>PVKE010000148.1:129543-195599 GCA_004027555.1 Craseonycteris thonglongyai | reverse complement strand
AAAACCTATAGATATTAATAGAATATGATTACTAATTGTAAAAATATGCTCATATAATATTTTTAGAATTCTTTTTCTGTTAATAATCATAGCAGTTTAGACTATATTCTTCTTTTTATTGTTGGTTTTTTTTAAAGATTTATTTTAATGATTTTTGACAGAAACAGACAGAGAGAGACAGAGAGAAGGGGGAGGGCCCTGAGCAGTCTCCATAGTTGACATTAGTTTTTCCATATAGTTTTACTCCACAGGTGGGCACAGGGCTGCACAGGGCAGGAACTGGGCCGGGAGCCTCCCACATAGGTCCCGGCAAGAACTGAACTTGGGGCGCACCCCAGTTCTGCATGTGGGTTTGCATGGGCCGGGGCCGGGATTCGATCCTCGATCCCCGGGACTTCAAAGCAAGCGCTTAACCCGCGGAGCCATCCCAGCTTTCCCTTTTTTAATTGTTTTGACAGAGAGAAAGATAGACAGAACGAGGAGGGCCCAGAGCAGTCTCCATAGTTGCACATCATTAGTTTCTACTTGGTTTCATTCCACAGGTGGGTGCGGGGCCGCACAAGGTAGGAACCAGGCCAGTAGCTCGGAGCTGTGCAGGGCAGGAATGGGCTTGGGGCCTCCACAAGGGAAGCATGACAAGGGTGGGAGCCAAACTGGGGGCCTCCCATATCGGAGGCTCGCCCTGGTGAGAACCGAACTGGGGGCACACCTAGTTCAGCATATTTGTCCACATGGGCTGGGGCTGGGATTCAATCCTAGGACCCTAGGGCTGTAAGACAAATGTTCAACCTACTGAGCCATCCTGGCATTTCCAAATGTATTTTGTTATATGGTTCCTTTAAAAAAGGTTCATAGTACATTTTATTGTTGAAACAATATAAACAATATTTCTATCCTAAGCTGTGTTATAATTTAACCTATTTTGTAACTGAAATGTTAGTTTCACCCCCTCCTCCTCCCCAATAAATATATTGTGTGTGGCAGTCTTTATTTGAAAAATGTATTAGGCATTTAAATTTTTATGGCCAGATTAAACCAAAAATGAAATATCATTTCATTCTTGAGATTGACAAAAAGTGACAAGTCTTACTGAGAAAAGAGTTGGCAGAAACCTGGAAGAGGAACACTGGTTGCTGGGCATGTGTGTGTGCACACATGCGTGTTTGTGGTGCATGTGGAGGTGTCTACATGCGTGTGTGTACACAGAATGCCCACATGGAGGTACTATGGTGAACCCTGTAACACAGAAGGTCATCTGGGGCCTAGGTTTTTTTCGACACCTCTGCAGGAGAGAACCAGTTGGGAAAAATGCCTATATCAGCAGTAGGAAGCCCCCATGGTGACTGCAATGTTCTAGTAGTAACATACTGAGAGCATGTTCATATAACATCTGTGTATTCATATTATAACAGAATAGCAGCACAGCATTAAAGGAAATCAACTAGATCTCTATGGAAAAGACTCAGAACCAATAGAAACAAAGTTGTAGAATTTGTTCAATATATACCATTTTCTAAATTTTAAAGATCCACACCATATTTATTGTTCTTGGATTCATAGATGTGTGTGGAAAAGTGTGAAAAACGGACTGAATATATCCATCAAGCGATCATTACAGGGGAGGCCCAGTGGGAGAAAGGGTGAGGCAGTTCTGAGGGCTGTAAGGTTAGCTCTACTGCTCAGGTCTCTTCAACACATACAATAAAATGATGATAAATTCCAGGTGTACTGGATAGAGTAAGACCATTTGCACAATGGTCTCTGCATGTAAAGAGTTTCTCACTCAATAAAAGCACAAAGGAGAAACGCTGGTGGGAATGACAGGTGATGCTGGTAAGCAGATGGAAGAAAGGGGGCCCTGCCTCCATCCACATGTGCTTAAAGCTCTGCCATTGCCCCTGCCCACTCTCAGAGTCCTCCTCATCCCCCAGCTGGAGCAGAAAATGAGAGTCTTAGATTGGGGCTCTACAGAAAGACACATACCTGTGGTTCTGGAATGGTTTGTGTGTTCCTATGTAGTGGGCAGGTGTTGTGCCTGGACCTGCAGGTCTAGCCACAGAGGATGAATGACTGCTTGGTTCTGTCTGTTGATGTGTTGACCACAAATTTACTATACAAAGTGAGCTTTAAAATACAGTGTCACAAGAACTGCCTGAACTTGACAGTGACTATAAATTTCTGAATTTGAGGGAGGTTTGTTTTCTTTCTTCAAATTCATTGAAAATTAGGGATTCACTTGCAAATTTACAAAAAGTAAACCAATGTTATCTTTTTATGAATCAATTCGTTATTTCTGGAAACTTATTAGTTACTAATTAATATGTGAGTATGAAAAGTAATGTATTTGTGTATTTTAAATCTTTAGTGCAAAATAGAATAACTTTGTATTTTGAAGTACCTTTCATATATCTAAAACAATTTTTAAAATATTTGTTAAGATACAGATTTTGGTTTTTAGAGGGGAAAAAAGCAGATAACTTATTTTATTTACAGAAAATAATTTAAATATCTGTTGGTGTTGGTTAAATATTAATATTTATTTAGCCAATTGAATTGAAGGATGAATATCTATCTTGGTCAATTCAGGTTATTATAGAGAAATTATGGTAGCAAAATTCATTATTGAATTTTGAAGAAGTCTGTTCTTTAAAATGCATGGATTAAAAAGGGTTCAAAAATGAAACATCATATTGGGCTAAATTGAAGATGATGTCTTATTGGTTATTTGGATGTCAGCACGATGCTGGCTGGGTAGAGATGAAGGGAAATGGCATCTCTGTTGTTAGTCCTGTGCGAGGCCCCTGGCTGCAGAACCATCACCTCTTGGGGAAGATCAGGAGCCCTGACTCCCAGCTCGCCCACAGCCTTTAGGGAAACCAGAGGGGTTTAGAGGCATGGCCAGAATAGGGGTTTCTCCTTTCTTCATGAGGCCATGGCCCTGAAATCAAAATAGCTTTTACCTGAGAGTATTTTATTCTACAATTGTCATATGAATAGAATTATAGCTTTTTAAGAGCTGTTGTCTCTAGAGCCTATAGTCCCACCAGAATATTCTGTAGATAGGCAGATGGGTTTGGGGCACGTTGGTGATATGTCTGGGGGTATATCACCCCCACCCCAGAAAGGGGCTAATTGTACGGGAGAGCAAGCAGTCATGTCCATGTAGCCCCCCTACCCTTAAATTGAGAATTAAGCTTAGTAGAGGTATTTATAACTGACCCATAAATCTAAAATAGTAAGAGTGAGAAAAGTAAGAATGTCTAATTATTGTAGAAACATCATTGTCCTGAAATTGTCACAAAGCCTTGATTGAGAAAAGAACTAACCTCTTGTTTTGCAGGTGTTGTGTCCTTAGTAGCTGTTCACCCCTCCACAGTAAACACGCTTGGGAAGCAACTCCTGCCAAAAACATTCGGACAGTCCAATGTCAACATTGCACAGCAAGTGGTAAGGGGCCACGGGTAGGGTGGGCTTGCAGAAATGGGACAGTGGCCCACAGGTTTTTGCTCGGAGATTGGAGTGTAAGGTTTGCCCTCTGCAGGTTCCTGTTGAATGCTTGTAGTGCAGGGATGGTCACCTTCCTCAGAGATGTCAGGCGCTTGTGGTTAGAGTGCAGGTGATCTCCCAGTGTTTATGTGTTCCCCCTGGCTGGGCCTATTGTCTGTGCAGGTGGAAGGTGGGACTTGACGTCCAGGTACCTTCTGTCACTACGTGTTACCCTGAATCTGGTCTGATGGGTTTCTTAGGAATGATGTGGAGAGCACAGGTAGAGCGGCATGGAGTTGTGTGGGGGCCGCCATGTCTTGGCCTTCTTACTCCTTAGAGGGGACATTACCAGCCAGGAAAATGAGGGTGGTATCCTTGTGCAGCTCACAGGAGGTTAGAGCTCTGCAGCCTGTCAGGCTATACTGCATGACAGGTGTGTCCCTGCCCTTGCCAGTCCCATAGGAGGGGGCCAGAGGTGGGTCTGCACTCCTGGGACCAGGTGAACCCCCCACACACCCTGTGTTGCCCCCTACCAACTGAACAGCTTCCACGTGTGGGATCTAGTGGACCTCTTCCCTGTGTGACTCGTGTTAGGCTAAAACCATTCCTACCAGACCATGTGCTGCCATGAGAAGACAAGGGCCTTACTGGCCACCTGTGCTTGTTCACACCCAGGCCCCATTTCCACATGACCCCACCCCACCCCAGCAGCTGTAGCATTGCTCCCCTTCACTTCGCCCCTTTCAGTAAAGGGTGACCACATTTGCTTACCAGAATAACTGATTTTTCAAAGTCGTAATACGTAGACCATATTTGGCACATCACAACTTTTCAATAAATGTATTTTTGATCTAAGCTAAATATTCCATTTTATGTTTTAATTTTTAATTCACATTATTCAATGTGTCCTATGTATTATAGCAGAATTTAGCTTGAATACCTCATTAATTATAGGACCAGTTCCGTTTTTATTGCCTGTACAAATAATTGAGGGGGAAATTATATGAAGATTTTTGTGTTGGTGCACCTTAAACTCTATCAGTCAGAAAGCTAAATTATTGATTTAAATAAAGTTATTTGCGGTGAGACTAGTAATGGTAATTCATCCTTCGCAAAATCTCAGTACTGTGAATTAAAGCTTACACATTGCAAATGTCTCTTAAATCTTTATGTACTGAAGGGTTATAAATAAGAGGGCTGGCTGATTCTGACGTGAGAGTGAGGCTTCATCTTCATGTGAATGAAAATGTAACCTTGGGCTTGTTAAGTCTTCCCATGTCACCTAATTGGTGGTCTGGGTGCTCAGCTCACAGCCCAGACTGAGGTGTTCCCCACAGGGCAAGATTTCATGTGAGATGGAAAGTAGTGAAGATAGGAAAGCAAAGGGAGAAAACCTGCAGGTGTTGGCAGCCTCACTTCTCCATGAGGGCATAGGTGATGACCAGTGGGCGCAAGGAGCCCTGCTTGCTCACCTGTCCTGTCATCTAGGAAGGCCATTCTCACAGTAGCAGTTATTGAGCACCTGCTGTGTGCCTGGCCCTCCGGCTCTCCATTCTCATTGCAGCACAATTGAACTGAGGAAGAGGTGACTCTGAGGGAGAGGATGATAGGGCATTTGTTGCAGGGCCCAGGCTGAGTGCCCAGGAGGGTGCTGACCCTCAGGTTAGGCAGCCCGCTTCTGAGCAGAGCATCTGCACGTGAGGCTGGTCAGTCTCTCTCATGTCTGCCCGTGTCGGGTATGCTGGTGTCCTAAATCTGCTTTCTTGGGAATGTGACCAGCTGTGTCCAGGTCTCCGTGTTTCCCACACTGGACCATGAGCCTTAGCAAGAATACATCCTCTACTATGACCCAGTGCCCTGTAAATACACATACTTATTTAATAGAAACAGAGGTTCACAAGGCATTTCTCACCTATGGGAGAGTTATTCTCTTTTCTATCCAGTTTCATTTTTTAGAAAATTTCGCTGCTTTGATTCATGGCTTTTGAATGAGGGTGATCTAAAGTTTAAAAAGCACCGTGATGAAGCTCTTATTGGAAATGTGAATTAAAAGCATGAAATTCAGTTGAACTGTTTGTTTGTTTTTTCCCCATGGTTTGTGGATCATTAACATTGACAAATGACCTGGGCCTAGGGTTAATTTACAAAGTGCCGAGTCAGCTGTCCCAGGGCCACCACAGGTAACACACTTATCCCATTAAGAAGGGACTAGAGGGAGCATCCAGTTTAAAATAGCTGGCAGTAGCTGTAGCGAGTCCCTAAGGCTGCAGTCTGCCCTCCAGTGTGAACTACCCTGGCCCTCAGGTGCCTGATGCTTGATACCAGGTGTCAGCTGTCACGTTGCTGAGGCATTTCACTGTGCATTAACTGAGAAATAGTATTTCTGAATAATTTTCTGGGTCATTTCATCTGTTTAGATAGAGTGACACTATTAAGATTTTTGAAAAGTGGAACTTTTATTTTATCTTTTATTTTTTATTGAGGTATAATTAATATACAACATTATATTAGTTTTGAGTGTACAACATAACGATTTGATATTTCTATACACTGCAACACAGTAAATCTAGTTAACATCCATCACCATGCATAGTTACAGATTTTTTTTCTTGTAATAAGAACTTTTAAAATCTACTTTCTTAGCAACTTTCAAATGTGCAATACAGTACTATCAACTATACTGTATATTGCATCCCATGACTTACTTGTTTTATAATTGCAAGTTTGTGCTTTGTGACCTCTTCATCTATTTTCACTCCCCACCTCTGCCTCTGAGCTTGGAATTTTGTTTGTTTATTCTTTTAGATTCCACATGTAAGTGAGATCATATGGTATTTGTCAAAAAACTTGGAACTTTACTTGATTGTACAGGCAATGTCTGTGTGTCCTGCATGTTAATATTTGAATATTAATTGATGAGACTAAAGTACTAAGTCCTTGTTGTCAGAATACAAAGCAGGGTGTTGGGTGCTAAGACAGCTGAGGGAGGGGCAGGTTGTCGCTGTCACCCTGTGACCTGTGCTTGTCCTGGATGGTGTCCTGTGGGCAGTGGAACTCCTTGCCTGTGCTCCCAGTACTGATTGCCTCTTTCCCCTGCCTTGTGCTGTTTGAGGTGCCTTCCTCTCCCATGAAACTGCCATTGGGATGAGCTTCCCACATGTAAATGAGCTGATGGGGGCACCAGAGTCTTGCACTGTGTTGCTTTTGTTCTGAGAGCTGTTTTCTGTGTATTTGTGTCATTAAAAGGAAGGGAAGTAAAAGAGGGCAAGAGGAAAAATAGTAATGTGCCGAGTCCCCCACAGAATTCTGTAGCTGGACATGTGATTTACATGTCCCACCATTAAATGTGACCGTATCGAGGCTCATGTACCCCTGGAGGTGCGCACTGTTCTGTCTGGCTTGTTGGGGATGTCTGATGTTTCCTGCTCCTTTTATTTAACTGGAAAAGATGTCTGAGGTTGACAAAGGGAAATATAAAGACATGTTCAGAAGAGATGTGACCATATCCATAGTTCAGAATGTCAGCTGTTGGGTACCTACTACTCACATTGTCATTGTTCTTTCTGATATTTGTGGTTAATAAAATTCAGCAGTGGCTATAGATAATGAGAAATGATAAAATGGCAGCGTCATATGTGGGAGTTTTCTGATTGTATTCTGAATTGTCTTTTTTGACTGTAGGTAATTGGTACGCCTCAGAGACCGGCAGCGCCAAACACTATCGTGGTAGGAAGCCCACACACCCCTAACACTCACTTTGTCTCACAGAACCAGCCATCAGACCCCTCACCTTGGTCTGCCGGGTGAGCACATTGCCTAGAATTGTAACCCTCCAGCTTTCTGTGGCCACAGGGGCTGGTCGCCATGCCAGAGGGTTGAAAACGTCCAGTGCGGGCCCAGGATAGCTGGGTAGTCAAGGCACCCTTTTTCCTCGGAGAAGTCGGGCTATGGGAGAGCCGCCCTCTGTAGTTTTGGGATGGTGGCTCTACTGTAAAGGGTGGGAGAGATGCCCCCCTATAGTTTTGGGGTGATGGGTATGCTGTAAGGGGCGGGAGAGATGCCCCCTCTAGTTTTGGGATGAAAACTACACTATAAAGTGTGGTCAGCTCTTGTCATAAGAAGAGAGGGGAGCTGGCTTCTCTGCACAGCGGTAACTCTTGACACTTTCCGTTGTCTACACTGGAATGATGTGTAAATGTGATGGATCTCATAGCAGCTCCACCGCTGCACCTCAGTGTATCTTTGTCATTCCACGGTGGTGGCTCCATTGGATGGCCCATCACTCTGTTACTTTGATCCATTCTTCCACTAAAGCAAACCAATTTGAAAACGATTTTACTCATGGGTCAGCTGTACATCTTTCCTTAAACAAACAAAAACAAAGCTATAGATAGAATCATGTCTGTATTGATTCTAAAGCAAAACCATCAGTCCCCAAAATCAATCAGTTAGAAACTTTAGAGCGACCCTTCCCTTGACGTAGTGACCTAAAAAGTTCAAACATTTGTTTTCCCTCCTGATCTGAAGTGCACTCCGGTCTTCAGTGTTCGGCGCCAGCTGCCCCATGGCCATCAAGGTCTCAGCATCACTTTGTGTGTTAGCCTGTACACATTTACACTAAAAAGCCCTAAATCTGTAGTATGACTTACCTAATTCATGATGTTAGTTGACATCATTTTAAGAAGCCATGTGTAGTGTATTGATACGCATCAAGATGTGTCCTGGGTTCTGTCCTTTTGGATGTCTTCCCCATTTTTCCTGAGAGTTGAAGGTACAGGTGTGAGGTCAGGCCTTTAAAGAAAGAAAGGAAGCATTGGGCACCCATTGCTGTGCTGAGTGTGCTCTGCGGAGATGGAGCCAGGTTCCCCTGTGGCCTGCCTGCTCACATGAGCTCCAGCACCAGTGTGACTCAGAGCCCTTGTGTTGTTTCTTAGCCCTCTTAGGTAAATGTGTGTCTTAATTGAAGGCAGGCACTAAGAAAGCTAAGGCTGTTACTTTTTCTTTGTATTTTTGAAGGAAACGCAACAGGAAAGGAGAGAAGAACGGTAAGGGCCTGAGGCATTTCTCCATGAAGGTCTGTGAGAAAGTACAGAGGAAGGGAACAACATCCTATAATGAGGTGGCTGACGAGCTTGTCGCGGAGTTCAGCGCCGCAGATAATCACATCTTACCAAATGAATCTGTAAGTATGTGCCACATGATGCACCAGCATTGCACAGCCCACTGTTTGTATCTGAAACAACTTACCCATAGTAGACAGGTTCTAAGAAGAGTACAATGGTACAGTGCCCATCATCCCCACATGTTTCTGCGTACAGGCTCTGGCTCTGCCTGTCGAGGGACTTCCCCTGTAGAAATGCCCTTTTGTCCGGTCCACACTGCATCATTAGCAGGGGCTGGTTCGGTGAGGATGTGTTAGGAGCGATGCTAGCAGCTGCTGCAACAGATATATGAGAGGAGACACCCCCCCCCCCCCCAAAAAGCAGAATTTTCTTTCTTTGATGTGAGAGGGATTGTGCACTCTGAATTTGCTCCTCTGGGTCAAATGGCTAACCAAAGTCTTTATCTGTAAGTTTTGAGAAGGTTGCATCACAATTTATGAAAGAAATGTCTGAGTTGTGGCAAACAGATGATTGGTGGTTCTTCCACCATGACAGTGCACCTGTCTACACCACTCTGAGTGTCCATCAGCTTTTCACCGAAAAATAGCATGGTCCCCATGCCCCACCTTCCCTATCCACCCAGTCTCTCCCTGAGTGACTTGGTTTTGTTCTCTGGGATGAAAAAAGTCCTCAAAGGGACACATTTTGCCAGTGTGGAAAGAGGTGAAAACAAAAAATGGCATAAGCACTAAAAGGCATCAAAATTGGTGAGTTCAAAAACTGTTTTGAGCAGTGGAAAGAGTGTCTTGATCAGTGTATCGAGTACTTTGAAGGTGACTAAAGTTTAAACATGTAAGAATAAATACACAATTTTTATAAATAAATTCCGAATTTTTGGGGGTCTCCCCTTTTATACCACATTAGACGAGATGATAGTGTACTTCCTTGAGCATGTTCAGGGTCTAACATTTAAACGTAGATCTGTGATTCATCCTGGATATTTTGAAAACTTCCACTCCATCTCCCCCAGGCTTACGACCAGAAGAACATAAGACGGCGAGTCTATGATGCCTTAAATGTGCTGATGGCCATGAACATCATCTCCAAGGAGAAGAAGGAAATCAAATGGATCGGTCTGCCCACCAACTCGGCTCAGGAATGTCAGAACTTAGAGGTATGCCACTAGACTTTTGTGTTCCGTTGTGTCCATGTAGATTCCGTCTAGACTAGTCTTTTCAGAGTGCGTGTTTTTGTCTGCAGCACTAGTGCCTGTGTAGGGTCTTCTGCTGTTTGTGTCTGGCCTGCACCAGGTGAACAAATGTGTCCCTGTATCCCAGGGTCTCTGATTGGGCCCATCCTTTCCCATCTGACCGTGGTGTACTGTCATCTAGCTTGTCAGGGCTGTGCAAATAGATACTGCAGGTGGGGAACAAGGAGGGGGTTGGCTCACTTGAAGGCAGCGAACTCTAATGTACATAAATTCCGAATCCTAGTTTGTGGGATTAAAAAAAAAATCACAGCCATGTCCAGAAAATGAGAGAAGACAGAAGAATAGTTTTGAGATTGAAGAAAACTGCCTTTGTCTTGTAACATGTGCCAGATTTTAGGTTGGTCTCTTTCCCCACTAATAGGTTCAGAGCAAACATTTTCAGCAAGAACCTCCTTATGTGACATTGTGTTAATACAGTTTTTAAAAAATGCTATGTTAAACAAATTGTGATGATTTCTTACATTGCCGGTTTATTTTTGAAGGTAGAGAGACAAAGAAGACTTGAAAGAATAAAACAAAAACAGTCTCAACTTCAAGAACTTATTCTACAGGTAATGAAATACTTATCTTTGGAGGCAAGATGATATTTATTTCTTCTACTAATTTGATTTTTCCCCGCAGCAGCATTTTGCAGTTTATTACATTCCTATGTGGTAAATAAAATCTCTACTTTGAGATTTTGAACATGAATGTCAGAATATTCACTAAGCTCATCCTGTGCCATTGACATGAACTCTCATGGACATGGGCCTTGTTCCCAGAGAGAGAGAGATAGAGAGAATATGAGCGTGAGTATGTGGGCATGTGTCAGTGTCCATGCGTGTGAGTATATGAGAGCACATGTATGCACATTGTGAGCAGGCATATAAGTGAGCATAACTGTATGAGCACGTGTCTCTTGTCACAAATGGCTAAATGGTGGGAGGGATGGCCCTTTAGGAAGGGAGCCTGTAAAATTCTCTGGGTTATGTATGAAGTGTGCTCTGAGTGCCAGACCCCAGACTAGGGGTAGGAGATGCAGAGTGAGCCTGAGGTGGGTATTGGTACTTACTGGTCAGAGGTCAGCACACATGGTCAGAGAGCACGTGTTAATGCACCCCATTTCTCTACCCTCAGACACATGTGGTCAGTGAGCATGTGTCGCAGTCCCCTGGGCCTGCAGAGACGTTCTTGAGCATCAGCCTCGCCCTTGTAGGGTCCTGGAGATGCATGTTCTGGGTTAGAAGCAAACACTCAAACACATGTGTGAGGCTCTTGCTGGAGTGAGAGTGGTTGGACCCTGGACTGAGGCACACGGTGCTGGCTGGGGTCACCGCCTGCAGCACGGGGAGCAGCTGCCAGCAGAAGAGGTGGTTGGTCAGGAAAGGGAAGGATGGCTTAGCAGCAATTTGAGATGCCAGTGGACCCCAAGGGCAGTGAGGACATGGGACCTGTGGTCAGGATTCAGAGTGTGGGGACGCCCTGGGACCCTTAACTGGGGACTGTGTGGCAGTTAGTGAGACCCTCGTGAGGGAGCATGGATGGTCTGAGGACAGGCCTAGTTGCTTGAGGGTAAGAGATCTCAGGACATGGGAAAGGGCCAGGAAGGGTCACTGTATGGCAGGGACATCTGCCTCAGCATCCAGCGGTGCCGGGGGACTACCACAAGGGTATGTCTTGCCCAGGCAAGGCATGCTGGCATGGGGCGCCTTATCCATTGCCCTTAAAAAAAGGCATCCAGGACCCTTTCCTTGGGAAGCCAGCTGAGGCTGTGCTTTGGGAGGTGGAGAAGTGGTCACAGAGCCAAGGTGGGCAGAGGGGACATGGGAAATGGAAGAGCAAATGGGCATAGCTCCTACAGGAAGGGCAGTTTGTTCAGGTGGTGGCTCCTCCCAACTCCTAAGTTCTTCCACCCAGTGCTCCCGCTACAATCAATTGTTCTGTTTTTCTGTATCCCTAGCACATTGTAGCTACTTCAAAAACATCTGAGTCACTTCCTCTCTCCCACTGAGTGTTGAGCTCCTTGGTCCCTGTGCCTGGTGAAGTCTGCATAGGGAGGGAGAGAATCTTCCTGGTTTTACATTCACAGCCAGAAACTTATCTGGAGGCCCTGACTAGGCCTAAGGACCCATATCCCCAGAAGAGACACCCAAAACCAACAGGCCTATTCATTGTTTCTGTTTTTTTGGGAAGCTCCAGGTCCACAACTGAACAGCTGCCATTAGGCCATGACACATGGATGGGACAGATGTGGGCATGCTTGGACCCTTCCCCAGAGACGAGGAGGACTGTAACCTCCAGAGTCAATGCGTTTCTCTTCATCCTTCTCTGTGAGGGTGTTTCTGTCTAAATTAAGCTTGTTCAATCCGTGGCCCTTGGTTTCGCATGTGGCCCAGGATGGTCTTGAATGTGGTCCAACACAAATTCGTAAACTTTCTTAAAACATTATGAGATTTTTTTTGGCTCATCAGCTATTGTTTAGTGCAGGGGTCTCCAAACTACCGCCCGCGGGCCGGATGCGGCCCGCGAGGCCCTCTCATCCGGCCTGTGGAGACCTTTTTATCTGAATAAAATAATATTAAATAAATAATTAAAAACAACATCTATGTTTTGATTCTTTTTTATTTGGACCTCGAGTGTGTAGTCGGCCCCCAAACTGCTGTTTGATAGTTAATATGGCCTGAAAAGTTTGGAGACCCCTGGTTTAGTGTATTTTATGTGTGGCCCAAGACTGTTCTTCCAGTGTGGCCCAGGGAAGCCAAAAGGTTGGACGCCGCTGGTCTAAATGATTTGTGTGAGTGCCTGCATCTGCAGTCTGGGGATTTGGCTTCTCAGAATGTGCTTTTTTTTTTTTCTGGGCAGCTCACTAGGGCCTGTACCCCTCTTTCTCTGATTTCCCAAGGGGCCTCAGACCCTTTTTGCTGTCTTTGTGGGATTCGGAGAGGGTCTTCAAGTATGCTTGGGGAGAAGGTATAGGTTTGGCAGTGACTGGTATGAATATTGTGTTGATCGCTCATCTTTTTTAGCAAATTGCCTTCAAGAATCTGGTGCAGAGAAACCGCCAGGCAGAGCAGCAGGCCAGCCGTCCACCCCCACCCAACTCAGTCATCCACCTGCCTTTCATCATTGTGAATACCAGCAAGAAGACTGTCATCGACTGCAGCATTTCTAACGACAAGTAGGTTGTTCATTTGCCCTATGGTCTCAGCTCTGAGCCTCAAGTCAGAAGTGAAGAATGCATATTAGTGGTATCAACAGCCTAACTGGTTAATTAATTAATTAATTAATTAATTTTAAGGTTTATTTTACTATTTTTGACAGAGAGAGACAGAGAGAAAAGGGAGGGCCCAGAGCAGTCTCCATAGTTGTATGTCATCAGTTTTCAATAGGGGTTTGTTCTACATATGTGGGATGGGGGGTTGCATAGCATGGGGACTGGGTCGGGGGGCCTCCCACATGGGAGGCATGCCCTTGCGAGCTGGGGGCCGAACTGGGGACCTCCCACATGGGAAGCTCACCCAAGTTCAGCCTATGGGTCTGCATGGGCCAGGGTTGGGATTCGTGATCCTCGGATCCCAGGGCTGCAAAGCGAGTATTTAACCCACTGAGCCATCCCGGCTTTCCCTGGTTAATTTATATAAGTATCTAATTTACAATTACTAAATATACTCTTTTGGCATAATTAAATTAGAAATTTGCTTTTTTTAGGGGGAAGCCGGGATGGCTCAGTGGGTTAAGCGCTCACTTTGCAGCGCCAGGGACTGGGGATCGAATCCTGGCCCCGGTCACAGCCCATGCAGACCCATGTGCTGAACTGGGGAGCTCCCCCAGTTCAGTTCTCTCTCTGTCTCTCTCTCTCTCTCTCTCTCTCTCTCTCTCTCTCCCTCTCTCTCTCTCTCTCTCTCTCTCTGTCAAAAATAAATAAATAAATAAAATGTTAAGAAGAAAGAAATTTGCTTTTCGTTTAAAAGTAAAATAAATCATACCTGTTAGGATCATTAATAAGACAGGTCTTTACACATAGCACCACTGGCAAATGGTTTTCACTGTTGGTCCTGGGGGCAGGCAGCCTGAGCCTCAAGTAGACCAGCCCCCATGCTGGGGACAAGCCTGTGGAACGTAGATGACAACTTGCTATGCTGCCTGAGGCTCCTGACCACTGTTTCTTAAGTTTATGAGTCTTGTAAAGACACCAGATGGAAGGGTGGCCCCTGAATCAGGTGCATCCTTCTATGTCTTGAAGATGGCACTTTCTAACAGGGACTTTCTTCTCCAGATTTGAGTATCTGTTCAATTTTGACAACACATTTGAAATCCATGATGACATAGAAGTGCTGAAGCGCATGGGGATGGCCTACGGGCTAGAATCTGGAAGCTGCTCTGCTGAAGACCTTAAAATGGCAAGAAGTTTGGTGCCGAAAGCGCTGGAACCCTATGTGACAGGTCAGTCAGCTCCATTGACCATGGTGTCTAAGTGGCTAGAGTAAGGACAGTTTCTCAACTCCTAGGCATTCAGCCTGCCTCTGCTGAGGTTGGCTCAGGGTCATAGCACCGAGGACAAGGATAAGCAGGGGCGTGAGAGGGTCTTGGTGACTGCAGGTGTGGGTGCGGTAGGCAGGATCCTCACCTGCAGGGCCCTCACCTGCTGAGACACCTGGTGAGTGGTTTCCACAAGTGGCATTTTATTGATTTGCCTGTGTAGTTTATATGAAGGTGTTAAGTTAGGATTACACCTTCCAGGTAGGGCCCCAAAGAGGAAAGATTGAAATTCCCTGAGGAGTGTAATAACCTTGGACGTTTTCCCTGACGTAGGTGATTGGTCACTGCAGCCAAGTAACCAAGAATATTGATGCCAGAGCGTGGAAGCTTTTGCTTGGTGAACTGTTAATCTGATTCTCTGGCTTTTGGTCTGGTGACTCCTTTGCTAAGAAAGATCCTGGCCACAGGGGAAGGGGCTCTGTGGAAAGAAAAAATGCCATCGTTGCCCCACCTTGTGTAGATTTATCTCCGAGAGCCATGGTATTGGCTTGGCCTCAGTGCCTGAGCCTGCCCAGAACGAGTGGGCATGTGGCCTCAGAGCGTCCAGTGAAACTGGCTCCTTCTGCCCGGCCTTTGGACCCCAGCAGCCGGCCTGCTGGGACACCCGGGCTGGCATGTCACTGGAGTCCTCAGCCTTTCACCTTGTTCTTGGTACAGACTGTCATCTCCAGGACAGGAGTGTTTGTTGGTCCTTCCTCTCCCTCAGTTCCTACGGTACTTTCTGCTTCATTTCAGCAATTTAGGTTCAGTGGCACAGCTGTGTCCTCAGTGACTCCATGTAAATGAAGGAGGACTTGCCTTCTGGCAGAGGACTGGCCCCGAGGCTGTGCACTGGATGAGCAGGGCAGCTTTCTGGCAGGTGGCTTGGTGCAGACACTGCTGGGCAGATCAGAGGTGTCCAGGCCCTATGGTCGTCTTGTTCGAGCATGAGTGCCTCTGTCTTTTCTATTCTCTGCTTCATGACTTTGCTTTATTTTATTTCTCTTTCCAGAAATGGCTCAGGGATCACTCGGCGGTGTATTCATCACATCGTCGGTTTCGACCTCTAACGGCACAAGGCTTTCTGCCAGGTGACTGTGTTTCTGGGCTGAGGTGGGTGGGCAGTGGGGCCACCTTGTCACCTGGCAATGTGAAGCCCCCTGGCTTTCATAGAAACAACCTCTCAATTCCTCAGCTGTTCAGACTGGATGCATTGTGCAGACAATGGGACCCCACACCCTGGATGTGAGTTCAGCCCCTCTCCCCCCTGTGGGCACTTTACACACCTGTAGCTGCCTCCTTCTTGGAAAGGAGCTTTCTCCTTATTGGGTTCTTCCCCCTAAAAAGTAAAAGTAACACATGGCTTTTTTAATTTTTTAAAAAGTAGCCCACAATGAAGTGGCATCAAAAACTACCCAAACCCCACTGCCAGCAGCCCAAGTGACGATGTATTTCTCGATCATTTTTTCCCATTTCTTTTTAACACATTTGAGGTCATGATGTACATATAATTTTTGTTTTTTGCTTTTTTTGCTTTACCTTTTATTGTACGTATTTTTCTATATTATTGGAGCTTTATTATTTAAATCACTGTGTACCTAACCTTTGATCTATCAATCCTACAGAGCAGACTGTGTTATCCCTAAGTGTTTATCTTAGTTTTTAAAAGATAAATAGAAAATAATTTCAGCAATGAGTTGACAAAACTGGTTTTATTATGTTTTAAATTATACATATGACTGTATATTAATCCTAAGTGTTAATTAATAAGTGTTTAATTTCTTAAAATATAAGATAAATTAGCAGCCTATAGGTCTACCAAAATGGGATTGACCTAATGAATTACAGTGTGTACACACCTTGGATGCAGAGTTCTGCGGGCGCTGAACATGGCACTCTGGGTTTCTGTGTGATGCAGATGAGGCCACAGGGTGGCCTGAGCGCACTTGCACAAGCAGTGAGGGTGTGAGGCTCCATGCAATGGGACAGGTGACGGCTTAGTCATTGGTCTGTGGCCAGGCTCAGTGAGGTGCTGGAGTCCTTTGTATGGTATGTTACACATGGTCAGGTTTTGGCAGAGGTCAGCTCAGCTTTTAATGTGTGTGTGGGTGTGTCTATAAAATGCTAAGCATTGGTTATTGCAAGAGGTGAAATTTGAGTATTTTCTAAACTTTGTCTTCATGAAATTTATTTTATTAAATTTTCAGAGACTCATGTCAGTTTTTACAATGAGGGAAGCAAAGCCATCACCATTTTGGTAGAAAAACCCACATTAGTGGTGGTATGATACAGTGTTTTATGAAGACACGATAATTTACTAAAGTGCTGTCCTACATTGTTGAATATTCAGGTGGTTGGTTCCCAGTTAAGAGAAAAGCTGCAATGAGCAGCTTTAGGGCAAAGTTTTTCACCCCTTCAAACTTGTTTTGCTAGACTAGATTTCCCTGATGTAGAATTACTTTGCCAAAGGGTGCAGCATTTAGTAGTTTTTATTTTACAGTGTTAATAAGTTACAGTAAAAATTATTAAAATGGATACATATGGTTTTATGTTAACAAATATTTCTTAATGCTGGAATATATTGCAGCTCTGGCCTGTGGTAAGTTTCTGTGTTGCTATAAGCCTTTTAGGGTTCCTGATTCTTATTACCAAATTAAAGAAACACTTGTTAATTAATCATTGATGCCCCCCAAACTCCCTCTTTTTCAAATGTATAATTGCCAGGTTTCCAACACAGTTGTGACCCTTTCATGTCCTATTATCTTTTTTTTTTTTTTTTTTATCTTTTTATATTTATAGAGAGTAATTGTTTTATCTTCAGTGCATATTTATTTCTATTTTACTTTTGACAGATAGAGAGAGAGACAGAGACAGAGACAGCTAGAGAACCGAACTGTGGGAACTCCCCAGCTCAGCATGTGGGTCCGCCTGGGCCGGAGCCGGGATTTGATCCTCGGTCCTCGTGGCCTCAAAGCGAGCGCTCAACCCGCTGAGCCGTCCCGGCTTTCCCCCCTATTATCTTTAAGTGAATTTTCTGTGTGAGCTTCTCCTGGGAGTGACTCCAAGCCTCTGTGTAGTTACATGTTTGTTCTCGGAGTCTAGAATCTGGATGATCTCTGTCAAATTTTAAATTCTAGATTAGCATCCCTTCAATACTTGATGTTTCTTAGAATACATTTTCTTGAGGCTCAACTCAAATACTAAGAAATTGTAATTACTTTTGATCACAACTTATGCAAGTTATAATTCAAAGTGGAAATGTGCGCTTGTCTCCTTCGCATGGTTGGTGTGGGCCATTACCTGCCGGTTCCCCAGGATAATAACTTAACCCTTGGTGCCTGACTCACTCCATACTGGGATGCTGGGTGGCGGCTGAACCCAGGGGTCTTTTACCAAGATCCCAGCTCTTAAAATATCGCTATTCTAGGCCAAGGTCTTGCCTGTGACATTATTGACATACTGAGCTAGATGACTCTCGTGGGCACTGTCCTGTGCCTTGTGGGGTGTTTGGTAGCACCCTGAGCCTTAGATGCCAGTACCCATGCCCCAACCACACACCCCCAATTATGACAACCAAAGATTTTCACATGTTCCTGTTTGAGACTCCCAGGAACATATTGCAAAATGTAGGTAGGTTCTAGATACCCACCCAAGGACCAGTGTGTTGTGCTGGGCAACCCTGCCTGCCCCGGCTCTCAGCCTAGCAGCTCCACTCCTACCCTTACCTTTCTGGGCCTGTGGTCCCTGCCCAGGGCCAGCCCCACTGACTTCCAGCAAATGCCATTCCACGAAACTGTAAGAAGCTGTGGGGTCCTTGGAGCCTTCCTGGAAGTATAGGTTGCAGACTGTCTGTGAGACTCACCTGTCAGGATCAGCTTCCAGGGTCTGCACAGACACCAGAAGAGCTGAGGATGGAGCCTAGAGATGTGATTTACACATGAATGCACAAACACATGTGCACACACATACATATGTGCATGTATTCACACACACAACTTGTCAGGCACCCTCTCACACACTTCTGTCCAGGGAGCCTTGCTTTGGAGGATCCCATGTCATCATTCTTGGGGCCCTTTATCCTAACCATTTCTACCTCCTTCTCAGAGATTAAGGAGTTCATAAGTAACAGGCCTAGAAAGAAGGATCTAGTGGTTTTTTACTATGGTAGGATTTTGTTTCTGATGTAATAATAAATGGGCAAAGACTATATATCATGGCCTTGCCAATATTTTCTTCATTTTACTGGTTATATTCAAGAGGGCATGGCTGAAAAGGATATGAAAAGGGTGTAACTAATAATGTATTGGGATTCTGTATTGTGGGTGTGTGAAAATTTCCATTTCTGTTTGTATAATTGAAACTGCCCACACCTGCCTGAAATGCTGGCCTGTGTTTGGTGCAGGCTGTAGACATGTGTCACTGATCACCTTGTGTCACCTCCTGTCCTTGCAGTGACTTGACCAATGGTGCGGACGGGATGCTGGCTACGAGTTCCAGTGGGTCTCAGTACAGTGGGTCCAGGGTAGAGACCCCTGTGTCCTATGTCGGGGAGGACGACGACGAGGATGAAGAGTACAATGAAAATGACGAGGAAGACTGATGTTCTTGCTCCCAGGCCCCGCTCCCCCCTCAAGTTAAGCTTCAGGAAAACATGTTTAGGGAAGAGAAACTTTTTTAATGTGGGTTTTTCTGTTTCTTTTTGGCTTCCTCCCAAGAAGATATTGGTAAGCTATTGAATTTGATGTGCACCTCCGATAAGCAAGCAGGGGTTGATTTCTGTAGGGTCTTTTAAGATGGGCTGCGGTGTGTATTGATTCCAGTGTGCTGATGCAAGGCCTTTATTTACTTTGTAGGATTTTGTGTTTTCATTTTCTATTTTTCTAAATTCACTCATTTTTGGCCCATAATATTCCTGGCTTAGTCTGCTGAAGAAGTTGTACGCCATCTACATTAATGACGACAAAACACCATCCTGTGGAGGGCACCCGGTATGGCCTTTATTTGCTGTGTGTTGTGAATGGCGCCACCCGCTGTTGGAGGGTGAGGTTCCAGGGCAAATTTCATTTTGTTAAATCATGTGGCATCCAAAGAACTGAGCAAATGGCAGAGTCTGCTTTTCCACAGTAAGAGCCATAAATCATGTTATGACTTCATTTACCCTTAAATTATATTGACTGTGTGATTTCATCAAGGTTATGCTTTTTTTTTTATCTGTGTTGCAGCAAACAAATACAGAGTTCTTTTTTTGTTTGTTTGTTTTTCTTTTGTTTGGTAAAAGTTTACTGCCATGCTGGTGCAGCTATGAGAACTGTCTGGAAGGCTTAGAATGGTTTATTGCTTATGGTAAAATTTGCCTGATTTCTTACAGGCATTGTTTGGAAACTTTTTATTATATAGTTGTTTACATACTTATAAGTCTATCATTTAAAGACATGTACTGAAACAAATGATGTATTTGTTTCGTAAGCATCTTCCTGTAATCTATTATAAAGTTGAAATTAAATATAGAGAATGTTTTAACAGTTTTTTAACTCAAAATTTGTCAATCATTTTTAATAGTTCTTTTTTTATAAAAAGAAAAAAGGAATTTCAGGACAGGCAGTAGCCTCTTTTAAAATTTATTCACAAAGAACCATTAGCTGCACAGTTGCTATTAGCTGCCTGTTCTAAAACAGTAGTCTTTTTATTGAAACACAAATAAACTTTTCTGTAATATTTTATGGAATATAAAGAGACTTTAATTGTTTGACTTGTTTAACTTGGCACTGTTAGTTTTTATTAATAAAACGCGCATGGGCATTTTAAACAAGCTCTGTGTTTCTCTAATTCAGAGATTACTGTCTAGAAATTACTTTATCCTGTCAGTCTTGCATTTTGCTGGAGTGAGGAGAGGTGGCCAGGCCAATGTGTGATGACTGGGACCCCACTGTTGCTTTCCCCTCAGCTCGTCCTGCAGCTAGCTGCTCAAGGGACAGTGGGAACCAAAGAAAGGCCACGGTGGACACAGGCCAAAGTGACGCCTCTTCTCTGGTGGCCGGTGGTAGGGACAAAGTTTGTTCCTTTCCTTTCTCCTGAATCCTAAAAGTTGAGACAGATTTTATGGGTTTGATTTTCAGGAAAGAAAAATTGTAAGGTAAGTAAGGAGACCTGACCTCTGACCTCCAGTGTTATCATGACATATGAGTATCTGGGGTGATCTGACCTCTAACCTATGACATGACATTTCTGAGGTGGCTTGAAAACTACTGATGGTATCAGAAATAAAGAATATTTGCTACATTTTCTTATGTAGTACAGATGCTCAACAAATACATGATTCAGTTAGCTTTACAGAATATGTAGAGTGTTTTGATTTTCCTCAGACACTGTCTGTAACTGGGTGTCTCTGGTGTTTCGGGTTGACAGATGGTCCTGTCCAGTAGCTGTGTGGAGCTTTCTGTGTTGCTCTGTTGATGGTGGCATTGTGCCTGTTGCTCATGTGGGAAGAGGCCACTAGGCCTCAAGCTACGGTTTGGGTGAAAATTGGGCGACGCTTGGTGAGCAGGTTTGTTTTTTCAGACAATGTTCTTGTTTCAGTTTTTTTTAAAGGCAGAGTTATGAACTTTACACAAGTTCCTGGATCTTGAAGGAGGGACTCGTGCTTGGTGAAAGGAAGGTTAACTATTGTTTGTAATGACCTCTGGTTTGTATATTTTGTCCCATTGATGTCACCCTGTGTCCTTAAATCCTAGAACTGTGCCTCTTCTCAGGTGATAGCCCTATTCCATTGTTTTGTAATTTCTCTGACTTGCAATTGAAACTTTAAACAGATTTTTAAAGAAAAGAGGTATTTAATATTTAATTATTTTCTTTATCAGGAAAGACATAACTTTTATATAGAGTAAGAATGACTTTAATATATTTACTATTACAATTTAGGAATTGGATTCTCTTTTATTTTTAAGATGTATTTTATTGTTTTTGACAGAGACAGAGAGAAGGGGGAGGGCCCACAGCAGTCTCCATAGTTGTACATCATCAGTTTTCGACATGGTTTTGTTCCACACAGGTGGGCAGGGGCAGCACAGGGCCGGAACTGGGCCGGGGGCCTCCTGCATGGAAGGCACGCCCCTTCGAGCCAGGGGCCGAACTAGGGGGTGAGAACCAAACTGGGGGCTTCCCGCATGGGAAGCACACCCCAGTTCACCATATGGGTCCTCTTAGGCCATGGCCGGGATTCGGTCCTCGGTCCCCAGGGCTGCAAAATGAGCGCTCAACCTGCTGAGTAATCCCAGCTTCCCCAGAATTGCATTCTTTAAAGCAAGCATTCAAAATGTATATTATCATAAGTCATGTTTCATCAATGCATTAATAGTCTTTATATTAACATGGATAGTACAGAAAAAATAAGTTATAGTAAGAAAAGTGATGTCTGTGTAGAAAGAGATGAATCATTGTAGGGTCTTGTTAGTTGAATAGCTGCTGCCTTAGGGTTACCATATTAACCCAACTTTTTTTTTTTATCATAGCTTAAAAAAATAATAAAGATTCAGTAGGAAATAGTTGATTCTAATGCTAAGTGCTTGACGTGCAGGTGCCTGTCTGGAGTTACTGAGTTGGCTTAAGTGTTGGCATTTTAGAATGTTTGAAAGCTGGCTTGGTGTGGAGCCAGCAGGCAGTCAAGAGGGTAGAAGTCTGCAAGTTACCCTGCAGGGTAAGTCCATCCTAATTGTGCCTTTAGTTCTGAATTTTAAGCTTGAACTCCACTTTCCCTTCATAGGGGTCATGGGGGTTGTCAAAGGTCACATGCTCTGCCAAGATCTTGCACACGATGACAACTTCCGTGTTCCTGGGGACATTGAGAAGCTTTGCAGCAACTAAAGGGTTGCTGTAGTGGGGCTGAAATGGAAGTGTGAAATAAGATGTATCAGAAACCTCATGATGAGTGTCTGTACTTAGGTGGTACAAAGGCGATTCTTTTATGCATTCTGAGTAAGACCTGCAGTGATCTAACAGCTCACGTAGGCTCTTCTACATGCCCAGAATTCACTGGGATAAATATGTCTCCCCACTTAGAAACGAGAATTGGGCTGGAGAAGACAGACAATACCAATGACAGGCTCAACTTCAAATTATATTTGATGAAAACTAATATAAAAGTAAAATGGGAAAAATCAAGAGATTTAGAGGAAATGCCTTAAGGTGGATATACAGTTCTCTGAAAGGATTTGGGAGGCCATCAGGAAGTGAAATAATTAGATTTTATATTTATATTTTGCATGAGAATAGTGTGTGTTCAGGTAGTTAGGACAACTAATTGAGTTTGGGGAACACCCAGAGCATCGACTGGTCAGGATGGGCTAAGTAAATGCCTTTGTTTCATTTTTATTGGTAAAGTGTTCATGGCTTTCCTTTTGCTAATCATTGCTAAATTTGAGATCATTTCAGTAAGTGTCAGCAAAAGTGAAACAGACCTACCTGCGCTTTATTCCCGTAGTAAGGGAAGTAGTGTAGACTGAAGGTGCCGTTGGGCGGGTAGTACTCCACCTGCAGGGGCTGGATGTCCTTGTGGTGCTCATCCTGGGGGAGGAGGAAGGCAGGATCTGGGTAAGAGAGCAAGTGTGATCGTGTGTGTGTGTGCATGTGCGTGCATGTGTGTGCATGTGCGTGCATTTGCATGCATGTCTCTGTGCTTGTTTAAATATGTATGTGTGCATATGCATGTGCCTGCATATGTATTTGCATGTGAGTGCGCATCTCTGCATGTGTGCCCCCATTTGTGGCATGTGCATGTGAATGTGCACTATGTAGGTGAACACAAATACTTTGTTGTGTAATTAGCATAAGCTAGATCTAATCTTTATAATCGGTACTGAGATCCCATTAGGGGTATAATTTGTTAGTTTGCAGAACTTCTGGTGACTTATCAGACATTTGATTTTTACCATTTTAAGTCCTTGTAGGATAATTAATAGTTGGGTAGAGCCGAGAATGTGCTTGTTTGTCCACATGTGGGAAAGAAAACCGATAAGCCTAAATGGGCTGGTTTGCCACAAGTGCTCAGTGTTTGAGTGGCTTTCTGGGAGGGTCAGGACCTATGTGCTTTCCTGGAATTTGTTTCTTTTCAGAGTCAGCGAATTACCCGATGGATAGCTTGAGTTGATTAAAGAACAGATGACAGATAAAAATCTCAAGTTAGTCTGCACATGTATGGTTGAAATAACTAAAAAAGGAAAAAGAAAGCAAAGTGATCCTTGTGCCTCACAGAGAGATTACGGGCTTTGGGGGTGTGGTGTTTCTGTGTACTACTCAGGTGGGGTGCCCACTGCCAATAGCAGAGAGCCTTTGGTTGAAGGCACAGTGGTGAAAACCAACTTTAGAAAATATTCGATAAAGACAAGCTTAGTTTTCTTCATGTACTTAAACACTAATTTTGAGAAAAACTATAATAAACCAATGCCAACTTTTAGTAGTAGTGCATATAAATTATTACTAGATAGCTATAGCTCTTGGTAATCTGGCATGTTTTTGTAAATAAGCAAATAAAAAAGGCAAAACAATAATAGAAGTGCCTTGGTTTTTTCCAAATTGCCACTAAACATTTTGAAGTGTGTTAATATACTGTCCCAGGTGCTTTTTGAAGCAAAATAAAACAAAAATCATTGCTTTTCTTACTAGGTTTTTATCTCCTGTAATGTTAATAAAACTGTTTTGGGGAAGCTGGGATGGCTTAGTGGGTTAAGCGCTCACTTTGCAGCGCCAGGGACCGAGGATCGAATCCCGGCCCCGGCCCGTGCGGACCCATGTGCTGAACTGGGGAGTGCCCCCAGTTCAGTTCTCTGTCTGTCTCTGTATCTGTACCCCTCTCTCTCTTTCTCTCTCTTTCTTTCTCTCTCTGTCAAAACTAATAAAAATAAAAATATAAATAAAAAAAATATTAAAACTGTTTTAAGCAGTGGTTCATTACATATCTGGTTTATTAGGCTGACAATTGAGACGTTCTCAGGGAAAATCAGTGAAGTTATTCCCACAGGTTTCCTAGCACAGACGAGATGGTTGCAGACAGTTGCACTCACCAGGAAGGCGCAGTCCACCCGGGGGGCCGTTTTGTTGCTGGGGAGGAACTTGACAATCTGGAAGGGAAAGTGTCCATGTGGCCTCATGCTCATCTGGGAGCACAAGGAGGGGCCTTCCTGAGCTGGGCTTTCCTCGGGGCATTGAGAAGAGCCTGGGGCTGGTCCCTGTTCTAATTCCCAGCGGATTACCAACTCATCCTTCCCAGTGAGAAGCCCTACCCCAGCCCAGGGCTGTGGTCTTGCCGAAAGCAGGTGACAGACCTGGACAGAAGGGTCCACACCACTGCTTGCCACTTCCCAGCCCTCCGTAATGCAGTGACAAGAGGGCACAGTGTCTGCCTCCTGTGTGGCAGCTCCCTGTGCAGTCTGCTTTGGCCCACCTGTGCTCCCAGTCCATACCTTTCTAGGTTTCCTCAAGTCCCAGCCCTGTGTGTGCCCATTTGTGCCCAGGCCTGGCACAGCACATGCCTTCCTCAAACACCTGCCCTGGTGCGCACAGCCTTCCAGCACTGTGAGCGTGAGCTGTCATCACACCTGCCAGGCAGCTCTGGTGAGATGCTATCTGAGACCCAGGGCATGTGCAGTGCACAAATGCATGGCTTCCTCTAGGCCTCTTGGGAAGGAAAATTGTGCCCACACAGATGTGCAGAACCTGCAGGCCACACCTGCAAGGCAGCATGGAGCCGTGTGTCTACTCCGTCACCCAGCCAGGTGCTACCTCTCCTCCAGTCACCTCTCCCCTACACACCCCCTGGTCTAGGTGGACCGTGCCCTCCTGTGGTTTGCTTGCATTGGCTCTGTCCTCACTGTACCTGTCCCAGGTTGGAAATCTCTGCTCTGGATAGTTCCCAGGTGCTGTCCCAGCGCCTGTATGTGGCCTGGCTTCTTTCTAGCTGTTGTGCACACATGGCTGCCCTGGCCACCCTGAATAGCCCTGTGCTCTATTGCGCGGTGCGCAGATGCTGCAGAGCTTTTAAGTGGGTGCTGTATTTGATCAGGCGGTTTTCAGTATGTGTTAGGGAGACTAAGCTCATGAGCCAGTGCAATAAGTGTGTGTATGAAGGTGCGGAGTGAGGAAGGGCAGCAGGGGCAAGTTCAGCCCGCCACCTCCACGAGCCTGGATGGAAGACCTAAACACCTTGACCCTCCACCCACGGCAGTCTCCAAAGGAGCCCTCATGCTGGATCTCTGACATCCAGCCCGTTTATACTCACCCTGTTCATTTTAATAATAAAACACGGCTTTCCTTCTGCAAAGCCGAAGTTGGGATCCATGAGGCCTGAGCAGTTTTGTAGCATGTCTGTTGTGAACTTACAGGAGAACTTGGTGTGGTTAGGGGCCCTGAAGTTTTCCTGGATGAATACCATCTCGGAGGTGCAGTTTATGCTGTCCTCTTGGGCTGCTGGGGAGTAGCCTGCCAGGACAGACACACCTGTGGGCACCTTCCTCTGACTGCAGCCACTCTGAAGTTCTCAGAGAACGGTGAGGCCCATGCCCCTCAGTGACATTTTCTTAGAGAAGGAAAAAGCCAAGGTTGTGGAAGCATTTTAAGCCTCACCTGCCAGGAAGTTGTGGAGGATGTGCACTAGGTCCATCCAGGTCCTGTTATCAGAGACATTGTAGGAAATGTCTAGGCTCTTTTCTCCATAGACATCTGGCCTCAAGGTCACCCCTAGAAAGGGAGCACGACACCGTTATAGTTCCCCAGCTATTCCTCACATCCATGCTGTTGGCTGTGGAGTTGGTGAGTTGCATACACAGCTGTCCCAGCCTGGTGGGGGCCGAGCGTGGGACGCGGCAGGTCTAATTGGGCCCCGGTGTTCAGGGCCTCCAGGGGAGGCGGCTGTGGCCAGGTATCCTCCGCCCCGGCAGCTCAGCCAGGCCCCTGCCCTCCAGTGTGGGAGCTGCGCAGCCAGAGGCTGGTCAGGAGCGGGTGCAGCCCTCAGCCAAGGCCAGGTGGGCACTGCCCGCACATGAGACCTGTACCAGCACCTGTGACACTGCTGCAGGTGACACCTCATCCAGGGTCAGCTGGGTTTCTAAGCAAAGTTGTCCTTGAATGCACATTGGGAAAGTTGTCACATGTTTTGGTTAAGTACAAAAGCAATCTAACATTGATTGTAAAAAACGGAAGTCAAAATGTAATATAAGTGCAGGAAGTTGAAGTGACAGCCTTCAGTTTTCCCACTCAGTCTAGTGTGCATCCTTTGGAAACTTTCTGTGAACACAAAGATGAAGAAATATGCGTGTACATTATGTGTTTCTGCACACAAATGAGAGCATGCTATCCATGTTTTAATTTACTTTTTTCATTTTTCAACACGAGTTGGAATCTTCCTTGGCATTTCATATCAACTCATCTTTGTTTCCACGAATACCACAGCGTGCTGGTATGGGAATGTTCCATGACTGACTTTGCCAGTCCCCAGTTCACGCGGGTGACTTTTTAAATAAGCAACTTGGGTTTTGTGTTTATGGTTTAAAGCAAAAACCTTCAGAAAGGTTTGAAAGGAAAAGAAAGCTCTCTACTCCCTCCTCTCAACCGCCCACTCTGAGAGTTCCACGGCCTCTTCTCAGGTTCTCACATAATTTGTTCATCAGCTTTACGTGGCAGCTGTTTTCTGTTCCCTGTCTCCTCCCTGGTCAGGGGACACATCTCGCTTTGCCTTCCATCCTCAGAGTTTCGGGCAAATTATATTATGGTGATGTTCTCCAGTTTGTAATATATTACATTCTGTTCTAAATTATATTGAAGTCCTCCATGTTTTATCTGTTGATTGATTATAAAAATTCAGATCCAATAAAGCACTTTGGTGATACAATGATTTATATAGGGGTACAACGAGGATTGTAGCAGAATGGCTGGACCCACTAAGCTCCTCACTCATGAGAGAACGTCTGAGGAGGCTTCTCTTAAACCCTGAGAGGGGGAAGCTGGGATGGCTCAGTGGGTTAAGCGCTCACTTTGCAGCCCTGGGGACTGAGGATCGAATCCCGGCCCCGGCCCATGTGGACCCATATGCTGAACTGGGGAGTGCCCCCAGTTCAGTTCTCACTGGGGCGAGACCCTGGCCCAGTTCCTGCCCTGTGCAGCCCTACCCAAACTATGTGGAAAAACCAATGATGTGCAACTATGGAGACTGTTCTGGGTCTTCCCCCTTCTCTCTGTCTCTGACTCTCTCTCTCTCTGTGAAAAACAATAAATAAATCTTAAAAAAAAAAAAATTCCTTTAAACCCCGAGAGACATAAACATATATTGCAAATGCTGTAATTTTTTGATCACGACCTCCGCAGGGAAAACTCAAATTTTCTTATGGGTTACACCTACGTACTGTTGTCGGATGTTTTGGGGCTACCTTCCTTTAGAAGTATTAAGGATGCATGGGTGATAAACATTTTAAGTAACTGTGCTGGAAAATGCTTTTTGTCCTTCATTTCTTCCTTCCTTTACTCCCTCCCTCCCTCTTTTCCTTTTGGTTTTGTTTTTTGCAGTCACCCTCGGTTAATGGGCTGGGTGTGGAAGTCTTGGTTAGAATCACTTTTCCCAGGACTGTGGAAGTGATTCCTTGCTGTCTCAGGTCCTAGTGTTGTCACGGACAACTCTCATTGGTGCCAGCTCTAGAGAGAGCAGACACTCAGCCTGCTGTCTTAAAGAAAACTTGGGTATTCTGAATTGAATTTGCTATCATGGAAGTAATGTGCTTCTACAGAAGAGACGCCTCAGGACTGGGGGGCATTCTGAGGAAAACAAAAGCTCTATTCATTCTCAGTCTCCCTAGGAACAGTTTCTTCTATATCCTCAGAAATGTCCTCTGTGCCTATATATGCATACAAAGCAAGTGATAACGACTATAGAAAAAAAAGAACAAAAACTTCTGTTTTAATAATTATAACTAAAGCCAAAGTCAGACTTTATAACCTGTGGTCATCTTCCTCATTGGAACAAGCTGGGGGCTATTCATGCTGGGTGTGCCTCTCAAAGCCCTGTGGCCACTGGTGGGGGAAGCACAGAGGCCCCTCTAGGGCTGCACAGTGCACTGGGGGGCTGACCCCTGGGGTTTGTTCCTGGAGGGCTTGTGTTCTGACCACGCTGCTCTGAGACTGAAGTATTGCCCTGAGCGGCATGGGGTCCTGGTGTCCAAGCACAGCATCACCCCTGTTACCTGGTGACTTCAGCCGGTCTTGGTAGTCAGGTGTGTACGGGTCAAGTGTACACATCAGTGAGTATATGCACAAGGCGAAGAGTCCAGTCATCACCACGTAGAAGGCTACATAGTAGAGGCTGATCCACACTGCGGGAAGAGGCAGGTCAGAGGCAGCTAACATACTTTTTAAAGGTGGTAGGACACACCATGTAAAATTCACCATTTCAACCATCTTAAAGTGAAACAACTCGGTGTTTAGAACATTCACGCACAACGCTGTACAACCGTCATCTCTAGTTCCAGGACATTCTCATCACTCCAAAGAAATCCCATACCCCTTAACTTAAAAGTCTTCTTAAAAATTATAAATTTTAGGAACATACCTATAAACTGCTATTCTCAAATCTAAGCCTGTATCTTTGGGACCAATTCTCAGATGTTCCCACCTTGCAGGTCCCTGGTACCAGGGGGTATTACCGTTGAAATGGGCCTTTGGGGTCATCCGGTGAGCCCTGGCCAGAAATCCGAGGAGCCTGGACCCCCCAGCCTCAAGCTGCCCACCTTTGCCTCCCCAGAGGAGCCCCTCCTTTCTCTTGCCCAGCACATACCCCCCCAAGACAGCATTCCCTGCCCAGCACGTACCCCACCGGGACAGGGTCCGGCCCAACATCTGGCCCGTGTCTGGGTTCCAGCAGTAGCGTTGGAATTCCTCCATCCGTTGGCTACATGACTTTTTCTCCTGCAGTGCTGCCATTGTCCCTGCTTCTGGTGCGCCCCTCCTGCAGAACGGGTGCTCCCCACACCAAGACTGAGAGGAGAAAATCTTCCCCTGGGTTTTATAGTCTCCTTCAGAGGTCAAAGGCACTGTGGAGACAGGCTCCGGGGAAACCACCAGCACAGTGTTATCAGGCCTCGGCTGTCCAAATACCAGTGGCGGGCGGCTCCGTGAGCGCGGTGGGTGCTCCTGCTATCGGGCCCTCCACCTTCTCCCCGCACAGACCAGGGTGGTGCCACCTCTTACTGCCCTCTCCTTTTGGGATGCCCTTGGCCTGTAACTTAGTTCTGATCATGACTCAGGAGGAATGCTTTCTGGCAGGAGCAGCTGCTTGTTCAGCTCTGCTGCATTCTCCCACTTGCTTCTGGAAGAAAGATGTGAAGAGTACAGGTCAGCACGAGGGCAGGCCTGGACCCGATGCCTGCCCCTCAGATGCTTCCTGGTCTGAGATGATGTGGAACAGGTGACTGATGTCCTGATACTGCAATTGCAGGGGCTCTGCAAGCGGTTCCAGGTGCTGTTGTCCCCAGTACTTATCACTATTGGATAGAGTACATCTGGCATTGCAGAAACAGGGCCAGCATGGGAGAGGAGCTAGACATTTTGTTCCAGATTGAGAGAGAGGATTCAGAGGGTTCCCAGGTCCCTTCAGCTCTCATTGCTCTTGATACGCAGTTTCAGAGATGAGGATAATGTCTCCTGAGAGTCATTGTTGGGTGGGACTGGGGCTCTTTAGGATTGTTTTGTGTCTATGGAGGAATTCACAGCCACAGAATCTAGAGGTGCATCTCAACATTGAATGTACACCACACCCTGGGCTTCTTGTTAAAATGCAGGTTCTGACCCGCTGAGCCCAGAAGCCCCTGTTGGACTATGCTTGTGGCTGTAGGACTGCAGCAATGTCCAGGTGGGGGTGCTTGGCCTGGCAGAGCACTGTAAACCTGGAGAACCATGAAACGGATACCTGTCCCACCCTCCAGCATCCGAGTGAGCCAAGCTGCTAGGTGTCCTGAGCTTCTAGAGAGCTACGAGGCCCCAGACCATCCCCAGACGTGAGCAGAACCACGGGCTTAGGGGCCTGGGTGACTTACATAGCTGGGACTGTGTCATCTGTTCACTGGGGCATCTAACTCTGCAGCTAGGTTGAAAGGTACACAGAGGGTTTTCTACAAAACCCTCAGTCAAAACTCAGTTAAGATAATGGGAATTATACAGAAAGATGTAGAATTTTATTCCCTGTCACGTCTAAGCTTTCCCTCTGAGGGACCCAAGTAGCCAGATTTGAAGATTTCTTTGGTAAGAAGAATGAAAAACCCTCTAGCCATTATTCTGCCTCATTTCTTTAGGATGATTTAGAGTTTATCAGCAAAATGAGCACCTACAATTAAGATGGCGTTACACCATTTTAGCAAAGATTCCTGATTTCTTCATGGACAAATGCTATGCATTTTTCTTAACACTGTTTCCGTTCACAACTTGGGAACTTTAGGACGCTGGAAACAGAGTGTGGTGTTAGGTAGCCGTCTAATTATCCTTAACCTGTGGGTCTGGGACCCCAGGTGCTAGGGCCTGAAGAGAATTAAGTACAGCAAATGTCCAAAAAGGAATGCTGCCCTTGTCTGTGAAGCATAAAGATGCTCTTGTAATGAGCAAAATATGAACTCTTCCTGGAAGTCTGAACTAAATCTTCCCCATTTAGTCTCTGAATTCCCAGAAGCATGAAAGTACATATATGCTGAACTGCACACGTGTTATCAAAGTGACCTTCTCTGGACACATGCTTGTGGGAAAGAGGCAGGGAAAGGGACACAGGTAGAGGTCAGCTTCCCCCATCATGCTCAAAATGTAGAACAGAAGCCCATTAAGATTGGGCTCCGGGGATGCCGGGATAGCTCAGCAGTTGAGTACTTGCTTCATAGTCATGAGGTCTGGGGTTCAATTTCTGGCCCCGGCCCATGCAACCCCATAGGCTGAACTGTGGTGCAACTGGTAACTGCTGAGATGGGTTGGTGGCAAAGGTGCTTCAACAAAATAAAAACACTTGTTCTATGAAAGCCCATATGAAGTGGATGAAAAAACAAGCTACAATTGGGAGGAAGAATTTGAAAAACACAACTCCAAAGAAGGACTAGTATCTAACATAAAGAATACTCAAAACTCAACAGCAAAAAAGCAAACAATCCAATTAGCAGATGGTCAAAAGACAGTAAGAGACATTTCCCCAAAGAGGATGTACAAATGACAAGTACACACATGGAAAGATGTTCAAAATCATTGGCCATTAGAGAAATACAAAACCACAATGGATACCACTACACACCTAATAGAATAACTAAAATTAAAAAAAAAATAGTGGGGAAGCTGGGATGGCTCAGCGGGTTTAGTGCTTGTCTTACAGCCCTGGGGTCCAGGAATCAAATCCTGGCCCAGCCTATGAGGACATATATGCTGAACTGGGGTGAGTTTCCCATGTGGGAAGCCCCTGGCCTGGTTCCTGCCCTGTACAACCCTGCGCTGGCCTGTGGAATAAAACAATGTAGAAAACCAGTAGTGTGCAACTATGGAGACTGCTCTGGGCCCTCCCACTTCTCTCTATGTCCGCCTGTCTCTGTCAAAATAAACAAACAAACAAACACATACAATAAAAATCTCACACACACACACACAAAAAAATTAGTGACACCACCAAATGCTGGGGAAGATGCTGAGAAACTGGATCATTCAAATTCAGCAAATGTTTACACTCTTAGGCATTAATCCCAGAGAAATGAAAATGTATATTCACACAAAAATCTGTACATGAATGTTTATAGCAGCTCTAGTCATGATAGCCTGAAACTGAAAGCAACCCAGATGTCCTTCAAGAATTAGAGGTTAAACCAACCATTTGACTCATCCACACCATAGAATGCTACTCAGCAGGTAAACGATTGGTACACACCACAAACTGAATGAATCTTCAGAAAATCATTCTGAATATGAGCAGCCAATCGGAAAAGGTTATGTACTGTATGATTCCATTTCTAGAATATTGAAATGGCAAAATTACAGAAAACGGACAACAGGTTATTGGTTGCCAGGGCTTTAGGAGGGTGTGAAAGTCTGTAAAAGGGCAGCAGAAGGGAGCCTTGTGTATGCAATGTTCTGTGTGTTGACTGTGACCGGGCGTCATCCTGGCTCTGACCCCACCTGTGTCTGCAATAATTTGGCAAGGTGTTGCCATTGGGAGGAACTGGGTGAAGGATACATGGGATCTCTCCGGATCATTTCTTATAACTGCACATGAATCTATAGTTTTTCCCAAAAAAAGTTTAGTTTAAATAAGGAGAGAGAGGGGATGCTGGATGATGGGTCAGTGGTTTGAGCACTTGTCTTGCAGCCCTGGGTCCGAGGATTGAATTCGGGCCCAGCCTGTGCAGACTCAAAGGGTGATCCTCCTATGTGGGAGGCTCCTGGTGTGGTTCCCACCCCTGGTGTGCTTCCCATGCGGGAGGCCCCCAGCCCAAGTCCCACCCTGTACAGCCCCGCCTACCTGTGTGGATTGAAACCATGTCAAAACTCATGACGTACAACTATGGAGACTGCTCTGGGCCCTCCCCCTTCTCTCTGCCTCTCTCTCTGTCAAAAACAATAAAAATAAATCTTAAATAAGGAGAGAGGTTCTAGAACTACGTGAGTTTGGGGAACACTGCATACTTTACCCCTCTGAGAGAGCAGACTGAGTTCATGCTCAAATCTCTAAAGTTCCTTGACAGAAAATTGTTCCCTTTGTTTAACTGAGCGCTTCCCATCCCCCAAGATGTAGCTTGGTGTTAGCCTAACGGGAGTTGTCATCCTGAGACCTGGCTTGTCCTGGCGTCCTGACTGGCTGTGTTAGCAGCAGCTGGGAGCTTGAGAGACCCGCTCAGGCTCAAGAGGAATCTTTATTTGGGCCAGATCTTCAGGCGATTGGTCTGCCTGGTACCATGGAGAAGCCCCCACCCAGGACACATGGGGGGAGATGCTGGCAGGGGGTGCTCCAGTCTACAACACACCATGGGCACCACTGTTTCATTTGAGTCCTGATTGGGTAGGCAGGAAGGGACTAAAGTGATTGGCACAAGGTCACCTTCTATTAAGTGGCTGCGCTGGACTCACCAACCCACTTGGGTGGGAGGCCGGGGACTGTGGCTGCTCAGCCGGCACGTTCTCTGTTCCGCCTCCAGTCGCTACAGCAGATCCACCTGTCTTCCTCGCGCCCTCTTGCAGAAGCACGGCCCTTCTAAGTCCTCTCACCATGGAATAGATGTGGGAGGTATGCCCCAGCTATGCCCCAGGTGTGCCTCAGGTGTCTCTTAGGTGTGCCCCAGGGAAATCCCAAATGTGTCCTAGGTACGCCTCAGGTGTGTCCCAGGTGTGCCCCCGGCGTGTCCCTGGCTCACCCCTGCCTCTCAGTGTGGGGCTTCAGCGTTGACTGCAGCTTGGAGATCCCCTGCGTTGCACCCGAACACCGCTCTTGGCATTTTGCCTTTCCGGGCACACTCCAGGGGAGAGGAGTGAACTGTTGTGGCTCTGACCTTCGGCAGGTGCCAGGGTCACCTTAGCTTCTCAGAGCTGGCAGCGTGACAGGCACACAGCTGTCAGTGTCAGCTCGGGGCCAATGTCTGTCCTCGCACTGACCAGTCCCCCGACCAAGTGGTCTCGCTGGTGGACATCCCAGGAGGCTGCTCACCGTGATTTCTCTCTCTCAAGTCTATTATCAGCAGGTTTTCTTTATTCACTTGCTGTTTTTCTTTAAAATAAAAATGAACTGTACTGGGGAAAACCACCAGCCATGTTTATAAATTAGTTTCTCTTGGGGCCCCCTCTCCCTTCAGTGCAGCCTAGAGTCCTGCCAGGGAAGCAAACGAGGTTGGCCTTGAGGCTGAGGCCCGAGGGCTGGACAGGGCAGCTCAGAGTGACTCTGAAGCTCCGGGGCTTTGGTGAGGGGCGCCCGCGGTCTTGGGGTTTGTCACGACAGAGACGGTCTCAGTGGAAGAAGCCAGGCAGACTGGCCACCTAATCCTTCTGGGAGCGGCTTATGGGATTGTCTTTATTTGGCACCTGCTGCCGCCCGAGTGCGTCCTCCATAACCCCAGGCTGGGATTTAGCTGGAGCTGTGTCAGCTGGGTTCCCGGGGGCTTCGGGTGTGGCCCCCAGTCAGCCAGGACGCCTCCCTAGCACCAGGAACAGGCACAGGCCAAGGGCAGCGGGTCAGGCCCGCTCAGGACGCCGGAGCTGCGGGCTAGCGCGTGGCCCCTGGTGCCTGAGCGGAGGGCGGCCGATGCCAGGATGGATTTCGGGTCCTTGGAGACAGTGGTGGCCAACTCAGCCTTCATTGCCGCCCGGGGCAGCTTTGACGGGAGCAGTGCCCCGTCCTCCCGGGACAAGAAGTACCTGGCCAAGCTCAGGCTGCCCCCGCTGTGCAGGTGCGAGGCCCTCCGGGACAGCCTGGGCCTGGAGTTCCAGAGCATGTGCTTGGAGCAGCCCATTGGCAAGAGGCTCTTCCAGCAGTTCCTGGGGGCCAGTGAGAGCCACCGGCCGGCCCTGGAGCTCTGGAAGGGCATTGAGGATTACAACATGGCTGATGACGACCTCCGGCCGCAGAAGGCTCGGGCCATTCTGGCCGAGCACCTGGACCCCCAGGCCACGCGCTTCTGCAGCTTCCTGGCTGAAGGGATGGTGGTGAAGGTCCGGGAGGGGCCCGTGCCGAGCGGGGACGGGCTTTTCCAGCCCCTCCTGCAGGCCACCCTGGCCCACCTGAGCCAGACCCCTTTCCAAGAGTACCTGGGCACCCTGTACTTCCAGAGGTTCCTGCAGTGGAAGTGGCTGGAGGCCCAGCCCACCGGGGAGGACTGGTTCTTGGACTTCAGGGTCCTGGGGAAAGGTGGCTTTGGGGAGGTGTGGGCCTGCCAGATGAAGGCGACCGGCAAGATGTACGCATGTAAAAAGCTGAACAAGAAGAGGCTGAAGAAAAGGAAGGGCTACCAGGTGGGCAGTGCCGCCGTTCCCAGGGGAGGTGGCGGGCGGGTGGGTCAGTGGGCTGGGAGGGTCCTCCACTGCCCTGTGCAGCTTCAGTCTGTGCCCCTCGGCTGGCTGGCTCACCCTTCTTGCCATTTGGACACGAGTCCTGTCATGCAGCTGTCAGCTAGTTTCTAGTCCACCTGCATCTCCATGTCCGGAGTCAGCCCTGTGTGCCCAGCTGCTGAGCGGAGCAGGGGAGGCAGCGGTGTGTGGGCGCTGCGGTCTAGACCCCCAGCCTGAGACTCAGCTTGTCCAGCTGCTCTTAACCACCAGCCTCATGCTCTGCACACAAATGGAGTTTGCCGGGGTCCCTCGGAGAGCCTTCGCATTTGGTGTGGGTGATGCATCACATTCTGCCATCCGTCTTGGTTTTTCACCAACACCATGAAACACAGGAGCAGTGCTGGGGGAGGCTATTGAGGGATTGCTCTCCAATTCTTTACTCTGACTTTCTGGAACTTTCCCAAGCCCTGGCGTTTGCTATGATGGAGAACACACGCCGGGAATGGAGCCAGGGCTAGTGCTGGTCCTCTGCGTGAGGCCGAGCCTGCCCCTGAAGCTGGGTGCCGCCGTCCTCCGGGGACGGGGGCGGATGGAGGCACAGGCAGGTTGCTCTGAGTGGGGTCCACTCTAACTGGCTCAGACCCCAGTTAGGAAGGCTCAGCAAAAGCTGCTTACTGTCTTAGAAATTCAACTCCCAGCCACACATGCTGTCCTTATGGTTCTTTGTCCCTTTCCCCTGCACAGTGCCCACTGTGTTGGGGGCAAATGCAGCTTTGGGGGTAAATGGCAGCCACCACAGAGCACCTCTCCCCCAGGTGCTCTCGTCCATGGGACTTTGGGGAGAAGCAGTTACTGCTCACAGCTGTCTGTAATTTCAATCCAACAATTAAGAGTAGTACAGTCTCCTCTCCTGAGTTCAGGACCCTCCTTGAATTAGTACAAAGTGAAATCAACCCAAGATCTTCCCGTGCAGGGCGAACAGAAAGGAACCTCCTCTAACAGGAAGACTTTCTCCTTCAGAAAGGGATTCTGTTTTCCTTATCCAAACACAATTAAAAAAAAAGTTAAATGGACATCATGAGGTTTTAGAATATAGAAAATGGACAGAGATGTGGGGTGGCTTTGGAACTTGACTGTCCTCTACTGTCCAGGGGGAAGGGGCTGGGATTGCACCAGGACAAGCTGGTCAGAGGTAAGAAAGGGTGGGAAGGAAAGTCAGTACCGAACAGGCAGCCAAGGGATGAGCTGGAACCTTCATCTGGCATTTTACAGGCTGGTTGGCTGGAGCTACCCTTGCTGGAGGCCCCAGGAGACCGGAAGTCCTCTGTACATGATGAATTTGCATGTCCCATTTGCTCTAAAATGGGCGAGTAAGGCACATTTATAGGTTATTTGCCATTACTTTGTGCAAACCACTTTTAAATATATTTTTATTATTTATTTTTGACAGAGAGAGAGAGAGATACAGAGACAGAGACAGAGAGAGAACTAAATTGGGGGAGCTCCCAGTTCAGCATATGGTTCCGCACAGGCCAGGGCCGGGATTCGATCCCCGGTCCCCGGTGCTGCAAAGTGCTTAACCCCCTGAGCCATCCCGGCTTCCCCTCAAACCACTTTTAAAATATATTTGCAACTCTTTATTTTACTGTGACATTTTCTGGTTTGTGGAGTGGTCTTTTATGACCGTGTCACTTCCCTGCCTAAACCTGGGTACTTTTTGACATCTTGCTTTTCAGGGCGCTATGGTAGAGAAGAAGATTCTAGCGAAAGTACACAGCAGGTTTGTAGTCTCTCTGGCCTATGCGTTTGAAACCAAAGCCGACCTCTGTCTGGTGATGACCATCATGAATGGAGGCGACTTAAGGTAAACAGGACTTCTCCCTTCCGTGGGGGAGCATGGAGCAGGGGGTTCCCGTGGCTGGGTTCAGAGAGGTGATCTTTGGGGCTCAGTGGGACTGCTTCCCACAGGCAGAGTACACGGTAACGTCTGATGTGCCCGCATCAAAATCCTGCCCTTTTTGTCTTCGGGTTGCTGACACTTAAACAATGTGAAGAGTGAGCTCTCTAGACCATGGGTTTGTGTGGATGACAGGACGCTGGAAGCCGTAAAGTAGGGTGAGCAGTGTGAGGTGCTAGTTGGATGGGTGAATAGGGGGTGGGGGGCTTGTGGGGGTCGAGGGCCTTGCATTAAGAGGGGTGCAAATGAAGACAAACTTCAGTGACCCAGTCTTGGGGACGATGGCAGCACTGGATAGGACATGGTTAACTTCGGGAACCATGGCTTTGCCATCACTCGGCAGAGAAAACATGGGGATGTCAGCACTGTTCAGTACCTGAATTTGCCATGGATCTGAGGGCCTGACCATGAGATCACTGGCCCTCTGAGGGGAAAAGACCCACGTGCCAGCTGGGCAACCTGCCCACTCATGCCTCATTGTGCTGGTTGCAAAATGGGGATGAGGAACAACCCTGGTGTTCAAAGGTTGCTGTGAGGTATAGGTTAATACACATGAGACACTTCGAAGAGTGTCATTCGCTTACACAAAAGGTAAGGTGACCAGACGTCCTGCTTTTGGCGGGACAGTCCCGATTTTTAACAATTTGTCCCATGTCCCGCGGCATTTTAAAAAGTCCCGATTTTTGGAAAGAATGCATGACAAGCTAGGGAACGGCAGGAGATAGACCAAATTTTTCATCAAGAACCCCCTCCCACCCCGGTCAATGGTGTCCCGCTTTACCAATGTTAAAATCTGGTCACCTTAACAAAAGGGGGACATTACTATTAGTGTTATTGGCAAGGCTCTGCACCTGTGTTCTAGTTTCTTGCGAACTGAACTCTGCCAGGGAAGGTTGTTAGCCCCATTGTCCAGATGCGAATTCTGAGGCCTTGACTAAGTAACCCATGTAAGGGCACACAGAAGAGGAGCAGAAGGGTCTAGGAAGCACAGATAACATGACTTAGAGTAGAAATAATCATAATACTGTACTACACTACATTATACAGTATAACTTATACTATACTACACCATACTATACCATACTCTGCTACACTGTACTATACGACACACTGCACAACACTACACTATACTATACTACACTATACTGCACTATGTTACACTCTACTACATTATACTACACTGCATTGTACTGTACTACACTATATTATACTATATCATACTATAGTATACTATACAATACTATGATATATTATAGGACACTACACTATTATAATATGTTATACTATACTAATATGCACTATACTACACTATCATGCATTTTACTGTATTAACTATACTAGCACATTATACTATATTAAGCTATGCTATAGTACACTATATTATACTATCCTAAATATTATGCTACACTCTACTACACTATGCTATAATATAAATGTAATATACAAGCCATTTATGTTACTATTTCAACTTTATCATGCTCAGGCTGATCTGAGGGTTTCTCTCATTTTTTTTTACTAAGTGTTTTGGTCTGTTTCTACTCTCCCTGGTTGCTATCTGGTTTCAGTAGTTTATTCCCTTTTATTTGTGATGTCCTGCCTCTCTGTAAAGCGTGATCATGGAAAACGACTGAGGACAGAGGAGGGGAGGAGGCTGGGAGGGGGCCCTGCAGCAGGCCCGCCCAGGAGGGCTCTGTGAGTTCCCGCTGCGCTGAGTAGCCGGCTCGCTCACGTGGCTCTGCACTACTGCGTGTATCTGAGGTCGTAGACTTCCTCCACCCCCCTCCGCCCCCCTCCACCCAAGCTCATTCAGGTGACCCTGGTGTAATGGCGTTGGGGTCCCTCTCCCGGCCTCTGCAGGCCAGGCTGGGAGGTGGGAGAGAGGAGTGCACTTGGCTGCCCCATTCCTCCCCTGTGTGCCTGTGGGAAGGGCATGTGCAGGCCTGGGCACCAGACACCAGCGGGTCTCGGTGCTGCCACGGGCCCTTTGGGCTGGACACTGAGGCTCCCAAAATGACCAGACACTTTGCTGTCACAACCTGGGATTCTGAGGTCCTCGCTGTTTTCCTGAGATTTTACTTCCATCAAAACTGTGGTCATACTCTACTAGTTGTGCCAGAGAAGCACAGGCCTCCCCATAGTCTGCCTGCAGGTACCACATCTACAATGTGAACGAGGAGAGCCCTGGCTTCCCAGAGCCACGTGCCACCTTCTACACGGCCCAGATCGTCGGGGGCCTGGAGCACCTGCACCAGAGGGGCATCATCTACCGAGACCTGAAGCCCGAGAACGTGCTTCTGGACGATGAGGGTGAGGCGGCCGCCCCTCCCGGCCTCCCTCTCCGGCCTCCGTGAGCCTGTTTACTCCCGTGGTCCCACGGGCCACCTGTAGGGGGATGGGCTGGTTTTGATAAATGCTTGTCAAAGCTTTTAGTGTAACAAAGACACAGCTTAAGTTAGTTTATTGTTCATTCAGCCATTTTGTGACAGAACAGCATTATCTCCAAATGGAGATTTTTGGATGGACTTTGATGACATTTGGTACATAATGGGACACCTACGGCTATAGGGAGGTTAACCCAGGACATGTATGAAGCCTGGAACTATCAGTAAACACTAGTTTATGGCCAAATCCTTACTCTGTCACTTTTCTTTCTGCCTTCTATGTGAAGTCGCCCTCTGTAGTTAGCACAGGGAGAAGAGACCTGCATGCTGAGGTCTTGGGCCCCCACTCCCAGAGTGTGCACGTGCATGCACGTGAAAGAGTATACAAGTGTGCATGTGCGCGTGCCTTTGCTTGTGTGTATGCATGTGAGCACGTGCATGCATGTGTACACATGTGAGAGCAGGTGTGTTTATGTGTGCTGTGTGTGCACATGTGTGTGCACATGCATGAGCATGTGCATTTGTGTGTGTGTGCACATGCAGAGGCTGGCTCTTGGCTCCTTGAGGGCTCTGGAAACACCAGGTGCCTTTGTCCCCTGGTGCCACATGTGACCTCAGCCCATGTTTGCTTTTCAGGCAATATCAGAATTTCTGACCTTGGGCTGGCCGTGGAGCTGAAGGAAGGGCAGACCAAGACCAAAGGCTATGCTGGAACTCCAGGTAAGGGCCTGGCAGCGAGATGGGGGTAGCCGGTCCCCGTGGTGAGGCGAGGCCCTGGAGATGCTGGGGTCTCCGTGGCCTGTGGTGAACGGCAGGGTGAGGGCAAGGGCTTCGCAGGGAAGCAGCTCCCTCATCCCTCAGAACGAGAACGCAGGGACTAGCGTGTGTGCGTGCACAGCTGCAGCAAGAGCTCGCACCACGCAGACTGCCCTCCCCACCTGAGAAATCACTATCAGCTTTTGATCTCCATGCTTTCTGTGATAAAAGCTTCCTCCTTCAGTGACTTTCTTGTTTTGTGTCACAGAATCCTCCCGATTTTTGGACTTGGGCTCTGGATTTGTGCCTATCGCCACAGCGAGTCTGCCCTCATCTGTGGCTTTAGGAAAAAGTTCTATCTTTAATTTTCCGGATACTGAGCAAAAATCCATGAGGTTCCACTCCCAGGCATGAGTGTGTGACTGGAAACACCACTCAGGTGTTTCAGGGTGACTCAGATCATTCAGAGAAGGAAGGCCTCAGAGAACTCCAAAGCTCAAATTTGAAGTAGTTTGACCTCAAGGGTATTGCAGACCCCATTTGCACCAAGTGTGAGGGCCCCGCTGGCCACCAGGGGGCCCTGTAGCCTTTGCTGTGGCTGCCGATCCACTGCTTAATTCTGAACAGAGGGACACAGCATTCCAGGCGAGAGGTTCTCTCAACAGGTGCGTGAGGACGTCATGTTGAGCATTTGGCGATAGGTGCAGGGCATGACCCTCAAACAGCTGCATTAGATGATGAAGTTAGGGTGTAAGGTAACAAGGCTGGGGTATCCAGCAAGCTGCAGGCGCTGCCTTCTGGATCCTTCCTCTGGCCTCTCTCCACCCTTCCAGCCCAAGACCCCAGCCTCTGAGCCTCTGAAATTGACTGTAAACAGGGGACTCCCTTTGGCTAGTGCTGTGCCAGCCCAGTGAGACCTGCAGAGGAGGCATAAGGCATATGTTTTCTGTCTCCAATGAATTTCCAGCCAGAAGAGGGGGATGAGTCAATATGAGGAAGAATTAATAACTAGACTGAGGCATTCATTCCTTCATTCATTCATACAACAAATATTTGTCAGTGTTTGCTTTGCCCCAGGCACTATATAAGACCCCGAGGATACAAAAAAATGCATCATTTAGGACTGAGTTAGGTGGAACAGATTAGCAGTGCCACTGAGTCACTTGCCACAGAAGATGATCGTGTCCCTGTGTTCTGACTGGCCTGTCCCTGGGACCTGTTTTAATATAGAAATTGTGGTTAATTGAACATACCTTACTCATAGTTTGGACAATTTGGACAATAATGTAATTCTCTGAAAAGCAGAACTTACAAACATACATTCAGGGCCAGGAGGTCTATGGAATTTAACTCTTGTAACCTCCTTGGGGAGAAATGATTCTGCAGTCACATCAGTTTCCTCTTGGAAACTTACCATGAGCACAGGTATTTTGAAGGACCAGGAAGAACTGAAAATAAATGGATGCAATTAGCTCTGTTTATCTCAGAATGTCTAAAGTCATCTGAACACAGAAGCCATCCTCATTTCTGGCCCATAACACCTACACCTGGTTCCCGGGGAGAGTACCATAGGCCCAGAAACGGGCCTGTTTACCCTTCCCAGGTGCTGGACTGGCCTCTGCATGGTGGCAGGTAGGGGGTAGAGGTCCAAAGCTGCTGCTCTTCTAGACATGGAACTCAGCACATGGTCCCAACTCCCCAGATGTGGCATAGACCTGGCATGGGAGCACATAAGGCCATAATGGTAGGCATTTATTTGACCTATTCCTAGAAATTGGAATTATTCAGACACAAATATCTAGAAAGTTCTAACTTGTTTTGCTGAACACAGCCTTGTCTAGCAGAGACGGGCACAAAGCATGTGATTAGGATATATGAGTCAGGCAGCACAGCGCTTAGACACACGGTCCCAACACTGGGCGGCACAGGCCCATCTCTGTCACCTTGGAGAAGTGACCTATACTTTCTCACCCATAAAAGAGATCATAATTACCCCACTGGGGTAATGTTGGAAGTGAGAAGGTGATGAGAAAAATGTCTTAAAAATAAGAGGGATAATGATTTCCCACCTCTAATTTTATACCCAAACGATCAGTTAAATATTAGGGCATGATAAATGCATATTCAAATATGAACGTTCTCAAGAACTGACCTCCTCGGCACCCTTCCTCACGAAGCTTCTAGACCAAAATAAGGGAGTCATCCAAAAAGAGGAGTATCTGGGAGGAGGGACACAGAGAGGAGCCAAAGGGTTTAGGGTGACAGTGAGATTCAGGCTGCTGGCTGCACCCCCAAATCCAGACTGGAGCAGGTACGGAGGTTCCAGGAGACTTTCTTATGAGGATGAAACCAATAAAATATTTAATATATCACAATGTGACTTACTAGGGAGTTGTCAGAGAAGTTAGAGTCACATTGGTAACAAGAACATGGCTAACTAAGCAAACAAAAGAAAACATCAATGGGGTTTAGTTTTGGAGTCAGTGGGGGAATAGTGTGAGTCGAGTGCTGACCAGCCAGATGACAAAGCAGGACAAGGAAGAGTGAGAAGCGTGTGAGTAGTGGCGGTAAAAGGAAGAGGGGCAGAACCTCAGTTTCCAGAATGGGAAGGCAAGTGAGGCGGCCTCGGGGAACTGCAAAACCAGCAATATACGTATGTGACTTAGAGGCATGAAACTGCCTCCAAAATACCCAGCTAAAACAAGATGGAGGAGGAGGGGTCAGGGTGCTACTGTTTTTAGAAACAGGCCTTGTAGAATTACTAATTCTTCATATGTCTGAATAATGTTGATAAAGATAAAAACTGAGTAACAGGAAGACGACTAGGTGGATTAGTAGGGGGTTTAACTACCATACTAAAGGACGATGTGGTGGTTGGGAGGTCAGATGCCCGGGTTTGAATCCCACTCTGTTGCCTGTTATCTATGTTACTATGAGCAAGTTGGTTCTCTCAGGAGAGGAAAAAGTCATGGTGCTTACTTCTCAGTGTTATGGGGATTAAATGAGATCCCTTTACCTTTGTCTGGCACACAGTAAGCACAGATTCGGGGTCAGTTAAAGGGTGCTGACACAGGGACCCATGTCAGTTGAGAACAAGGTTGCCTTGAGTTCCAAGAGCCTGGCCTTGGTGGGCACCCTCAGCTTCAGTCTGAAGGGTGGCTCCTGGGACAGTACCTCCCTCTTTGGAATGTCTCAGCTGAAACCCGCCATTCTGTGCTCTTTCAGGAAGCATCTTTACAGTGCCCAACTGTAACCTCATGACCACACATACCCATGACTCCACAGGTCACACTTGTGCCCGCGAGGCAAGCACAAACACCACTCTGTCTGTTCTGGTGTACCGAGGGGGAGATGAGGCTTCATACCACGCGTGGCGACCAGTGGTTCTCAACCAGGGGCCATTTTGCCTCTAGGGGACACTCAGCAATGTTTGGAGACATTTCTGGTTGTCACAATGGGGAGGGCGTGTTAACTAGTGGGTGGAGGCCAGGGATGCTTCTCAACACCCTGTATGCATAGGGCATCCGCACCACAATTTTCTGCCTTAAATGCCATAGTGTGAGGACCTTGCCCTATGTGCACGAGAGCCTCAGTGCTGCAGCTACCAGGGGAGGGTACGTGCTCACCGCCACGCAGCTGCATCGCTCATTGTGCTCTGTGTTCTTGCCCGGCAGGTTTCATGGCCCCCGAGCTCTTGCGGGGCGAGGAGTATGACTTTTCCGTGGATTACTTTGCCCTGGGGGTCACGCTGTATGAGATGATCGCAGCCAGAGGACCCTTCCGAGCCCGGGGAGAGAAGGTAGGAGGTGGTCTGGTCATTGTCGCTGTAGCTGTCCCGGGCTTGGCCCTCCCTTGTGGAGGAGCTGCTCAAATATTGAGCACTGGGTAGGTCCTTTCTGGGCAGAGGAGAGGGGACACAGTGACCTCATCTCATGCGGCCCCTGACACCCAGGAGTATTTCAGGAGAGATGCCGTGAGCAGCACACACAGCACATGCCCTCTGCCCCATCGGGCTGCCCTGGCTCCTTTGACGGGCTTCCTGCTTGTCACTGCAGACAAACACTGAGACCCCTGTCCCACGATGCTAAGACCCCACAGGCCCCACACCAGGACCCACAGAGCAGCTTCTCTGAGCGTTTTGGAGGAAAGTGGACATTGCACGTTGTGCCCTTGACCCCTGGCCTCTCATGCCCCAGTTTCTGCCCTGCGCCACCTGCCCCAGGCTTCTCTATGAACTGAGAACGAGGAGGCAGAAGAGAAGGGCGGCACCTCCGTGGCTGGTGCGAATGGCCGTCTTTACTTGAGGCCCCTCTCTTGTCCCTACCCACCGTCCCGGGGCCTTTATGGTGTTCATGCCCTTCACGTTCTTCTGCTTGGACCTCCTAGTGTGTCCCCCTGCCAGGTCCCCACTCTTAGCCCCTACATTTGTGGGAACAAACTAAGTCCCCAATCTTCTAAAAGCAGAGGTCCCCACATGACTAACACACTGAGTCACTCTGTGTCTCTGCAACTTCACCTTGAACTCTGGTGACCCCCACAGCTCAGAAGAGCAAATGAAGACAAGATGGTATGGGACCCCCATGCAGGTGGCCTGCCTCGGGCCACAGCAGAAACTCCCAGCTCCCACCTCAGCGCTTTCGCTGATCCCACAGCCCAACCACAATCCCTGTTTTTTGTGTGTGTAAGTGACCATGATGAGCTTTCATGAGATGCACATAGTGAACCCGTCATGGTCCATCTGTACCATGGAACCCAACTCCGGAAGCTGCAGGAAGGAAGGGACCTAATACACCCACAACGCGAATGGGTCCCAAACCTGCTACACTGAATGAAAGAAGCCAGGTGTGAAAGAGTAACACTGGATGATTCCATTTCTAGGAAATGTTAGGAAAGCACACTCGTATCTAGTCTTTCAGGAGAAGAAACGGGTCAGCTTTGGCCTGAGGTGGGGTTGGAAATGGGCTGCAGAGGGCACAGGGTACATTTGGGGTTATGACATTGGGGCTCCCTGGAGACTGATCACAACCCTTCGCTGGGGTCACTGCAGACGGAGCCTTGTGGTATGTAAATTACACTCCATACAGCTTGTTCAAAGTGAGGGGCCATAGGCATCCCCGCGGCTTCTTCCAGTTATGACAGCAGCGCTCTCTACCAGCTCAGGTCTGTGCAGCTGACTGCTGACCTCCGGTGGTGAGCACTGGGGACACGATGTGCCAGGGCACCAGCCAGAGTTCCCTAGCCGCAGTGCACCCCCCTTTGTCTCCTTTGGAGTTCCACTCCTTTGACTTGAGACGTTGGGCCCTTTCATGCTGCCATGTGGGGTGGGCGGTGCACTCAGGTGCTGCTGTCACCTCGGCCTGTGTGGGCAGAGTGAGGGGCAGGCTGCTGCCACCAGGAGCACTAGCCCAGCTGAGGCACTGGCAGGAGCCGGGCGACCTTGAGCCTGACACGCCAACTCCGGTGGCAGTGGTGGCTTCGCCAGGGACCTCACAGTGGTGCATCTCACTGTGCAGGTGGAGAACAAGGAGCTGAAGCAGAGGATCCTCTCGGAGGCAGTCAAGTACCCAGACAAGTTCAGCCCGGCCAGCAAGGACTTCTGCGAGGCGCTGCTGGACAAGGACCCAGAGAAGCGCCCGGGGTTCCGGGACGGGACTTGCGATGCGCTCCGCGCCAACCCCCTCTTTAAAGATGTTAACTGGAGACAGCTTGAGGCTGGTACTGTCGCACACCTTTGGGTCTGGGGTGCTGAGGAGGGGGGTCTGTTAGGTGACACTTGCTTGCCTGACCCAACCCATTGGTGTCATTTTGGCTTAGCTTGATGTCAGTAGAACAGGAACACCTGGTGATGCCCTTCCAGTAGCTACTTTGGTACCAAGTTGCGTCACCACTCTAGTGCTCTGTTCATCCCCGGGTCCCCAGGACTGGGATGGAATGGGTGAGGCTTTGGGGGAAATCTGCTGGAGGCTGCTAAAGGTTGGATGAGATGTGTAGGGAACATGCTGGCTTACTTTTGAACTGAAGATGCAAATCTGCTGTTTGTATTTCCATACCCTATTCTTTCAAGGAGTCCATGACTGGTTAAGCTGTCTGCTTGGGAAAAATTCATTCACTCAACCAGTGTTTGTTCTCAAGTGTCATGTGCAAGATCCCGTGTGTGTGTGTACTTGTGTGCATGTGTGTGCTTGTGCATGTGTATCTATGAGAGGGAAGTGGAGGACATAGACATACTCCCCAGAACCTACAGCCAGGACATGTAAACATAAGGCTAGCTAGTAGGAGCCCTGGGGAGACAGAGCAGTGAGGAATAGATGCCCAATAAGAGAAGTTTCTTTTCCAAGGAAGGGTCAGAGCAGAGGCAGCTCCCAGCTTTTTATCTGCAGGTAGGCTACGCCTGGGATGGGGCGAGGTCACACCGCTCTGACAGATCAGAACCTGGAGAAACTGGAGCCAGGAAACTAGTCCTGAGGTCTCTGCAATGGTCTGGCAGTCCAGGGTCTGAGAGATGAGAGTGGAGAGGGGTTGAGAAGTAAGAGGAAGGAAGGGTTCGTCTAGGCTGGGGTCCTGGGTGACCGAAGGTCTGTTTATGGTAACTGGATAACCATGGCTCCTGAGCAGATTAGAGAGAAAAGCTGACTTTGGAAAGAAGATGTGGAGTTCAGTTCTGTGTGTGTTGGGTTCTAGGAGTCTGAACTGCAGAGGGCAGTGCCCTGGGAGGCTGGCATGAGGGCGTGGGGTCTGGGGTCTGCAGAGAGGGTGGGTGTGGCAGTGAGAGGGGAGGAGGTGGTGTAGGGTTAGAACACTGTCCTTCGTGGTGGGCTCTGTGGGGGAAGCTCAGGGCCCTCTCAACTGTGCTGTGTGTTATTGGCCAGGACACCCCCCGGAAGGCAGCAGTGAGAGCAGAGCCCTGCTCATTGAGCAGGGCGGATTCCTGGCCAAAGCCTGTTTCACACTGTGGTTGTTCTGTCTTCTAACAGGAATGCTGATACCCCCCTTCGCCCCAGACTCCAGAACTGTCTATGCAAAGAACATCCAGGATGTAGGGGCCTTTTCCACTGTCAAAGGTGTGGTCTTTGACAAAGCAGATACGGAATTCTTCCAGGAATTTGCCACAGGCAACTGTTCCATTCCCTGGCAGGAGGAGATGATAGAGACGGGCGTCTTTGGGGAGCTGAACGTGTGGCGTGCTGATGGGCAGATGCCTGATGACATGAAGGGGATTGCTGTGGGGGAGGCCTCTCCCTCGTCCAAGTCAGGGATGTGTCTGATTTCCTAGATGTGGAAGAGAAGACATCACTGTCCGCGGCCTGCAGGGACGAACACACCTCTGTGATTCAAGCTCACACTGGTGGCTGGCAGCTCCTCAGGGCTAGGCTGCTGGTGTGGCTGAGATGCTCACAGCACTGGCAGGAGACACAAAGCCCAGAGCCACCAGATGTTCCAGCCCCAGGACCAGGAGCCCTGCTCCTGGCTTGTAAATAGTCCACTTTATTATTTTTTTCCCCCCATTTTACTCACAAAAGGTACAACAGTAGTTCCTGGACAAAATGCACCAGCCATGCATAACTCTCCGGGCTCTTGTGTGGATAAGCAAGCTGCTGGTGTTGGTGGGCAGCTGGGGCAAATGGTTGCAAACCGTGGTCCTTGGGCTCCCGGATACCACCAGAGAGGCCCTGGCCTGGTTCCCCTTCATACCTGGCTCCTGCCTTCATGTCACCTGGTCACTGCTGGAGCCCAGGGCCTGGGAACACTCCCTCTCCACCGTCAGGAGAGGAGTGGACCTTGGCCATCAGCAGCTTTGGAGGGTTTCTGGCCAAAACTGGAACCCAACTACCTCCTATTTTGTCTAGAGCTTCTATAGAGAAGATGATCTGTCCCCTAAGCAGTTGTGTGCTACGGATAATTGTTAGGTGTAGACTCCTAGCTTTGTTGCGACATTTCAAGTGTGTTCTTTAGAGTTACCTTATGTACATGAAGACTTCAACCTTTAAGCACCTTTGGACTGGTGAAATAAACCCTACCAGGTTTATTTAAAATGGTTCTTCTTTCCTGACTGTGTGTGGTGCTATAAAGTCATAGAATCTTCAAAGGAAGGGCCTTGGAGAGGCCTCCAGTGCATTTTGGTCTGTGATCCGAAGCTACCACCTGAACCTCTCCCTGGGCAGGCCCAAGCTGAGGGACCCAGGGGCAGAGGGCCACTGAGCTATCGGCAGGACAAGTCCTTCCCTAAGACTGGTTTTGCTTTCTAGAAAGGGACACGTTCATTAGGCATTGGCTATAGATTTCATTTTAGTATGTTCAGGTGTAAGAAAGACCTGACTTTTCTAAAGCCATTTGTTCTGCTCTAGGTACCCACGGCCCTGAAGGATGATTTAAGCAGCCTCAGCTGTGTGGCCGGAGGCCTGGCCCTCACCCGCTAAGACCCTGAAAACTACCGTCACCAACCACATGCCTGTCCAGGGCCCACAGTGCCTGAAGGCGGGGCTTCTTGTTGTTGAACCAGATTCACCAGCAAGGATCTCTCTGCCTTTATCTTACAGTTGGATGGTCAGATAAAACACAGGACATTGAGTTATAGTTTGCCTACAGATATACAACAAATGCTTTTTTTTAGTGTTATGTCTCAAATATTGCTTAAGAGATACAGTAAAAAATTATTCATTGGTCTTTGGCTAAATCTAGCATGCCTGTGGCTTAACCTATGAACTAATAGTTATTTCATTAAACTCACAGTTCTGTTGAGATACAAGGTCTGACAAATAAGTTTGTGAACTCGTCCTAGAAAAAGTGTTACATACACCATTGCTGAATATCACTACAGTCACCTTTGAAGTACTCTCCTTGGGAAGCTATGCACTGACACCAGTGCCTAGCCCACCCTTCAAATCAATTTTGAAATTCTTTTTCTGGAATGGCCATCACAGCCATCATTGTGTTACCCTTGATGTCCTGAATGGCATTAAAATGTCTTCCCTTCCATATTTCCTTTATCTTTGGGTAAAGAAACAAGTCATTGGGGGCCAGATCAGGTGAGTAAGGATGATGTTCCAATACAGTTATTTGTTTACTGGCTAAAATCTCCCTCACGACAGTGCCATGAGAGCTGGTGCACTGTCGTGATACAAGAACCATGAACTATTGGCCAAAAGTTCAGGTTGTTTTTGTCTAACTTTTTAATGCAGACTTTACAGCATTTCCAAATAATCAATTTGGTTGACTATTTGTCCAGTTGGTAAAAATCAAAAAAAGTTAACAACATAGTTTTGACTCTTGATTTGGACTGATGGAACATTTTTGGTCCTGGAGAAATGGCTGACTTCCATTGTGTACTTTGACACCTTGTTTCAGGGTTGTATTGGTACACCCATGTTTCATCACCAGTGATAACATGGCGCAAAACATTGACTTGCCTCTCCAAAAATTCTTGGCAAACTTCAACTCCCCTTTGCCTTTGTTCATTATGGGGTCCGTTGGGACCATTTTTGCACACATCTTTCTCATGCCAAGATTTTCAGTGAAGGTTTTTCTAAGAGTTTCTCTATCTATGTTTAGTCGGTCTGCTATGTTTCTCACAGTCGGCCAATGATTTTGACACATACTTCAATGAAGTTTTGCAATGTTTTCATCAGTTCTGCTTCTTGCCTCCCTGACTGCTCTCCATCAGTGACACTTTCTCTCCCCTCAGAAACACTTTCATCCATTTGTACACTGCTGGTTATTTTTATGGCATTATCCCTCTCAAGTTGGACTCACATGTCCCTGATTTCACTTCCACTCTTGCAAAGTTTCACAAGAACTGTAATGTTTGTTGCTCTAATTCAAGCTGTGATCTTGTGATGATACACAAAAACATGAAATAACAAACACCATTCAGAAAGACACTGCCACATGTTGACGCAAACACAGCTGTGAGACACTGATATACCAAGGTTCTGAAACCTTATTGAGTTGTTTGTACAGTGCTGCCAATGTAAGCACATGGTGGCAAATTCAAGAACTTAATTGTCAGACCTCCTATAATCAACTTATTTGTGATTCAGCTGTCTCCCAGAGTCTGTTCTGGCTCTGACTTTTCCCACCCCTGATAAAATTAAAGTCACCCCGTGTATTCACACACAGGCACTTGGAAGTCCTGTCATCACTTTAGTTTTAAAAGCTTCTAAAACATCAAGTTTCATATAGAAAATGAATCATGCATGCTCAACCCATGACCACACAGTGATGCCCAGGGATGTCTCTATTGGTGCAAGAACCAGGACACAGCTGGTATCCCACAGGCCCTGCACCCCCTCCCTGCATTCCCCTACCCAGAGGTTACGGTGTCTGCCTGCAGCCCTCTAAGTAACAGTGGTCTCATGGCACTAATTAAATGCTCCTTGTGTTCGCGTGATAACGAAGGGACTCCAGTCACTTCAAACCTCTTCCAGCAGCTGGAGGGATATCCCCACCCTTCCTGCTGAGCTCTCCTGCCCTCCCCAGTCAACCTCAGCTCCTGGCTCCTGGAGGTGAGACTGGGGAGGGAGGAAGGTGGACAGGGCACTTCTCAACTGCTGGGCAGTGGCTTACAGCCACTCTTTATTGTGAGACTTCTTCATGGGTCTTTGGGGACCTCCACTTAGGTACACCCTGACCAGGCCCTCTCCAAGGGGTCTCACTGTCTGACAGTGTAGGACGGGGTCCTCATTGCAGCTCTCGCCCCCTCCTCACCGGGGTCCAGGGGACCTGCCCCGACTGCTGGGCTGCTCCCAGTTCAATAGCCGCTCAACTCCCTCTGCTCCAGGACTGCTGGCCTGGCTGGGCCTTGCATTCGCCCACAAGGCACAGGGTGGGGGTCCTCTGCAGAGATGCCTTCACCTCTGACCCCTTGTATTCTCCATGCCATGAGCCAGCCAAAGGGTCCTCAGAAGCCAGGCTCAAAACCTCTGCAGGGTGGCTGGTCTCAGGCAGTTGGGCATTTGATTTTAGTCGTTAACATACCCTGACTGAAAGCCCAACAAGAAACATCCCACCTTTATCATCCTGGAGATGGAGGGGTGTTTAGACATACATACAACTGTGATAAGAATGTCACCATGGTATTTCCCTAGCAACCTAATCCCCAGGAGGAGGGGTATGGTGGTGAGGGTCCCTGGACATGCTTTAATCAAAATGGCTTCTGGGCAACTTCTTTGTTTCTTAAAACAAAACAAAACAAAAATGCAAAGTCTATTCAAGTGAAAAGGGTAGAAATAAAAAAAAGGGAGGGATGGACTCTCTAGATTGTGATATGAATATTAGTTGAATTCTTTCCTTGAAAACCACATACACACATGCTTATACATACATATCTGCACACACACATACCACACACACACCCATACACGCACAGAGACACATGCACACTTTGCCTTCATTCTCAGCACTTCATGGCTATCAGATTTTTTTTAATTGCTTGCAGAGGCCCTATTTGTCAGATTTTGAATTCCAGCGCAGGACCCTGAACAGTTCTGCTTTGTTCCTATCATAACAAGTCTTATGTGGTTTTATTCAGCTACTCACAGTAGCTGGTCTGTCCCTTCTGTCTATACATATACATCCCCTTTATTTCAAGCCCACATCATTCACCTGGTTTGAGATTCTGCATATTTGAGGGGAGTCATGGCTTGTGAGAAACAGAGCCACCTTAGAAAGAGGCCACACAAGGCAGGCCCTGAGGATTTGTTAAGGTAACTCAAGTGTCCTATGGGAGGATATCTGATCAGCACAATAGCTAACAAAATACCGGGCAAGGTTGTAGGTAATGTGCAATAACTGGAAGTCTTTGGGCACCAGGCATCATGTGAGATGCTACGGAGAAACACAGACGTGCTATGTCTGTTCCTGTTTGTCTTCTGGCTTCCCCAGCTGGACTGTCAGCCACTGCAGGTGAGAGAGCTGTTCAGTGCTTCTCTCACATCCTGCTGTGCCCACATCTGTGCCAGGTGCTCAATAATCACCTGTCCAATGGAGGGAGCAGGTATTTCCTCTAAGACCTTGAATGTCCTGATACTTATTATAAATCGGATTAGATCCCTTTTCTGTTCTTCCCCACCACCCACCCATCCATCCATGTGGCACTGTGTCAGAGGAGGGCAGTAAAACCACCTCCTTTAAGAGCCGGAGTCTGTAACATAATCCTGCTCATGTCCAGGATATGATGGACTCATCACACTAAGAACCCGGAAAACCCCAACTGGAGCCAGAAAACATGATCCGCAGTGGAATGCCGGAATGACACAGCTGTTGGGATTCTCTTACAAGGGTTTTAAAGCAGCCATCATAAAAATGCTTCAATGATAAATTATGAAATGCTTGAAGCAAATAAAAATGGCAAATCTCAGCAGAAACAGGATAGTGTGAGTATGGCAAGGTCTGAGTGGAAGGGGCTGTTCCATGGCTGTGGACAAGATGCATAGGAGATGCGCTCAGCTCTCCCCCAAAGTTCACACTGTCCCCTCTTGGTGGCTGTTGGGGAGGCCCTGGGGAAAGCCCACATGGGGCCAGCCTTCTGATCCCAAGGGCCCAACCAGGGTGACTGGAGAGACTGCTCATAGGATAGTCAAGGCCCCATCTAATCACTAGACACAAGTTTTTCATTTACTTCTTCATTGGGTTATTATATTCTCCATAGCCAGCTGGTTCTTTTCTTGTCTACAGTCTTTGTAGATTTGCTAAGTATGTAATTACCTAACACAAGCTCCGCTGGAATGGGCCTCAGAAAGGCTGAGCCCGCCTCCTTTTATTTAATCACAGGGGCCTCTCCTCTCATGAGTGTTCAGATACGTAAGTGGGCCTCAACTGAAAATAAAATGCACAGACTACAGGTATTATGCCAGCTCATAGAAGAGTAGTTTTGAAAGAAAAAACTCAATTTGAAAACATAAAATTTTAAAAAAAGAACAAAACAGGCTGTCAGGTACTATCCAGACAATTTACAATGAAGATAAGTCTTGACTGATTTTGTAAATATCAAACCTTAATCCCCCAGTGATGGTGGAAAAATGCTCTTCCAGGTTTAACCTTCTGACTTCCAAGGTAAACGGGGTGGGAGGTTGAGGGTATCAGGGTTTGGGTGGTAGGTGGGATTTAATGATGTCAGGCGCATGGAGCGCTGCAGTCTGGTGTGCGACCCGCCCAAGTCAGCATGGGTCTCATTGTCCAGTGATGGAGGCTGCCATCAAAGTCAAATAGTACCGGAGCCAGGCGCCAGGATTAAGAGGAGAAAGAGAGACAAAGAAATCAAACACAGAAAATGGGATTGGGAGGGCTGTCAGAAAGTCTTTGCGATCTCCAGCCCCGAGTTTATTTTTACAGCTTCTTATATAGTAAATGATTACGTGCACAGCTACATGGCTACAAAGTAAAAATTAACTTGACACAAAACAGAGACTATTTTTCTCAGGGCTAAGCAGAGATATCATGTCTACAGAGCAATTGTCTATCCTACTGCAAAGCACCAATAATTGGGTGACTAAATGGTCAGAGCATTCCTGGGAAAAAAACTTGCTGGTACACTAAAGATAAATAATAAACCACATCAAACCCAAGTCTTGAAGGTCAATGAAGTTCTGCTTATCTCCAAGGCCCCGGAGTTAGTTGTGCTCCAGTCAAGGAGAAACATTCCAGTACCCTCCCATAACTCCTTGGGGGAAAGGGCAAGAGAAGAGAAATTCCTGTAGAAGAGTTGGGGGGATGAGGATCTGTGCCTCATCTCTATTGCTCCCCATATTTTCTCCTGAGGCCCCTATGCGACTGTGCCTGTCTTAGGTTGTTCCTCCCTGAGGAATCTTACCCGTCATTGACTAACCAGCCATCCTGCGGGGCCATACAAGGTGAGGGAATTTCTCAGACATGTTTCCTTTTTCTTGCCACCTGATCCCAGCAGTTGGTGGGCACTGGAATCGCTCCCGACAGTTCCCCCCTTTTTTTATTTATTAAATAGGGGGTTTGCTTTTGAGACAGAGCTCATGTAAACCCACCTGAACTTGATTAATACTTTTCATTCCAAATCGAAGGCAAATTGGAAAACAGTAGAACAACAACATGTCCAAGATTCCTATAACAATGACAGAATACAACAAGTGTTGTACATTAGGCAGATGTGGCAACATAGCATGCAATTGATTAACTATATCTGAGGCTGGCTGGGCCGCATCAAAATGCAATTCTTCTGCATCCTGAAGGGACTGAATTTCTTTATGTAATGCAATTAAATCTAAAGATAAATTTTGATGGCTCCAAATACCCAGAAAATGGCCTCTTACTTTATCCCAAGAATGCACTGATTCATTGTACTGCTTGACAGTAACACATATCCAAGAATATTGAGCATGACATCTCAGTTGTGATCTAAGCTTAAGACTCTGTAACTGATCTCCAACTAACAAAATAGTTTCTTCTATAGCTTCTAATTTTTTTATCAGTATCTTCTTGAGTTCCTAATGTTTCCTGGTAAGAAATGTGATCAGAGGAGGGAAACCCTAAAACTTTAGTGTTATTAACAAATGCAGGCACTTCCAGATCATCCCACAAAACTGGTCTTAAAACAGGAGGATCAGGTACATAAGCCCAGTAGGTGGCAGTATTAACACATGAAATATGACAAGAGAGCATAGCTAACATGACTAGAATTTTAAAGTCCAATGTAAGAGGTGCTCATTGTTGCCGCAACATATCTGTTACTTCTTGGGAAAGCTGCCTCAGTCATCCCCAAGTTGGAGTAGGGCTCCTCCGGGATAGCTCACGTCCTTCAATCTGCTCCATCGTCTCTGCTCGCGTCACCTGTTGCATTTTCGTCTGTTGTTTTATCTTTTGCTCCTTGGACAGCTCTAACGAGTCGCTCTGGCAGCCAGCGCGGACCATCCTTGTGTCTAGGAAAAACACAAACATGCCCTCGTTCCCAAATTAATACCGGATCTGGTCCAGACCATTGATCATTGAGTGGATCTTTCCATTTAACTTCTGCAAATCCATATTTTGTTTTCGCTCCCCATAAGCGATCTGCTGCGGAACGGTCATGCACATCCAAATTTTAAAAATTTAAGGTAAATAGAGCATGATGTAAAACATTGTGTGGACTCAGGGGATACTGTTCCCCCTTTTGAATTTTATAAAGTTGAGTTTTTAAAGAGCCATGAGCACATTCCACAATTTCTTGTCCTTGAGGGTTATAGAGAATGCCAGTTTTATGAGTAATATTAAAAGTATTACAAAATTGTTGAAATGAGTGGCTAGTATATCCACTGCCATTGTCAGTTTTAAGAATTTTTGGGCATCCCATGATACTAAAACAAGTTAAACAATGGACGATACAGTCTTTGGTGGCCTCTCCAGTATGAGCATTTGCCACCAGAAAGCCAGAATAAGTGTCTATGCACACATGTACATATTTAAGTTTTCCGAAGCCTTGAATAAGAGTTACATCCATTTGCCACAGGGCACCCAGTAAAAGTCCTCGGGGATTTACACCATAATGTGGCACAGATAAAAACTGAGGACAAGTACGACAGTTTTTAACAATTTGTCTAGCAGCTTCTTGAGTAATAGAAAATTGTTTTCTTATAAACACACAAGGGGAGAGCGAGTTAAATCATCTGCTTTAGCATTGCCTTTGGCAAGTCCCCCTGGAAGTTGAGAATGTGCTCTTAAATGTCCAACAAAACAAGGATGTTTATGACATTGAATTTTTTGTTGAATCTGTAAAAATAGATGTAACACTATGGAAGATGAACTTTCACTAAAAATAGCAGTTTCCAAACATGACAAAGCACGCACCACATAGTGACTATCGGAGTAAATGTTAAAAGGACGTGTAGGCGTGACATCAAAAACCGCCAAGACTAAGCTGCTAATTCCACTTGTTGAGCGGAAGTAAATTGGGTTTGAAAAGAATAAGATTTTTTATTAATAATGTATGCAGCTCTGCCACTGGAAGATCCATCTGTAAATATTAAATCAGCATCTTTTAAAGGTTGTTTTTGAACTATTTTAGGAAAGATGAAAGCATGTTCAGAAGCGAACTGTAACAATTTATGCTGAGGGTAATGATGGTCTGGCTGGCTGGTAAAGTTTGCAAAAGCAATAGCCCAATTGTCTGAGTGTTGAAAAAGCCAATCTTGTTGTTGTTTAGTATAAGGAATAACAATTAAAGGAGGCTCACTGCCAAACAGCTCAACAGCTCTTACTCGGCATATATGAACTAGTTTAGCAACATTGTCATGATACGGAGTAATCACTCTAGCAGGAGAGACTGGAAGATGGATCCATTCCAAGGGCCCCCCCTGCCACAATACTCCAGTAGGAGTATGTGTAGTTGCCAAGATATAAGCAGCCCAAGGCTGTCCATAATCCATATATAGAATTTGTTGTTGTTCAATAGCCTGTTCCACCAGTTCTAAAGCTGCTCTGCCCTCCGGCGTGAGCTGTCTGAGAGCGGGTTGGAATCCCCTCTTAAGATATCAAACAAGGGCTTCATTTGACCTGTTGTAATTTTTAAATGAGGTCGCAACCAATTGATGTCACCTAGAAATTTTTGAAAATTATTTAAAGTCTTTAAGGAGTCTTTTCTAATTTGGATTTTTTGTGCCTTAATTGATTTTGGATATAGCGTTTGTCCCAAATAAGAGAATGGCGGGGCTCTCTGAACCTTTTCAGGTGCAATTATTAAACCCCAAGCTATCAATTTTTTTTCTAATTCTGAAAAACATTGTAATAACTTTCCTTCTTGAGGATGAGCAATGAGTATATCATCCATATAATGAATCATATACACTTTTGAGAAATTTGTTCCTATTTTTTGTAAAGCCTGTGCTACAAACTTTTGACACGAGGTGGGGCTGTTTGCCATACCTTGAGGCAACACCAACCAATGATATCTCTTCATAGGCTCCTACCTTATGGAAGGTACACTAAAAGCAAATCTTTTACAATCTTGAGGTGCCAAAGGAATTGTATAAAAGCAATCCTTTAAATTCAAAATAATTTTGTAAGTATTTTCAGGAATTCCTGAGGGAGAAGGCAAACCTGGCTGTAAAGGTTCCATTAACTCCATAGTCTCATTCACTTTTCTCAGATCTTGTAATAACCTCCATTTTCCTGATTTTTTCTTTATAACAAATATGGGAGAATTCCATGCCAAATTAGAGGGAGCTATGTGCCCTTTTTCCAGTTGTTCCTGTACCAACTGGTTTGCTGCAACAATCTTTTCTCCTTTTAGGGCCCATTGATCCACCCATACAGGAGACTCAGATTTCCAAGTAATGGGGTCTGCTGTATGAGCCACAGCTGTTTTTAGTTCTTTTAAAGTCTTAAATGGTATCGGATTATATTGTCAAATTGGATTTCCCTGCTGATCTCTAACTTCAATAACTGGATAAGTCATTTTAAAATCTTCCATTACACCCCCCTGGTCATGTGCTGTTTTTAGAGCCTGTTCCAGGGGGGACAATCCTAAACGAGATTGCGGAGGTCTGAGTGGAATTTCTTGCTCTACTTGACTAAACACTTTTAGTGAATTAAAAGGCAATGGATTAGAAGGGGTATTTGTCTGAACCAAATTAACTTTATATGAAGGAGGCCCTGGTTCTATAGGCAAGGTTTCAGAGGACTGCTTCTTTAAAAGATCCTCTTGAACCTTTATAATTTCTTTTTTCTTTTCTTTTTTTTTTTTTTTTAAAGATTTATTTTACTGATTTTTGACAGAGAGAAACAGAGACAGAGAGAGACAGAGAGAAGGGGGAGGGCCCAGAGCAGTCTCCATAGTTGACAGCATTAGTTTTCCATATAGTTTCACTCCACAGGTGGGCACGGGGCTGTGCAGGGCAGGAACTGGGCCGGGAGCCTCCCGCATAGGTCCCGGCAAGAACTGAACTGGGGGCACACCCCAGTTCAGCATGTGGGTCCTCATGGGCCAGGGCCGGGATTCGATCCTCGGTCCTCGGGGCTTCAATGCGAGTGCTTGGGGAAGCCGGGATGGCTCAGTGGGTTAAGCGCTCACTTTGCAGCGCTGGGGACTGAGGATCGAATCCCGGCCCCGGCCCGTGCGGAACCATGCACTGAACTGGGAGCTCCCCCAGTTCAGTTCCCTCTCTGTCTCTCTGTCTCTCTGTCTCTCTGTCTCTCTGTCTCTCTCTCTCTCTGTCAAAATAAATAAGTAAATAAATAAATATTCAAAGCAAGCACTTTACCCGCTGAGCCATCCCAGCTTTCCCCCTTTATAATTTCTTGCTGTTGTTCTTTTAAATCCTGATACATTGTCTTCAATTGACCCATAAAATCAGCTATATCTTCTATAGATGTTTTTGGTTTTTGTTCTGAATCCTCCTTTTGTATTAAAAAAACCATATTGACCCTATCATCATGGTATTGAGCTGCTTCAGCCTCCAAATCTTGCAATTCCTCATCAGTAAGATTACCATCCGCTAAGTGCAGTGGAGCGGGTCAAGATATATTCTCTTCCTCCCCTTTAAGAGGGGGTGCAGAAGGAGTTTTTGCGTCTCTCCCGTAGGCAAATGTTGCATAAGTCTTCTAAGCTCATGGATTGGATCTAAAGTATCCCGGAATAAATTCCATAAAGAAAAGGTCTCAACAGGAACTTTTTCTGCTCCATATGTTGCATAATAATTTCTAAATTATTCTCCTACTTTCTCCCAAGTTTGTAAACTCACAGACCCGTCCTCAGGAAACCAAGGACAAACCTCTTCTACAAATTTTAAGAACTTATCCATTTGTTTTTCACTAACTTTAGTTCCCCTATTCTTCAACATCTTTCACACTAATTGAACATATAAAGTTCTTTGCTGACTACTGATTGATTGTCCCATGTTTTTTTTACTACCAACTATTATTAAAATCCCCTACACTCACCACTCTCAGAGGCCGCCTTCCTCGTAGGAGTCCTTCGCGAAGTCTTGTCGCCTCTGGTCCTCGTTCGGGCGCCACTTATGATGGAGCCTACCGTCAAGTCGAATAGTACTGGAGCCAGGCACGAGGATTAAGAAGAGAAAGAGAGACAAAGAAACCCTGTCAGAAAGTCTTTGCGATCTCCAGCCCCGAGTTTATTTTTACAGCTTCTTATATAGTAAATGATTACGTGCACAGCTACATGGCTACAAAGTAAAAATTAACTTGACACAAAACAGAGACTATTTTTCTCAGGGCTAAGCAGAGATATCATGTCTACAGAGCAATTGTCTATCCTACTGCAAAGCACCAATAATTGGGTGACTAAATGGTCAGAGCATTCCTGGGAAAAAAACTTGCTGGTACACTAAAGATAAATAATAAACCACATCAAACCCAAGTCTTGGAGGTCAGTGGAGTTCTGCTTATCTCCAAGGCCCCGGAGTTAGTTGTGCTCCAGCCAAGCAGAAACATTCCAGTACCCTCCCATAACTCCTTGGGGGAAAGGGCAAGAGAAGAGAAATTCCTGTAGAAAAGTTGGGAGGGGAATGAGGATCTGTGCCTCATCTCTATTGCTCCCCATATTTTCTCCTGAGGCCCCTATGCGACTGTGCCTGTCTTAGGTTGTTCCTCCCTGAGGAATTTTACCCGTCATTGACTAACCAGCCATCCTGCGGGGCCATACAAGGTGAGGGAATTTCTCAGACATGTTTCCTTTTTCTTGCCACCTGATCCCAGCAGTTGGTGGGCACTGGAATCGTTCCCGACAGTCCAGGTTCCTTGTCCTATCCCTCTGGTTTCAGAGACAGCTGCTTCTCCCCGGCATGTCAGCATTTAATATGTGCCGTGGGCAAGGGGACAAGGGGTATGGTTCTCCTCTTTCAACAGGGAAACCACCAGTCTGTGAGATGAGCACTTTGCAGATTGTTTGGCTAAAACAGGCATTGGACAAGCCCATGGTTGCAAATCCAGGGCCCAGAAGACACTCTTGCTCCAAGGAATTGTGGGAAATCAGGGAGCAAAAGAACCTTGAAACCTGAGATGTCTGGTACAATTGCACCTTCCTGCTTGGGCTCATTAGAGAGATATGGGAGATCATGGTTACAAGGCCTTCTAGCAAAGCCCCGAGAATGTTTTCAATTTTAAAAATTCATGTCTCTGAGAACCGCCTGTCTCATCCCTGTTCCCTGGCCCACCTCACTTGTGTGGACAGACAGCCAAGGGCCACCTGCCATGTCCCTGGCTCCCGTCTACATTATTCATCCCCTGAGCGTCATCTCAGGGTTATTTGGTTACGGGAAGGAGTCATGTTTTGCTGTCTGCACTCCACTAACCCTTGGGAGCTGAGAGCCAACCTGTGCACACCAGGTTCCTGCTACAATTTGAATCTGCACAGGAACTGAGTGGCCTGTGCTTCTGAAACAAACTGCAGGAACCAAACTATGACTGTGGCTGACAAAGGTGGTTTGTAATCCCTCCCTACGTGGGTAGAGCCCATGCCCTTATTGTGAAAGCTTGTCGACCCCTATATGCTCAAAGAAACTGTTGTTTGTTTGTTTTTCTGTCAGTCAGACTGAGTGGCGGGTCCTCCAGCATGTTGTCCAGCCAGGGGGACCAAGAAGGTGAGGGCTCGGGTAGGAGAGGGATGGTGTGCTCAGTGTGTGCCCGGACCAGGCAGGAAGCAGGTGCTCAGTGATGTTTGAGAAGCAAGTTTACTCAGTCTCCCTTCAGCGTATTTTATTTTATTTTTTATTTTATTTTATTTTTTTCTTTAGCGTATTTTTATTGAGTGCCTGCCATAAGCTAGACATGGTTCTAAGAAGGTGAGAAAAGGGCAGAAGTCCCTGCCGTCGATGAATCTATTTTCATAACAGAACTGAATACATGCTGTGCTCATCCTGCCCACCACTCCCTCACACCTGCTTTTATCAGAGAGAGGCAAGCTTTTGGTGCTTACGGTCCCTGGGCAGGCCTGTCCCTAGCTCTCAGCCATCCCTGCCAGCTTCTGCCTCTGCAATGGCTTGGGGCAACCAGGGAGGGTCTCCTCCCCATTGGCACGGCATCAAGGGCTGCACGCATCCCCTCCTTGGGCAGCCTGATCTTGCATTGTTAAATCATCCTGATTGTAATTGAAGATACTAAATTCTCAGTTCTCTCCTGCTTCCTAGCCCCCACTCACGCCATAGCCCTAGAGAGTCATGGCTTCCGGGAGGGTGACCTGTGGCATAGTAGATAGGCAAGCAATCGGGCAAGTCTTCCCGTCTTTGCTTCTCCAGAGCCTAAACCCGGATAACTGAGGGGTAGTGACAGAAGGAAGATACAAGGGGTTGGCTGGCGCCCAGAGCAACGAGCCTGTGCCCTGCTTCCCGGGCCAGCCTTTGGTGCAGCAGGACCAGGTGAGGGCCCCGCAGTCACCTGGAGTCTACTCTCACCCGGCAAGGAGGAGACAGAGGCATGCTGGCCACAAAAGGCCACCTGAGCTCTGTGGTGGACAGAGGGGCCATGAGTGAGGACTGATGGCCAGATGTACCTCCTGCCACACCCTGTCTCCCATCTGTCACTGCGACATAGCGCTGTCTAGATCAGAACTGGGGGCCAACCAGGTGTGTACACATATGTATGCATGTGTGCCCATGTGCCTGTGTGTGCTGATGTGCTTGTGTGGGGCCCCTGAGGACAATGGACTGACTGGGGACCCGTGGGAAGGTTAGTTCCTGCTCCTGCAATTTGAGGGTAGAGCCAGCCTCTCCTGCCAGCTCCACCGTGCCGGCTCCAGGGATAGTTGGGTGTCGTTCTGGCCCTCAAGCTGGGAAAAGTCTGCCACTAGGCAGGAGCAGGATACAAGGAGACCTATGTGAGGTGTTGCTACAGCCCAGAAGCATGAGATATAATGATAATTTTTTTTTTGCACTTCCCATTTAATTTCACTTCCACGTCTCTGGAACTCTACCCCACCCAGCTCCATCCTCCAGGCATGACCTACACACAACCTCCTCCTGAAACCACTAACCCTCCTCTACTTTAGCATCCCATCAGTCTCTCAAGCAGTCCTAGCTGCTCATAGCCCCTCGGGGAACCTCAAATGTTCTCCCACCTTCAGAGGCTCTGACTGAAGACTTCTGAGCCCTGGGATTTTTAACAGCTCCCAGGAGGTGCCTGTGGGGGGCAATGTTGAGAATCACTCTTCTGGTCATCAGGGAGGCATTATCTCCATATAGCCAGGTATGTCCGCAGGGATCCTGGTCGTTCTCTTGCATGGTAATTGCACACACGGGTGCTATCATCGTCTTCTGCTTTGTAGTATAATAGTATGTTATATTCACCCCATTTCTCACATTAAACTGTAAAATTCTTATAGAGCATGTCCGAATAATTGATTCATCTTTGAAACTCTTTGTATCTTGCACATAGTGGAAACTCAGTAAATGTTTGTCAAATGCATGAATGAAAGATTAAATTAAATGTCACATAAATACATGTTTCCCATCTGGAAGATGTAATTATGATTTCAAATTGCATTGACCTGGTTTATATCTTGTTTAATCCATTGGCCAGCTACTTGGCTTTGGAAATTAAAAAATAATTCTTGCTGTCTCAGTTTCTTCATTTGTGAAATGGGTATAGTATTGCATTAATTAAAGATTCATTTTTATTGTTTTTGACACTGAAAGAGAAAGAGATACAGAGACAGAGAGAGAGAAGGAGAATGGCCCAGAACAGTCTCCATAGTTGCACATCATTGGTTTTTCCACATAGTTTCATTCCACAGGTGGGCGCGGGGCTGCACAGGGCAGGAACTGGGCCAGGGTCTCAACCCGGTGAGAACTGGATTGGGGGCCACTCCCCAGTTCAGCATATGGGTCCTTATGGGTCAGGGCCAGGATTCGATCCTCGGTCCCCAGGGCTGCAAAGTGAGCACTTAACCCACTGAGCCATCCGCGTGTCCCCAGTATTGCATTAATTAAATAAGGCAGCACTTGAAAAGCGGTGATCACAGTGTGAAGCATACTGTAGGTACTCAAATAGTGTTAGTCCCTTTCCCCTACCCCAACTTGCCCACACCGTCTGAAGGATTTATTTCAGCTTCAACCAACATCTCTGGGTAAGAGACTGAAGAGACTTGGTTATCCCTGGGGCCTGTTCAGATTTCTGTGCATATAGGATATTTGAAACATTTACTTAAAGGAGGAGAAATTTTTTTTAATTTATTTTATTGTTTTGACAGAGGAGAGAGAGAGAGAGAGAGAGAGAGAGAGAGAGAGAGAGAGAGAGAGAGAGAGAGAGAGAGAGAGAGAGAGCCCAGAGCAGTCTCCATAGTTGTACATCATTAGTTGTAACATGGTTTCATTCTATACAGATGGATGTGGAACCAGGTGGGGCAGGAACCGAACGGCCATCCCAGCAGTTATCAGTTGTGCTGCAGTTCAGCATAGGGGGTTGCCTGGGCCACGGCTGGGGCAGGGCTGGGAATTGAACCCTGGACCTCACTATTACAAGGCAAGTGCTCAGCTGCTGAGCTATCCCAGCATCCCTAGGAGGAATTTGGTATTAGGAAGGACAACATGCATTTATCATAATTGTTTTAATAAGTTTATCTTCTTAATGTCAATAATAATTTGTCCGGTCCCTCTGCTTATCCCCAGACTGGTAGAAGACAGATTTCCTCTTCTTCTTCTTGTCTTTGCAAGACCTAAATTAAATTCTACTTTGAAAATACCCTGATCTCAGACTATTGCTCCCTGCAGAGTTCAGCTTGCCTCAGGCCTCCTGTTTCAGCCTGAGGCAGGGCATATCAGTACTTTAATTGGTATAATTGGCACAAGAGCCAGTGTACCTCACACACTCAGGGGTTGCCCTGTTTAGACTCCTGAGGAAGGGAGGGGCTCTAAGAAATGAATTCTAACCAATGTCCCTCCCTACTATTAAAACACAGGCTCTGCAGGAATTCTGGATCTGTTCTTGGTAACACCAATCAACCTCCTGGGACCTCAGTTTCCTCATCTGCAAAAGGGGAATGATACTGATATTGTCGGAGAATGACCTGAAGTTTGGGGAGGGGGCCGCCCATCTCCTGGGACACACGACACCTGCCACGGCCCTGTACAGTTGTGCTTTTCGACATTCTCTGCCCAGGTAGCCCTGCAAGAATTTTTAAAAACTTTCCCATTTCAAGTTTGCATCTAAAATTCCCTGTGCTAAATTAATTAGTGGAAAAAAAATTTTGTTCCTGGCAATTCACACATATTTTTAAAATATAGGGGAAGCCGGGATGGCTCAGTGGGTTAAGCGCTTGGTTTGAAGCCCCCAGGACTGAGGATCGAATCCTGGCTCCGGCCCAGGTGGACCCACATGCTGAACTGGGGTGTGCTTCCCAAATGCGGTGAGGCCCCCAGTTCAGTTCAAAAAAATAAATAAAATAAAATAAAATAAAATATGTTATCAGCAAACCTTTGGAACTTCCATCAAACCCATCCAGTTTGCAGAAAACGCTGTAGCATAGGGAGGTGGGCGTGGCCTTCCCAGGACTGTCTCCCTGCTCTTCCTCTTTGAAGCTGTGTGGCCTTGGGCTACTTCCTTCACCTCCCTGAGCCTCAGCTTCTTCATCCTAAAAGGGCAGTCACAGCAGCACCTAACCCATAAGGCTGTTGTGAAGACCTGGAAGGGCAGATTTTGAACAGAGCGCTTGGAACAGTGCACACTGTACTTTACCAAATGCACAAATGTCCTTGTGTTCAAAGCAACCAACCAGATCAGACTTGCTTTCTGTCCTCAAGTGTTAGGAATTATTTTTCAATTTAGACAAATGGGTGAATAGGTGTCTCCATGACAACCACTCACTTCTGAATTTACTTCTGCACGGGACCTGGTGGTGGGCACAGACCAGAAATCCAGAAGTGGCCGCCGTCCTGGGTCGGTCTCTCGCTCCAGGCCTCCCAACTAGACACCCGGTTCCCAGGAAAACCAGAGGCTGCTGGAGGGCTGCGCAGGGGGGAGGGGGAGCAGGGTAAGGAGAGGGGCCAGGAGAAAGAAGGGGGAACGGGAAGGAGGCTGCGGGAAGGGGAAGGATGGGGGCGGGGGAGAGGGGAGAGGAGGGGCTGGGTGGCGGGGAGAAGAAAGGGGCAGGGGAGGGGGCAGAGGCCGGGAAGGGAGGGAAGGGAGAGAACGCGGGAAGCCAGCTGGCCATCGCAGAGAGAGGGGGCGGAGGGGAAGGGGACCGGGGCGGCGCTCTCGGGCCGCAGATCCCGTGGCCGCCACGCACCTCTGCTGTCGCTGTCGCACCAGGAGAACTGACCTCACCCGCGGCCGAGCAGCCACCTGGGAAGCCGCGGGGGAGCAGCCCGGGAATGCAGCCGCCGGCGCTGCCGGTGCCCGGGCCCCTGGCCCTGCTGGACACCACAGGTGAGCGCGGCTGCAGCACCCTCGCGGGCCGGTCCCGGCGCAGGTGCGCGCGGCTGCAGCACCCTCGCGGGCCGGTCCCGGCGCAGGTGCGCGCGGCTGCAGCACCCTCGCGGGTGGGTCCCGGCGCAGGTGCGCGCGGCTGCAGCACCCTCGCGGGTGGGTCCCGGCGCAGGTGCGCGCGGCTGCAGCACCCTCGCGGGTGGGTCCCGGCGCAGGTGCGCGCGGCTGCAGCACCCTCGCGGGTGGGTCCCGGCGCAGGTGCGCGCGGCTGC
>PVKE010000148.1:25285-129443 GCA_004027555.1 Craseonycteris thonglongyai | reverse complement strand
CGGGCCCCGGCGCAGGTGCGGGCCTCCCCGCCTCCTCGGACCCGGCACAGGCCCTTCATTCATACTCTCTCGGCCCCTTTCTTCTCCCTGTCTTTCCCCCTCTGTCTCTCTGACTTTGTCTCTTTCTGTCTCCCACTATCTTTCGTTAAGAGCAATGGACCACGATACGTGTGAATGGGACCATCCAAACTGCACTTCTTCCTGTTTCTTCTACCTTATTTCAGTCTCTAAACATTTCTTGGGAAATAAATTTCGTTTCAATGAGCCAGGTCGCTTCATCTTGCTTGAAAGTGACAAAGGCGCATACAGCTTTTTTTCAATATTGTTCTGTTCCAGAGAGTTCTCCTCCACGGACTTCTCCCCCATACATTCTCGGAATTGGATTCTTTGATTTCCCGAATCAAGCCTGATGCAGCCTGGAAGCCAGGCACTGCGAGGGGCGAAGCGGGAAACGTGCTGCGCTGCGCTGCTCGCGTTGGGGAGCTGGCCTTGGGTCTCTCCTGGGGCCGCCGAGACGGAACAGTGCCAGGGTGCTTTCCTGATGGGGAGAGGGCAGGGAAGACTGAAAAGAAGAGCAAAAACATAGTTCCGCAGCTAGGGACGTTCTGACAGCTGGGAGGAGGGTTGGGGCATGTGTTTGGAGCCCTGATGCTTACCTCAGAAATGAGCCAGTCAGAAATGGAGGGTGTTTAACTTCACAACCCTGTTTGGAGTACTTCTTTTTAAAAGCAGTATTGGTAATGTTGTTTGATTTTAAAGTAATAATCAAAGACTGGCTTCCTCCTCAAAGAAATCATTCTGTATCCCTCACTAAAGCAAAACGCTCCTATTTACATGCATTTTCACCCCCCAGGAAACTACTTATTAGTGTTTAATAATATCTGCTAACTAGTTATTAATATGTTATTATACTAGAATGGCTTGATGGTTTAAAATAGCATTTGACTGTTTTTTCTTCTGAGGGAATTATAAATTTTAAAAACATTATGAGTCTCTTTTATGTAAAAACACTAAACATTAGCACAGCTGGGCGGGATTTGGGGTATTTTCTACTTTGTAGTTCTGTGTTCGCCACTTTGGGCATGTGTTTAATTAAAATCAGAAAACAAGAATGTGGGTGGCTGAGGGGCACATGATTCTGCCTTGGTCTACTTTTCCTGGGACTGTCACTTCATGCCCACGACTTGGGTCCCCACATGGTTAAAAGAGCTCAGTCTTTTTTCTGGGGGCCCTGGCCCTGCTAGCGGTGAGGCCATGACTTGGAATCCTTCCAAGTCTCTGTGACACATACCCACCCTTCCCCTTCTGGCTCTATTAAGTGGAGAAAGTGCTGAGGGACAGAGACGGAATCTGCCCCACCCCCAACACACACACCTCCCTTGTACTTCTTCCAGACATGACCAGGTTTTCACAGGAGCTGTGGTTTAGCAACGCCAGCCAAGGCCAGGAGTAGGGACAAGCATGGCTGGAGAGCTGGAGGGGCTGGTGGGGCGTGACAAGGTGATATTCTAAATAGGATGCCCCAGGAGACAGACTGGACTTTGGAAAAACAGTAAGACAGGTGAGATGTAGCTGTCCCTTTCAGATTCACGTGTCAGAACTGCTCCCCTCAACTCCAAGTTGGAGAAGCACTGGTTAAGAATGACTGTTACGCCATCTTACCATTAACCCCGCCCATGAATAATGTATTCATTAATGCCATAATCAACATATTCACTATGTTCATAAAAACATACATGGCACTTTCACATGTATTCTCTCACGGGACCCGTTTAACATCTCATGAGGTGGATAGAGCAGGTGGTTAGCATTATCTCCACTTACCATATCAAGAAACTGAAGTTCATTCATTTATTCAACAGAGGAGTTATAACTGTCTCCTAGTTTGAGCTGGGAATCGGGGAATCCAGAGCCTAATGAGACAGACACAGCTCCTGCTCTTATGGAATTCTCCTTCCGCTGCACTCAGAGACGAGGAATGGCTGGTCTGAGCAGATCCAGAACAGTTTGGGTACCATCCACATAAGCTGCCATCATGGTTATACACCTAATAGCAGCTATCTGAATTAGTGGTCAGGGCACTGTCTCAAGAGTACTTCAGTTGTAACAATGTACATAATAAACTTCTTGGTAACAAGACTGGAGAATCTAGAAAACAATTCAGGTAATCCTTGTTGTCTTCCTCCAATTCGAAAACCCTTTTCTCTCCAAAACCTGATCTAAAAATGATGTCTTCTGGTAATTACAAAGACATCTTACCTGTGCTTATCTTTCTTGAGTTAATTTCTTGTTGTCATCTTCTTCTTCCTCCTCCTCTTCTTCTTCCTCTTCCCCTTCTTCTTTTGCTATGTCCTATATTTATAAAAAATAAGATCGGGATTTTTCTTTTTGTTATCTCTTTTGACGATATGTTCCATCAGAATAAGACTGTTCGGAACAATTCCTTCCCAGTGTCCCATGCAAATAAATTATTCTGGTTCTCTTTCTAGACCTTATAATTAACCTTAGAACCTATGATAGAAATGTTGACAAAAAGGGATAGTTCACACCTTCTGCTTTTTATCATGTCACAGTTTCAGAGAAAAAGTCAGACTTGGGGAAAAGTGGTGAAATGGTACATTATATTAAAAATGGTTCACAGGAAGATTTTCATGACTTCAAAAGAGAAGAGTTTAATGTTTTACTCTGCGCTTAGCATGTCAGAATGTCTCACTAATGAATTTGACAAGGGCTAAGCAAACACTGTTAGGCTAGCAGGGGTCTCCAAACTACGGCCCGCGGGCCAGATGCGGCCCGCGAGGCCCTCTCATCCGGCCCGTGGAGACCTTTTTATCTGAATAAAATAATATTAAATAAATAATTAAAAACAACATCTATGTTTTGATTCTTTTTTATTTGGACCTCGAGTGTGTAGTCGGCCCCCAAACTGCTGTTTGATAGTTAATGCGGCCCATGGGCTGATAAGTTTGGAGATCCCTGTCCGATCTGACGAGATCCCTGCTCATCATGCCAGCGTCCCTGAGGGGCTGAATCAAAACAGCCCCGTGCTCTAGGAACCAGGACATAGGTGAGAGGGTTCTGCAGACAGGTCCTCCATTCTCTAAGACATGAGGCCCATAGACGGTTATAACTGCGGTTTGAAGCAGATGCTAAGGCATCTAGTTAATTATTGGGGCATAGTGGATGTGTCGTACCTTTAATTAAGAAAAGTACCAAAACAAAAGCCTTTGAGGAGAAGGGGGTTTGTCTGATAATTTTCTTAAATACTTAGGTCTATAAAATTTAATTTTAGCAATCCTGTTGCTCTTAAATCACATTTTAGCAATCAAAACATTGGAATGGGGACCCAAGAAAAAAACAGTCAAGGAAAACTAGCTGAAGAAGAAATCACACTCATTAAAAGCAGTTGGCGTTTGGCTCTGCTTACAGATATTTGGAGGCTGGTAAGGGTAATGGGGAAAATGGGAGAGGTTAACCCTCTGGTCAGGATTGACACGGGCAAGGAGAGTTAGACTGCTCTGAAAAAAGCTAATGTTGCTATCCACTTTCTAGATAGTATTGTTATCATTAATATGGTTATTTTATGGCCTTCCACAAAGAACAGTTCAATATGTAGAAGATATTTTTTAATACCTACTTTTCTAAAATTAACCGGAGCAGAATTTTACAGGTGTGGAAGCTTCTTCTTTCCTTTCTCTCTCTTTCACTTGTTCTCAAAATGGCTTTGCCATTTCAGTCCTGTGCTTTCTAAGTGCTCTACAAAAAATAACTATTGCTTTTATAAGCAGAATAAAAACCACAAATTTCAAACATAAAACTTAGTTTTTCTTTTCCTTGTAAAATTTTCATTATCACTTTGGTAATATTTTCCAGCCTTAATTAGGTTGGTTTTTAGTTCAAAAGAATAATGAGATGTGTGGCAAAGAGAAATCCCTGAGGTAACTGAAAAAGTTAGACGTGAGAAGGAAGACAGGAAGTGCGAGGTTGAGAAGAGGGAGACAGACGGGAGATAGCTGAGTGCTGGAGCTGGAGAGGCTTTAGGATTGCCTAGCAAACGTGCCCCAGCTCCTTCCTCCCACATGTGGGGCAGACATGGTTAATCAATCAAGGCGCCTCTCAGATACTCCGGCATACCGCGACTTGAGTGGACCTTCCTCACCGTGTACAAGACCGCAGCAGGTACAGGAAGTGACTTGCGTCTGCTCCGAGCCCACCTCTTATAAGAGTGCAACAGGGGGCTGGACGTCAGGCCACACAGGTTAGTGTTCGGCCAGTCTCCTCAGGGCAGGATGGAGGCTTAACTGGATATAAGGTAGGGAGTGTCACTCTAGAATATGTGCTGAGTTTAGGAACATCAGACGTTACAGAACCCGTAGCTGAGTGATGTGGCCCGTAGTGGGTTGTGGGCTGTCAGTGTCATCTCTGCTCCTGTGGGTCCATTCATGGGTTCATTTATTATGCATCCCCTCGGTGCAACGCCTCTGCAGAAGCTAGCATGGTGAGAGTGGGAGCCCACTGCCCGGGCTTGTCTGAGAGGCTTAGCTGAGGGGCGTGGCAGGTTGCAGTCCTGACAACTTTGTCATTAGAGTGGGGTAGCCTTTTGAAGTCAGGGTCATGGCAGGGCCTAAGAGCCTTGCTCTACCCAGTACTCTTGTTGAGGGGTGCACTGTGTCACTGCCAGTGCCCCCCCACTCCCCTCAGGGAAGGCTCTGCCCTTCACTGCATAAGCAGGGCTGCCAGCCAGGCCATCCTCATAGGCCTGAGCTTTCAGAGCCTTGTCCATCCTTGTTCCTCTGTAGTTGTCCTCAGCGCAGCAACCACAGTGCTGCAGAAATCAGAAACAAAGGAAACCAAAGCCCCTCTCCCCTCTGCTCAAAACCCTGCAACAGCCCTGCTCTCTCAGGGTATAGCTAGAGGCAGGTAAGAGAATCCCTATGGACACGGGATAAATCTGTGTTTTCAGGGAGGCAGAGAGCAGAGTGCATCATGGAAAGAACTCTGGAGCCACATGGCTTGGATTTGAATGCCCACATTTGAAGAAGCTGGGCCAGGACTTGCCGATAACACTGGGGATGAGGGCCATCCTGCAGAGGGCAGCTGCCTCCTGCCACCATCCCACCATCCTGAGGTCCTGGGCTCTGAAGGCAGCAATGTGCTGACACCTGCTGGCTGGTTGGGAGCTGGTGGGTTATAATCTTAGTGAATGAACTGATGGCGTCTCCTCCAGGGTGGAGGTAATAGGTGGTTTTGGATGAGCTTCTCAGGAGATGTGTCTTCCCAAAGGTCTGGAGGAAGTTCCCAGGGCTGTGCTGAGTGTGAGAGGTGCGCTGGTGAAGCGAGAGAGGGGGGCTCACAGTATGTTCCCCTCAGCCTCCGAAGGAAGAGTCTTTTCTGAGACACATGCCCTTGATAGGTCACTGGATAGAAATGGTGCACTCAAATTTAGCCGTTACTCTGAGTTTGCAAATTGATTTATACTTCTGTGTAGTTTATGTCTGAGTATGTAACACTTGTGTTCTTGGGTATTGTAACCTTGCCATTAAGCTTTGCTGATAGGACTGTAGAGGTGTGAATGTTCAGAGGGGCAAACCTTCTGGAGTGTGAAGAATATAATATCTTCATGCTGGTGATTCAGGTGGTCATCTGAGCTAGCGATGATAATCAAATATGCAGCTTCTTGCCCCATTAAACACACACACACACACACACACACGTTGTTGCAGGAGGAAACACCGTGTTCTTTCATCCCCTCTTTTGTGTTGGTGTCACGGGGATCATGATGGTTAGGCCAGTGGGCACTGACCGAGGGGGGAGCAGTAGGCCAGAGGCCGTGCGAGGACCCAGAGGCCTCCGGGGTCTGCCAGGTCCCTGCGGTGGGCACTGACCGAGGGGGGAGCAGTGGGCCGGAGGCCGTGCGAGGACCCAGAGGCCTCTGGGGCTGCCAGGTTCCGAGAGCAGAGCCGCGCAGACACCGAGTATGCTCATGCTTGCTGGGACCCCTTTCTGAACCCGGCCCTTTACTAACGGCTTCCCGTTGTCCTCCTCCCAGAAGGGTTTGTGAGAAGAAAGAAGACTTCCCTTTGGTTCGTGGGGTCTCTGCTAGTGGTGTCTGTCTTCATACTGACCATCGGCCTCGCTGCTACCACCAGGACGGAGAACGTGACTGTGGGGGGCTACTACCCAGGGATCATTGTGAGTGACGTGGCCCCGGGGCGTGCGGGAGGGGCACGGGCACCACACACTGCCATGGGGTGGTGGCATCTGCTCCAGCTCCACCTGGAGGTTCACACCATGGGAACTTCTCTTGGTGGCTGTTGTTGGCAGAGCAATGGCCCCACAGGCGCCCATGTTTTGCTCCTGGGACCTGTGAATGTGGTGGCCTACACAGCACGGGGGCATCGAGGCTGCTAGTCAGCTGGCTTCGAGGAGTGATGCTACTGCATCATCCAGGTGGCTCAGTGTTAGCACACAGGCCTTGCAAGTGGAAGGGGGCACAGCAGAGGTGTCAGAACCACGCGATGGGAGACGTTGAGGATGGAGGAAGAGCCATGAGCCAGGAAGTGTGATGGCTCTGGACCCAAGAAGGGCTTGGTCTCGATTTTCTCTCAGAGCCTCCAGGGGGCACCAGCCCTGTGACACCTGGGTTTTATCCAGTGAGACCAAGCCAAGCAGACTAGTCCTTGGAAAACAAACATGCAGCTTTATTATTTATTACTTTTTAAAGATTTATTTTTATTGTTTTTGACAGAGAGAGAGACAGAGACAGAGAGAAGGGTGAGGGCCCAGAACAGTCTTCATAGTTGTACATCATTGGTTTTTTCACATAGTTTCATTCCACAGGTGGGCGCGGGGCTGCACAGGGCAGAAACTGGGCTGGGGTCTTCACCCTGGTGAGAATCAAACTGGGAGCACTCCCCAGTTCAGCATATGGGTCCGCACGGTTCGGGGCTGGGATTTGATCCTCAGTTCCCGGGGCTGCAAAGTGAGCGCTTAACCCACTGAGCCATCCCACCTTCCCCTTTTTTTATTTCTATTCTATTCTATTCTATTCTATTCTATTCTATTCTATTCTATTGATTTATTTTTAAGATTTATTTCATTGTTTTTGACAGAGAGAGAGACAGAGAGAAAGGGGAGGGCCCAGAGCAGTCTCCATAGTTGCACATCATCAGTTTTAGACATGGTTTCATTCCACACAGGTGGGCAGGGGCTGCGCAGGGTAGAACCAGGCTGGGGGCCTCCTGAATGGGATGCACCCACCCCCCATGCTGGGGCCAAACCAGGAGCCTCCCACATGGGAAGCACACCCCAGTTCAGCGTATGCGTCCACATGGACCAGCGCCGGAACTCGATCCTCGGACCCCAGGGCTACAAAGCAAGCACTTAGCTCGCTGAGCTATCCCAACTTCCCCAAACATACAGCTTTAAATGATAATTGCCCAGGAGCCTTGATTGAAGATGACAAAGATGACAATAATAATGCAATCATGTGGAACAACAGGAAAATGACAGTTAATCAGATCTGGCAAGAAGCAGTCACTCAAATGCAGAATTATCAGGAAGATTTTTTTTTTTTTTAGATTTATTTTATTGATTTTTGACAGAGAGAAACAGAGACACAGAGAGGCAGAGAGAAGGGGGAGGGCCCAGAGCAGTCTCCATAGTTGACATTAGTTTTCCATATAGTTTCACTCCACAGGTGGGCGCAGGGCTGTGCAGGGCAGGAACTGGGCTGGGAGCCTCCCACATAGGTCCCGGCAAGAACTGAACTGGGGGCACACCCCAGGTCAGCATGTGGGTCCGCATGGGCCGGGGCTGGGATTCGATCCTCGGTCCCCTGGGCTTCAAAGCGAGTGCTTTACCCTCTGAGCCATCCCAGCTTTCCCAGGAAGATATTTTGACCTATGACTTCACATCCATTCCTGTGAGCAATAAAATGTGTTTCCAGGGTCTGCGCTGTGCATAGGAAGCGTCTGGGAACTTGCCTGCATGCCAGCTCCAACACCCTTACAACATACCAGAACCCGAGCTGCTGTTTAGCGCCGAAAGTGCCAAACCAAGAATTTTTAAAGACAAAGCTTATTTAATCATATTATGCCCACTAAAAGTAGGATCAAGATTAGTAATAATATTGATGAACATTTTTAGCAAGGATAAAAATATATTGAGATTCTTAATATTTAAATATATTTTACAAATATTGTTTGTCTTTCTATTATCCTTTATTTTTATTTTTTGTCTGCTTTATATCTCAACATTATCTACCTGTATATAATTTATGAGTAAACATATATAAGTAGCGTCTGGGCAGAAAAAGTCTTATCAGTGAAAGCACATGAAGCGGACACCAGGCTGCAGACTCCGTTTTTCTGCCATGTGTCCTGGACAGGAAGGGGAGCCTGGATTTGGGGGGGCTAGTGGCTGCGAGGATGCATCCTCTTAAATTACCTGCATAGTCTCAAGATCAGTCTTGTGTAGTAGTTTTCTGCTTGTTCTTTAGGCTTCACTTATTCAGGATTCCCCACCTTAAGAACGTCCTAGATGTTGTCAGAGCCGCACTCTGCAAAGGACCTGATTCCGGGACAATGAGCAGAATGAAATGAGCTTCAGCCCGGATGGTTTTGAAAGTCAGCTGTGGAGTTGCAGATGAATTCACTTGAAGGCCGTGTGTATAGAAGTCACTTCCATGCAGATCCTGCATTCCACCTAGAGACTTAGAGCGGAGTCTCTCCTTGCTAAAATGGAATATCAGGAAGAAACCAGGGCTAACCACCTCCACATTTTGGAAAGAGAACTTTTGTTTCAACTCCAAAAAAAATGGAACTTAGTGAAAGTTAATAGATATATTTTAATATACTCATGTTGGAGTGGAATTTTGATCATTTTGAACTTTACATGGTGATATTTTGACGTTCCACATAAAGAAAACATTTATCTCACTTTACTCCTTGAGAATTCTTAAACTATTGGTAAAAACTACCCTTACATGTCCATTTCCATAGATATAATTACAGATAAGGACATCTGTAGACATAAATAGGTCTGATTTTTAGTGCATTAAATCTGACACCATGGTCTTAGAGATGCCACAACTGTGCAGCTCATCTGGTTAGCTGTCCCAGGCTAGCCCCAGTGGTCACCTGCCAAGTGAGAGTGGCCCTAGCACAGGGTCCCAGTGCAGCAGCCTCACGTTGTCTGTGAGAAGCTGGCACAAGCTGCTCTGAGCAGTGTCCTCATGGACATTACTGAGACTCTGCATTCTTCAAGCTGAGGGGGAGCCAGTTAAATGCTTCCATTAGGCGGACCTGGGAGGATGAGGCACACCTGTGTCCCCTGGACACACTCAGTGGAGGGATCCGGTGTCCAGCCTTCGGATCCTTCACTGTGAGATGAAGACAGCCACGTGTATGTGTGTCCAACATCCCAACAGCACTTTCTACTGGTCTTGGCTCTCTTGGGGAACAAGAGGAGTGATTCTCAGGAGCACCTTGGCATCCTCCTTTCTCTCTGTCTCCTCCTTCCACAAGGTTACCTGTCTGCCTGCTCACCAGAGGCCAATGCTCATCTCTGGGCAGTGTGGGTGACTGGCAAGTTTTCCCTTGAAACACTTGTGGCTCAGGTAATATCTTACCTGAGGAGTCCTCCTACTATCAGACTTGGGACAGGCCTGGGAGAAACATCAGGTGGGCTCTCACCTGATGAGCAGACGCCGGAGATGGGCCTGAGTGTTCTGGGCCACCATGAAGAGGCTGTCCTCTGTGAGGGGGAAGGGCACACACAATGTTCTCTTTTTCTGCAATCAAGAGGTAAACAGGTGTAAGCGCTCAAATGTTTGAACATAGAAGATGAGATGGAGCATGTCTCAGCAGTTTGCATTTCAATCACTGGCTTAGATGGAGCCCAAAATGCCCACCCAAATGTGTGTAAAGCCACCTGCCACTCAGTGGTCAGAACTTGGCCAGATGGGAATGGCTGCCTTGGCCCTTGGATAAAATGCTTCAAGGGTGGCAGATTCCTGTGCACTGTTTCCTGTTAAGTGTCAGCTTCAAGCCCCCAGGCATGCTAACTGGATGATTTCTCCCTTGTTTTTCCTTTGTTCTCAGCTGGGCTTCGGATCTTTCTTAGGAATTATTGGCATCAACCTGGTGGAGAATCGAAGGCAAATGGTAAGAAAGTACATTGTTGTTGTGTTTTTTTCAAATGGAATTATTTCATCTTTTTTTTTTTATGGCTCAGTGGTATGGAATTGTTTTCTTAATTTCCTTTGTGGGGGGGGGGTTGGTTGTTGCAAGTGTATAAAAATACAATTGATTTTTCTATTTGGTCTTGTATCCTGCAACATTGTTGAACTCATTTATTAATGTATTAGTATTTTAATGGTATCCTTAGGATTTTCCACCTGTTACCTGCAAATAGAGATGGTTTTGCTTCTTTTTTCTAATCTGGATGCTGGAGACCCATTTCTTTGGCTTTCCATAAAGGAAGTGTGGGCCTTGGAGTGAAAGGAGGAACATCCAGAAGTGACAGCAGTTGTCAGAGCAGTGTGGGGGCCAGAGCCCCAGTCTGGTCCCTGTATGCCGGGGCCATCAGAGCAGAGCCTTCTGACTGGCGTTTGAGATGCCTGGACATATATTCTCATTTCTGCCTTTTCAGGGGATGCATTCTTCCAAAGTGAACTTTGTATGGTAAACATATTTCACTATTTAACACTTAATTTAATGTTTGTGAAAGCCGAAACCTGTATCCACAATTAGTAGCTGTGTGATCTTGGGAAACCTACTTGACCATTTTGAAGCTCAGTTTCTTCATGTTCAGGATTGTTGGGAGTGTGTGAGTTAATGCACATGAGGACAGCTAGCCTAGCGCTGGCTCAGCAGCTGTTCTGAGAGCAGTAACCATTGTTATATACTGTGTTTAAGCACACAGGTTAGTCAGAACATTCAAGTTGTTTCAGAAGGAGACAATCGGTAGCTGAGAAAATGTCAGCTAAAGAGAGAATGCTTGTATTTCAAATGCATCTACATATAAAGAATGCTTCGCTTTTTCTTGATTTCTTTTTATTTTAATTTTTTTACTAAAGAAAATTTTAAACTTATTCAGAAGTAGACAGACTAGTGTAATGAAGCCTTTTGAACCCATCTCCCAACTTCATCAACTGTTGACTTAGGGCCAATCTCCTCTCATTTCTCATCCATTTCTTCCCTTCTCATATTATTTTGAAGCGAATCCCAGACATAGTATCATTTGATCTGTAATGATATCATTACATGGTATCATTTCACTTTGTTCAATTTAAGGGGTGGAATCTAATCATTAGACATGGCCTCACCATTATCTCTGCCCATTATTATATTAGTCTTCAGTGATACCCAAGGCATGCTCTAAATTGGGCCAGCTTTTGATATTTTTCCATCCATGAATCAGTTATGAGTTATTACTTTCTCCTCACCCAAACAGACATATGAGTCATTGATCTCACTAACAGCTTCACTGTCTAGCATGGGCCAAGGTATCAAAGGCCAGAGGTGGAGAAGTTAAGGGCCTAAAAAACTTAACTGCTGTCCCCGTCTTCCAACCCCCCCCCCCAAACACAGTTTAAAATCCATTGAACTAGAGGGATCAATGGGACTAATAAGAAGTAACTTATAGATTAAAAAGCATTTTCTTCAGCCTTTGGCTCTCTGTCTAGAGATAAGCATTTTTTCCTGTTCCTTTGAGTGTCATGTGAGAGAGGGTTCCTGCTTGTCTTGCTCCCCACCCTTCTGCTTTGGGTCTTGACATCCTGGGAATCTCCTCAGCCTTACCGGGGTCTGTCCAGCCCTACACCTTCTCCTAAAGAAGCTCATCTGGCCTTTACCACTCCCAGGGCTGAGTTGAGTGGGGCTGAAACTAAAGGATGACCACAGGACTTCAGGCAGGGTAGGCATGGCCGTGTGCCCAGACCCTAGACCCTTGCACTGGCAGGGCCTGAAGGTCATAGGTAGGGAAGCTGCCAGTGTCCACTGTGAACCACTTAGAGGCCGAGCAGATGGGGCTGGGCCCAGGCTTGACCTCTGCTTCCCCTCGGAAGATCTCAGGAGTAATTACTGTCCTGGAGGGCAGGGGAGGGAGGACGATGGCCCTGCTCCCACACCATCCACTCTTGAACCCCCACACCCTACCTCAGGAGCCTGGACACAGATATAGGGAGCCCCTGCAGCTGTCAGGAGGGAGGGTGAGCGCTCCCTGCAGCATCTCACCAGGTAACTATGCTTCCTTTACCCTCTCCACTCACCTCCATGGGCCACGCCTATAGGGATCAGGTGGAAGGACACCCTCCCATGAAGATGCCAACACCTACACCTTTCTAGAAGTTTGGTTGATTTTGAGAGAAGATTGGGGAGCTAGGGTGAGGATGGAAAAATCATGGAATTGCCCACCTTTCCTGCCATCTGGTGGACTGGGCTGTGTATGATAGAAACTAGGTCTGGTTATAGGAAAACAGGTCAAGTTCCATGTACAGCACTCAAGTGTGGAGGCTGCAAGAATGTGGAGCTGCTACTTGGGAAGGTGACTCCGCAGTTCTGATTATAGCCACTCCCCACTCGACCACCTACCTGTTTGAGACACATTTACAACTAGTCCTCCAGCTCAGGGAATTTCGTCTCAGGCTGTGTGTGTCTCAGGAATCCCCTTTCTCAGTCTTTGCCTCATTCTAGCAGTCCGTTAGTATTCACTACCAAAGTATTCACAATCAGGCAAGACTCCCTACTTCATTTATATGTGTGTTGTCACATGGTATTTATTGAGAAATACCTACCCTATGGTGCCACGACACACCACAAGAAATCTGCCTATAAGCGCCTCTCTTATCGACCCATTCGCTTACCGACCTAGTTGTAGGAATGAAACTTAGTAATTAAGTGAAGAGTGCCTGTCCTTAACACCTTTACTCTGTTGGCACCCACCTTCTTGTCGCTCCATCAAGGGCCACCTTTCAGGGCCCTTGCTGGCGTGGGCAATGCTCGTGCTCTCTGACCTCTGAGGACCGGCCTTCATTCTGCTCATGGCCTCAGCCTGTGGTCCCCGCTCCCATTCCTTCCTGTCTGCAGAACCTGGCAGCAGGTGCTGTGAGCCAGGCTTTCCCAGCACGCAGGGTGGGTGTGCAACTCAGAGCACGTTTCACTGCACTACCTGGAGCTTCCCGCACAGCGGGCCACACCCTTGTGCCAGCATTCTGCTCTCCAGCCAGCTGTTCGCCAGCAGCCTGTTCTTTTGTCATCTTCCCTTCGACCTCGAGCCTCTCTGGAGAAGGGACATTGTCTTGCAGTCTGACTCACTCCACTGGCCCTGGATGCAAACATCTCACACAGTGATACAGGGCTTAGGTCGATCGTGTCCACATGGCAGAATTGACGTAGGACCAGATGCTCTGGATCTGTGTTTTTTGGTAAGAACAGATTCTCATGACAAATTGTCATAAGGAACATGTAGAAGTGTTTGCTGTCCACCCAGGTAATGCAAATTCTCTATCTTCTGCTACAAGACACGGGTTGTATCTCTGCCGTGTGTTGTCTGTACTAAAGATGGAGAAGGAGGGGGAGATGAGAGGAGAGCTGCTTCCAACAACCTTTCGCCTTACGCAGAGCCAAGCCTTTGCTTTATTCCTATCAAGATTTCCTCCTAGAGGTTCAGGTCACCAACGCCACCTCCTAGGAGGTCCTGGAGAGGTCAGGGGGGCATTCCAGGTGACCCGCCTCTCCCTCTGGGTGCTGAGGGGAGGAATAAACATTTAATGAGCCAAGTTCCTGCCAGCTGATCTCTCTCCCTCTCTTCTTCTCTGCCATGTTGGTTTCTCCCTGTCTCTCTGTACCTGTCTCTGTGTTTCTGTTTGAAATGCTCTATCCCTACCCCCACCTTCTTTGGCTTCAGTAACTCCAGTTCCTCCTTCATATCTCAGCAGAAATATCATGTCCTCAGGAAAGCTCCCCTGGCCTCCTGGATTCACACCTTTATAGCAATTATCCTTCCTAGCACTTACCTGGCTATAATGACATGTTTCCTGAGATGTGACTTCAGTTTTCTCACCACCAAATGAATACCCCCACACCTTTGTTTCATGAATGAATAAGTCTTTGAAAGATGTGAACTTTAGGTGGAAGTGGTTGCAGAAGACTTGTGTCCTTTCAGGATGCCTGGAGTGGGTGGTTTGCAGTGGGCTGATTCAATGGCTCCGTTTGTCCTGAGGTCCCAGTTCCTTCTCTTTCCACCGCCCCCCACCCTACCCCTCAAGGGTGTCAGTCTCCCAATACAGAGGCATCCAGAGGAAGAAAGAAAATGTTGTCTTCCTTTGTTTCTTTCCTAAGAAGGAGACAACTTTCTTCAAGCCCATAACAAACCTTCCCTTGTGTGAGTATGTCATTGGCCAGGTTCATGCTCATTTCTTTTTTTTTTTTTAAAGATTTATTTTATTGATTTTTGACAGAGAGAAACAGAGACAGAGAGAGACAGAGAGAAAGGGGGAGGGCCCAGAACAGTCTCCATAGTTGACATTAGTTTTCCGTATAGTTTCACTCCACAGGTGGGCACAGGGCTGCGTAGGGCAGGAACTGGGCCGGGAGCCTCCCATATAGGTCCCGGCAAGAACTGAACTGGGGGCACACCCCAGTTCAGCATGTGGGTCCGCATGGGCCGGGACCAGGATTCGATCCTCGGTCCTCAGGGCTTCAAAGTGAGCGCTTTACCCACTGAGCCATCCCAGCTTTCCCCATGCTCATTTCTAAACCAACCTTGTCATTGGATTCCTCACCGACAGGCTTCCTTCAGAGCTGGGTGGTATCAGCTTCCTAAAAAGGACATAACTGATGTGGAAGTGAGAGACCCAAACACAAACAGGGAGAAAGAAAGGAGGACCGGATGCTAGATGGACAGCCAGCAGGATTCCCCACAGAGAACTCTGTCCTTTGAATTTGAAAGTCCAGTTTTGGGCAATGTGTTATGCCACCTGCGTGTCTGGAAAGATGCATGTCCTTTCAACAAAGAGTTATTGAAAGCTTGCTGTGTATCACAAGGGATGAAGGACACAAAGGGGTGAGGGACACACAGAATCCTGGCTCCCCAAGTTATAACCTTTCCAGTGACCCTCTGGTTATAACCCTCTCACCTTACCATGTTTTCTTTCTGTCTTCTCTTCTTATCACTTGTACAACCTTATCTATTTATTTGGTATTTGTTCTTTTAATCTACTCACCTTGTTGGAATGCAACTGTGAGCCCAGCAGAGATTTGAAGGTGACCTTTCCCACACTGAATAACGTGGTTGCCCTTCTCCCAAGAGAAGAGACCCCCGAACAGCACAGTGAAATACATTCACAGCCTCTGGAGCCTTTGGTGTTGCTAGAGTAACAGTTGCTATTTGCAAAATCCGTAGGTTCTGGCAATCCTCACATATAATGGAAGGTGATTTGGGTTGTACCTTTTAGAGAGCTGACTAGGTTTCTGCTATGTGCGTTCTTCAGGCTTTGTTTTGTTACGCTCGCTACTTGCTGGAAGGAGAGTTAGCACTGCCTGGAAAGGCAAGAAGTAGCTGTGACACGAAAGCCAAGGAGAACACTTGGGTCTTCCCTAAGAGGCAACTCTCCTGTCCCTGATTCTGGCAAGTTTTGCATTTCCAGCTGGAAGAGTCAGAGGAGAGAATTTCTAGTGGTTCCCCCAATTCACCTGGACCCTGGGGCTTGCACACAGGAGGTTCTTGAGCCATATCATGCATGGACCATTCCAGCCCTGAATTGATCACATGTGTGATCATGCCAGCACTGAAGTCACCATGTGAGTGGTCTTTGCTAGCACTCAAGTTTACTTTTGCAGGAGGAGGAGGAGGAGGAAGCGCTACCAAGCAGAACAGCTGAGAGTTGGTGAGGGACTTCTAACGGTGTGGACAGCTTGTGCAAGACCAAATCAGAACATGGTTATGAATCTAGGCAGTTGCAGGCCGTCCTGCAATGTTAAAGGGAATTTTGGGATTTTGGGTCATTCTGTGACGTTCTGGATGAAATCAGGTGGAGATACAATGTGAGGGTCTCTTGGCTGTCCTGGCTGCGACCAGGCACAGAGCTGGCCACCTGACCAGGACACGGATGACATTTTTAAGATTCATCGAGTTGGTAAACCATGAACTCACGGAGGCCGAGGGTCCACAACCGCGCTGGTCATACACCTGTGGTGAGAGAGGTAACAGGGTGTCAGTGGGTCATGTGCAGGGCCACTCTGGAAGTTTCTCAGGTCATAATGTCACAGTTAGGATTGGATGGGGTGCCCTTTGCTAAAGGACTTTGGAAACTCTAAAGTGATTTTGTTCAGCTTTGAGTCTCTTTTCATTTGCCCTCTTTGGCCGAGAATTCTTTGGCCGAGAATTGGGAGGCACTCTTGCAGAATAGAGTGCAGGCTGCGTCCGTCCTGTCACCTGTCCTTGTAGCTAGTTAACCATGGAAGTGTCCTCAGCAGGAGTACTGCGGATGTGCCTGCCGCCCTTCTCTCCAGATGGTTCTAAAATGAGACTCTGTGGCCTTGTGGTTCAGGCCAGTAGGAAAGAAAAGCATGAACCGTGGGGTTCAGTATCTCATCTTCGAAGAGGACAAAGACCATCTATCTGGGAGTGGCGGGAAGGTCCAAGGAGGAGGCTGGGAGGACATGGCAGCTGAATCAAGAGCAGGCTTTTAATTTCTCTTCAACAAAGTGGAGATACCTGGCCTCCCCCCTGGGAAATCTGAAAATTGCCTTCTGAATCTTTTATATACGTATTAATGTATTTTTTTTTTTATAACAGCAATGTAAAAGTTTGGTTAGGTATAATTTCTCCAATGATTTTTACATAACTTTACATCATAATCATTTTATCAATATGCAGTAATGTCATAGGGGAAGAAGCCATACGGACTTCCTTTTGCCCACTGAGATGAAGGCAGCATTTTGTCTTTGACTACCGGTACATTTTGTCAGTGTTGACGAACTTCAGATGCTCCGTGGTGGCGAGTACAGCTCCTGGCTGGCACAACTTCTAGGGAAACTTGGGCTTATTTTTCTGGGACTAGATCAAGGCCTTCCCTTGTCCGCCCTTTCTGTGAGCATCCAGAGCTCTCCCCGGGGCGCCAGCTCCTCATGCTGGGGTCCCCACCCCCTCCTCTCTGCTTGTCTCCTTCACACAGGATGGCTACTGAATCATTGTTGAGTCAGTTGATCCATTGTTGTGCAGAATGGTCAAATTTAAAACTGCCACACCACTGTAGGAAGTCCAAAAGGATGTCATTTTTTGTAGCTCAGATCAAAGCTTAGATAGGCACACCTTCCCTCAGGGAGTCCCAGAGTTCCCTTTCAGTCCGTTCATGACAAAGTGTCACACTGTGGGGAAGGGCCAAGGACATCTGTTGGTTCTGTCACATCTACACCTGCAGCAGCTAAACTGACTCGAGTGTCCAGGGGCATGTATTTAATGCTTTGATAAGTCATAGGCTGGCATCTCTTTCTCCAAATGGAGAAATTGAGGACCAAATGTCACCAGTTCAGAGATCCCTCAAAGGACTGGGGTGACAGCTCTGATTTGCTATGTTTGGGGAACTGTTCTCCTTTGGAAGCAACACAGGGGCTGGAGTAGAGGCGCCGTGGAGGGCTGTGTCCATGGCGAGTCCAGGGGCTGCCTGCTGCCCTCTGCGTTGGAAGAGCAGCATCAGTGGGGCCTTAGGTCTCAGCCTGTGTCCCCGTGAGTAGCCACTGGGAGTTTCACATCAAAACTGAGACGCAGCCTTCTAGGGTGTCAAAACGTGTCTTACCAACTCCTTAGATTTCGTTGAACCCATAAATAATGCAGATTAGCAGGATGGAGAGGGAGAGAGCCATATGGAATGCAGCAGCCTGTGAGGCTCACTGCATTATTAATGAGTCACTCAACCACAGGCAGAGAACCAGCCGAAGTCATGTAGAGAAAACTGGTTTTGACCACATTCTCTAAGGCTAAAGACCAAAAGAAACCTGCACACCAATATTGTGCTTTGGTTAGTAGCTGGCTTTTCATGAGGTTTGGGTTGGTCATTCCAAAATTACTTTATGCATATTATAGGGCTGAGTAAACAAATAAATGCGTACACTGTGGATCATGAACGTGGGGTTCTTGCTGCTGGAGAGAGGAGTTACAAATAAGGAAGGTCGTGGTTTTGAATGTGTTGGAATCTGAGGGAAGGACATACAGGAATTTTTTTGTACTATTTTTGGTTTGTTTTGGTAAACCTGAAATTATTTCACAAAGAACTTTTAAAGACATTGCCAACTACTGTTAGGAAAGATCCTCACCCTCACTAATAACAGAGAAATGCAAATAGAGATAGCAATGAGAATTTATTTTTTGCCCATCAGACTGGCAAAACTTAAAAGATGAGGGAAAGCTGGGATGGCTCAGCAGGTTAAGCGCTCACTTTGAAGCCCTGGGGACCAGGGATCAAATCCTGGCCCCAGCCCATGCGGACCCACATGCTGAACTGGGGTGTGCCCCCAGTTCAGTTCTTGCAGGGACCTATGTGGGAGGCTCCTGGCCCGGTTCCTGCCCTGCGCAGCCCTGTGCCCACCTGTAGAATGAAACTATATGGAAAACTAATGTCAACTATGAAGACTGCTCTGGGCCCTCCCCCTTCTCTCTGTCTCTGTTTCTCTCTGTCAAAAAAACTATAAAATAATTATTTAAAACAAAAAACACACACACACAAAAAAAAAACCTTAAAAGATGAATAATATGAAGTGTCATTCAGGATATAAAGATATAGTCGTCAAACTGTGGGAGGGAATCACATTAGCAAAGCCTCTTTTTGGGTCAGTGTGTCCTTCTGCCTCAGACTCTGATGTGCAGAGAGCCTAAAAATGTACTATCTAAAATTATGGGTTCTTGAATATTCCAGGAATTTATCCTACTCATATATAAACACAAATTTTAGATATAGAACACATTTAAAGTCTTTGTAGCAAAGTTTGTAATAGCGATAAACTGTAAATTGTTTAAATACCCATTGTAGGCATTGGTTAAATAATCCCTGGTTATTCATGAGTTGTGTGCAGAGGGGTGGGGGACTGAAAATGCTCGCCCATCCACAAGCACCCTATTTATTGTCTGATATAAAATCAACAAGAATGTTCCTTGTATGGAGTGAAATCTGGCCTAGGATCTGTCCTGGGCTGCAAGTCACTGAGGACAGAAGGTAGTGGTGAACATGCCAGGATTCTGCCAGAGGCACTGCTGACATCAGGGTGGGCCCGGGAATTGGCGTGCGTTCCCTACGCGGTTTCTGTGACGCGCTGGACGCCCACGCCGCCTTTTCTTCTGCTTCCAGTTGGTGGCAGCTGTCGTGTTCATCAGCTTCGGCGTGGTGGCTGCGTTCTGCTGCGCCATCGTGGACGGCGTGTTTGCTGCTCGGCACCTAGTGAGTTCCAGCTTTCAAATTTTGTGCTCAGTTGCTGCCTTTCCTGGGTTTAAAAGATCTACATACATAAATAAAATTCCATGTTGCAGGGCGGTGCTCAGAGACCTTCACTGTTTCTCTTTCCATTTGTGTTTGCCAATTGCTATCTTTCCTTCTCTTACTTTTCATCATTTTCTGCAACACACACACATACATACATCACATCAATTAGAATCAAACTCTTCAGCTTCCCAAGTAACTTTTCTCAGGTCTCCCTTTAAACTTAACAGGACAATATATATCTTGCAAGCTCCTGACTCATGACTTCCCAGTTTTTAGAGTTTAAATCCATCTCTTTTAAAAGATTATAACGGAAATTTTCCAGCTTGATATTATAGCCTGTGAAATCCTTTCACGTTTATTTTGTTTAATGGTGTAGAAGCCTGAGGTGGAAGAGTCTACCAATAGTTGTAGTCATAGGCTGCAAAAATGATGTTTCTGTCAATGATGGATCCCACATAATTTCATAAGATTATAAGGAAGCTGAAAAATTCCTATCGCCCGGGGACTTCATAGCCCTTGTAATATCAGCACAAGGAATTACTCACATGTTTGTGAAGATGCTGGTGTAAACAAGCCTACTGTGTTGCCCATTGTATGAGAGAAGCAGAGAAAAACAGAGCAGAACCATCCAGAAGAATCCTGATCCTGTGTGGTAGGCGGGATCCCCACTGGAGTCATGGAGAGCCAGCCCCTCACTTACCCGGCCAAGGCCAGAACTGTACCCAGATCATCCTTCCAAGTTATTCATCATTTGTTGAATAATTACATTTATAGCACTTTTAGGAAATTGTATATATTTTTGTCCCAGACTTCTGTTTCTTGTTTTTTATTTTTAAAAAGATAATTGGGGAAGCCGGGATGACTCAGTGGGTTAAGCGCTAACTTTGCAGCCCCAGGGGACTGAGGATCGAATCCTGGCCCTGGCCTGTATGGACCCATATGCTGAACTGGGGAGTGCCCCCAGGTCAGTTCTCACCGGGGCCCAGCTCCTGCCCTGTGCATCCCCACGCCCACCTGTGGAATGAAACTATGTGTAAAACCAATGATGTGCAACAATGGAGACTGTTCTGGGCTCTCCCCCTTCTCTCTATTTCTGTCTCTGTATCTCTTTCTCTCTCTCTTTCTCTGTCAAAAAGAATAAAAATAAATATTTTAAAAAAAGAGAGATAATTGAACTGAGTTCCTGGCCACTGTTTTCTGTCAGGGTCCTGGCAGTCTGCTTGGTTAGAACAGAAAGCAGGTCCTTTGATCTGAACCTGATCTCCCATCCCGTGCCTAAGTTACTCAAGTCAGCAGGCTGCTTTGATGTCACACTTGACTTTTCTCAAACGTCATTCAAACGGCAAATAGTGATTAAGGGCCTTGCCCAAGCTGGGTGACAAGGACGAATGTGCCTCAGCCCTTTTCTTGACAAGCAAGCGTCCTAATACTAGATTTTGCCAGCTAGGGGTTGATTATTCCAAGGACTTCTAAAGGGGAAATCCTGTTTGCCCTCAGAATGCTATTGTGAGAGTAGCATCCCAGAGACAGGCAAGTACTTGGACACAGTGTTCGCACTTGGAGGTCAGCAGGCAGAGGCGTGTGGACGATGCTGTCAGTTTCCCCTTAGCGCAGGGACCCTGTGAGGCTGCACAAGGCAGCCCACATGGGGCCTTGTGGGGCCGTGAGCAACCATTTAGTCAACAGCTCCAGACCCTGTGTTCACAACTGCCACACACACCCACTCTCCTGTCTCTCAGTGGACATGGAGAACAGCTGGTCAATATAATTCTTATGAAATTTGTCAAAATGTGATTGTGGTTTTTCTCCCCACCTAATTGAAGGCTTGGGTCTGGCAGGTACTTTGGGGGACCCTGGTTTTGAAGGGAAAACCAGCCTTGCCTTCCTGAGAGAGAAGCTTCTTCGTAACGTGTGTGTGGGGGGGGTGGGGACAACCATGCTGCTGGGCGTGTTGGCTTTTCCCAGGACTCATCTGTCTCAGCTCACATCAGAGAAATTTCTTTCAAAAACAAGTAGTTTCCCAGGCAGAAGAATCTCCCCATCCAGCGCCACAGGAGTGAAGATGGAGGCAAGCTGCCCTCTCAGCCCTACTTTGTTTTATGAATGAAGACATTTTTATTGAAGTAATTATCTTTGCAGATGAGGTATAAATATCACTAGATGTAATTTCAGGCTCCCTTGTTCCAAATTGGCTAGACGCCTTGTGAAGTGGAATGTCAGCCCCCGGGAATCAGAAGGTGGTCACGGGCAGGACACCTGTCAGGAACCAGCCCCGCTATTTCCATCCAGCAGGGCATGTGGTCAGAGCTTCTGGACACATGGGGCTGGTTCCTGGTTCATCGCAGGAGAAATGGGAAATAACAGGGCTGGCGATTACGTGGCCAGCTGTTCTGTTCCACATCGGGGTGGACTCCTCTCTCCATGGTGCAGCAACTTTGTGGTCACCCCAAAGTGTTTTAGGGGCTACTGTGGGGCATCTTCAGCAACTGACCGCACAGTGCTCATACCCGGGCACAGTGTCCTCTTGCCTCCTGGGGACTTCCTGCTTCCTTCCTTCATCTCACAGACACTTACTGAGGTCCTGTGCCAGGCGTGCAGTGAACCAGGGGCAGCTGGCTTCTCAGGAAAGGGCCACACATGTTAGGCTTATGGCCACGCGGCCTCTGTCAAGTCTACTTAGGTTTGTTGTCAAAGCACAAATGCAGCCACAGATGATATGTGGATGAATGAGTGTGGCTGTATGCTGACAAAAATTTACTTACAAAATCAGGCAGTGGGCCGAGTTTGGCCCATCGGCCATAGCAGGCCCATCGCTGCAGGAGACACATGGAGTTTTCACTGAGCTTTAATGACTTACAGTCTGATTATTAATATGTTGTCTTAGTGTTAATTTAGGTGCAATGGTTAAGAAATAAACACTGTGTGAAATGGTTCTCCTGAGCACCAGACACCTTCTTTGCTAAGCCAGAATGCCACCAGCGCAGGCTCTCTACAGTCCCAGAAGAGTATGGGTTATGTCCAGAGAAATGCGATTTCCAGTTTCACCGTAAATTCAGAAATCACGTTTGTATGATTTAGTTGGGGCCAAAATAGGTTACAGCTTTATTTAATTCACACTAATAAGAATGAGTTCATCCTGATTAAATAATAAATATTAGAGAGAAAATGAAATGGAACCACCGGTGTTTCTGTGTTATGAAAAGGATTCACTAAAAAGTCCAAAACTGATGCCAAGCCTTTGTTGCTGATTTAATGTGACATCATCCAAGAGTTGATTATGCTCTAGAGCAGGGGTGGCGAACCTTTTGGCGATCGAGTGCCAAAGTTTATGAAATAAGAGCATACTCGCTCGACTTGCGTGCCAATCCATCGAGTGAGATAGAGGTATCGATTATTTTTATGTCTATAAGAGCATAAACAATCATTTTTTAAATGGTATTCACAGCTCCACGTGCCAAAATAATTGCTCCGCGTGCCACTTTGGGCACACGTGCCATAGGTTCGCCACCCCCGCTCTAGAGCTATTGCTCTGGGCTGGACATTTGTGTGGGGGGAAGCCCTAACACTCTACACGATGGCCTTTGGGAGGTGATTAGAGTTGGATGAGGTCATGAGGGTGGGTCCCATGATGAGGTTAGTGTCCTTATGAAAAGAGCCTGGAGCTCTTTCTCCACCTTGTGAGCACATGGCGCGGAGGCAGCCATCACAAGCCAGGAAGGTGTCCTCATCAGAACCCAGCTTTGCTGGCACCTTGCTCATGGACTTCCCTGCCTCCAGAGAAATAAATGTCTGCTGTCTAATCCACCAAATCTGTGGTATTGGGCACGGCAGCCTGTACACTTTGAGACAGAGTTAATGGTAAAATATATTCTCTCAGACCTGGGCAGCCAGCCCTTGAGCTGGTCTGGATAGACCAGGTAGGCGTGAGGGTGGCTTTCAGGTGACCCATGAATCTGGACCCTTTCAGCAAAGCGTCAATGTTGAGTCTGGAAGGGCATGTATGTGATTATAGGAGTAAAGATGTGCGGCTGTTCACAGGGTCAATCCATCGGAACCTGAAGCTTGTTGGTGCGGTCACATGGGTTGTGCTGACATGAGTGTCGTGGGCCCTGGCCAGATTCCCTGGGGAACAGACACTGATCCTGAGCTGCTGACAAAATGGCCTTGCTGGGTTGACACCCATAAAGGGAAGAGAGGAGTGGAATTGGGCAGGGGAACCCCATGGGTGGAACCAACCCTGACCCCCAGCCTCACCTTGTCATTGCCAGCACCTGAGAAAGGCTGAGGGAGACCCCATGTGCCAGTCCCACCCCTCCTTCCTGGCCACCTGTTTCTCTCCACAGTGTTTTTTCTACCATCTTCCACTCTCCACACACGTTTCCTGTGCTCTGGAGTCTGTCTCTTCGTGGGAAGACAGACTCTATAATGACAGCTCAGCTCCACTTCCCGTTGCTGTGTTATTCAGAACAAGCCTGGCATACAGAGCCACCATTCGTACAGTAGCTGCTGCCTGGCTAAGTGAATGCATGACTGTCCTTATCTGTTGCTGGTGTCACTGGTAGTGTTCTTATACTCTTTTCTTGGATCAGAAGAAAAGAGCTTTGAGAAATGTGACTAACAGTCATAAAACTAAATCCAGTTGTTGGGATCCTAGCTCATTGTATAACTTAACAAATTATACAGTTTCATGGCATTTTATAGTTTCTGTGTACCTCTTGCTGTTCTCTGCTGTGGGGATTATAAGCACTTCATAATTGTTAGTTGTCTGTCTCCTTCACTAATTCCCTAAGAGCAGGAACTATGTCATACTTGGTTACCTTATAGTTTGACACTGTGTCTGCTCCATGAACATTGGGGACAGACTCATGGATGGATGGATGGATAGTTGGTTAGGGCCATAGGTAGGTGTATGCTTGGGTGGTTGGTTGGTGAGTGGAAAGAAGCATGGAGAGAGGGAGGGAAGGGAATGGATGGATAGGGACGGTTGGATGAATGGATAGAGAAATGGGTAAATGGAAGGATGAAAGTATGGATGGATGGATAGATGGAGGATAGATGGAAGGAGAGAGGAAAGGAAGGAGGGAGGGAGGGGATGAATGGATGGGTGGATGGATGGATGGATGGATGGATGGATGAATGGAAGTATACAGGGAGGGAGGGATCAATTCATTGATGATTGATTAAATGATTAGATGGATGGTTGGGTGAGTGAATGGATGACTGGCTGGTTGAATGAATGAATGAATGACTCTGAAATCCATCTTGCTCCTTTCCTAGTAGAAAAATATGTTCCACTTTTAGGGAAAGAGGCAGGAGCCAAGGGGTTTCCTTGTTGAGAGTTATAAGAGTATACCTCAAAGGGTCATGCAACCACCTCCCTTCTGCTGCCCCATATTGACAGATGGGAGACGTGTCAGCCCAGCCTGGAGGGACGGGGTGCCTGTTCCCCTGGGGCATCTACTCGCCTGCCTCCTGGATGCAGGAGCGGGGCTGTTCTGGAATGAGCTGATGTATTTCTGCTTCGTGTTATCCATCTGGAAGGCTCTACTTGGCCTTGGCATCTCTCCTGTGGGCTCAGAGCCCCGGGGAAGACAGGTCTGAAATTGCCTCTGGCCACTCCAGATTTGGAGATGAAATTATACCATTCTATTTGTGTTTGTCTCTAGGAAACAAGGCCCCTCACTACAGGAAGATGCCAGTTTTATTCCAGTGGGGTAGGATACTTGCACGATGTCTACCAGACAGAGGTAAACAAGAGCGCTGACTGCTGGGTCTGGTTTCACTCTGCTCATCCATAGATCCCATAACATTTCCTGTGTTTGGATTCTGACAGTTCTTCCCGTCACGTCTTCCCTCTGTGCCATGTTGAGGCATGTGTAGCTCACAGTTTGTTTTGAGTAGCTTTGATGTCTTAATATGTCATAGTTATTTTGGAATCACAGCTGCTGACTTGTCTTTGTGGACACTACAGTCCTTAGAATTCACTTGTCCAGTTCAGGGTGGCTTTTCTGATAAGCACTTTTTATTGACTTAATCACTCTAATAAAAAGCTAAGATACTCCATTTGCATTGGCCAAGAAACTTGCTGACTGTCCCTGGGCCAAGCACATCTGTCTGCATTTCTATTTCTAGCATGTCAAATGCCAGGATTGACAAAGCGCACTGTTGGTATGCCATCTTCTCTCACCCGGCCCCAGTGCGCGTGCAGCTCTCTGTCTGGCTCTTTCACTCCAGCTCTGGGTGGATTGGTTGGTGTAACTAAACATGGCCTCTTGAACTTTGTACAAATGTGAGAGGAAGGGGGAGGACAGCGAGGCGGAGCGGCTAGAAGCCCGGAATGCAAATGCGGTGGTGGCCGGGGTGCCCTGTGAGCCACGGGGAGAAGGGGCATGTGCATGCTGTGGCAGGGGTCACTGAGCGGCCTCCTGGCCAGACCTCTGCTGCTGGCCTCAGGCGCCCTGTTGCCCATCTTCCAACGAGCTGGCACACTTTTTCTGCAGAGGCTGGTGCCAGCGCTCGTGGCCCTTCCCTGGCTAGAGGGAGCCCTCGGCACCTGTTCTATCTAAAGCGGGTCACAGGCTCCCGGGCCCTCCATGCTCACCCCTACCCTCCACAGGCTCTCATGCCACTCTCCTTTCTTTCTGCTCACCCCACTGTGTCCACCCGTGTAAGGCTGACTGTCTCCCTGTGCTCCTGGGGTGGGAGAAGCAAGGTCCCCTCCTGACCCTGCTTGTCAGGCCTTCTGAGGACACACCCACGTGCAGGGCTGTCCAGCTCCATCCCTACTCCAGAGGCTCTCAGCCCTGCTGCCAATCAGCATCAGCCCAGGAGCTTGAGCAGATCCTCATGCTGGGTCCCATCCTGGGGAGGAGGTTCCATGATATGGGGATTTCAATGCTCCCGGAAGATTCTGGGGCTGAAGCTGCCCACACAGTTCAAACCAGGGCTCAGCAACTCTCTCTGTGAAGGCCAGGTGGTCTCTGTCCCAGATACTCACCTTTGTCTCTCTGGCTGGAGCAGACCCTCCTCTCTCCCCTCCCCTCCCTGAGTCAACAGGTGAGTGCCGCCAGGTAGGGTCCACATGTGACACAGGGCACTGGGCTTGGCTCCAGGCCCCCAGGGGCTGACCCTGCTCTAAGCCATCCCCTGCTGTTGCTCTTCACACTTCCAAGAAGAGGACACCTCCCAGGAGGGGACAACAAGGGTCAGGGTCAAGGTCAGGGTCAGGCTTAGGCCTTTGGACCTCCAGCTCCCTATCCTGTGGCTCTGACCCTCCCATGAGCTAGCTGTTGGCTGAGCTCAGAGCCACACATTGCCCTCCCGCCCCCTGCCCTGTGCCCGCCCTTGACTGTTGTCTCACCAGCCCTCCAGGACTCACTAGTGACACCTCCTGGCCCCAGTCCCCTCTGGGTCTGTCCCACTGGGGCTACTCTCATGGCTCCCACTGGCCGGTCTCCAGTCACTGGTCCTTCTGGACTGTTTCCCGCACTGTTTCCAGATTAATGTCCGCACTCCCCTTCTCAGGCACTCCGGAGCGCCCCACGGCCGATGTGGCTGATGTCCAGCAGTTCAGCACAGATCCTTGAAATAAACGCCATGTGCTCAATGCACCACTTGAGGCGCAGCTGAAGCGTGGCCGGGATCCCAAAGCTTCCCCGCGCAGCCAGCTCTGAACACCGCCAGGGTCGGTGTGCCTGGGTCTCTGCCTCTCCGAGCCACCCTCTGTAGCCAGAGAGCTCAGAGAGCCTGCTGGGTCTCTGCCCATCCCTGGCATGATCCTCCCTCGGAAGGCCCCCCCCCACCCCAGGCATCACTGTCCTTCTGAAGTCAGCTGGTCTCCCCTCGCTTACCTCCTGAATGCGGGCAGCACAGTCCATCCCCACATCGAAAGGCACTGAGGGAGGAGGAAATCACGTGTTTTCACCCCAGCCTCGCTCCTTTACATCAAGTGTCTGCCAACCATTTGCTGCCTGAGCGGAGGCCTCCGTGTGGCTTAGGCAGGAGCCAGATTGGTCAGATCGGGCTTCTGGGAGCTGTCTTCTGTGTGCCCAGGATGGGTCCCACCTGGAGGGACCCACAGGAGGAGGTTCCATGTGTCCCCACCTGGAGAAATCCCTGCCTGGAGGAGGTCTCACCTGTCCCCACGTGGCGGCAATCCCACCTGAGGGCGTCCTCACCTAGTCCACCCTGGAGGGCACCCTGCCTGGGAGAGGCCCCACCTGGATGAGTCCGCACTTAGGGACAGACTTTCACCTGAGGGGTCAGCACCGGGAGGCACGGGGCCCAGAACGCTGTCCCTCTTCCTTGTCCTGTTGTCAGCATGGGCTCCCTGGCATGGCCGAGCTGGCTCTTCTGTCCTGCTCTTCCTCCTGCAGCGCAGGGCGCTGCCAGCCCCCCGCCCCCAGAGGGGACGGGCAAGAAGCGTGGCCTCAGCACGGGGAGCTGCCTGCCTGCCTGCCAGCAGCTGGGTCCTGGGTCTCAAGGAGGCAGCCCTGCCCACTCTGGCATGAGAACGAGTGAGCAGTGGGGGACAGGTCCCTAGGCCCTGATGAGTCTCTCTGCTCGCAGGTCACGTGTCACTCTCTGAATGGCAAGTGTCAGCTAAAGGTGAAGAGCAACACGTGCTACTGTTGTGACCTCTACAACTGCCAGAGGTAAGCCAGGAGGGAAGCGGGCAGGGAGGGGCCCCCAGTGAGGGCCAAGACCCCCACCACGCCTGGACAGTACCGCGGCAGCCCCTCCTCTGTCCCTCCCCGGCCCTCCCTTCTCTGATCTTTTCCGTCCTTGGACACTGCACCTATATCATCTCCTTTAGTCCTCAGCCGTGTACGTGAGGAAAGCGCATGGGCAGCATTTCACAGATGACAAGCTCAGGCTCAGTGCTCTGGTGAGGTGGGGGGAGGGGGAGCATTCTATAAGCCCCACAATTACGTCTGTGTCAATGAGCCCAGGACTCTGGGTGGTGAACCTCACCAGTGTGCCTCAGTGTTTTCTCTCCCGTGGCTAGGACAGATGGCTGAGCGGGGCTGGAGTTGGGTATTTTCCTTGAGAATGCCCCAGCAGGTTAGGTTCTGGTTAACTAGTTTCCCCCAAGGACAGGACTGGCTGAGAAGAACCAAAGCTCCAGTTATTTCAGCGTGGTTCCTTCTCTCCCTCCACTGGAAGCCCCAGGGCTTTTTCTCTGCTATTTCGTGTGGGAGCCTGGTTGAGCTCTTGGAGGTGAATCTCATACTGTGGAGGCCCTCAGGACTGGGTTCCCCTACAGGTTTAACTCTCAGACGTGTCCACAGCAGTTCATCCATCACAGGTTTATTTTCTGCCCTCTCTGGATCTCTGCTCCAGGAAGCTGGCTGGGTTCCCTGCACTTGCCTGACTGTCTGAACTTCACCCCTCTTGCGATTCAAGAAGAGTTGTTGATTTCTCAGTCTGTTCAAGTTTTTTCTTGTTTGAATTGAGTGCAAGTTCCAGGCCCCTTAGTGCCAAATGGAACTCCCCCGCCCCCAGCATTGTCTTGGACATGTTCTATTAGTAGTTTGAATGCCTACATGAAAGCCAGTGGGAAGTTTAATGCTTGCTTCTTGAGGACCCCTTCCTTAAATTGTTGAAAGATCCAGGTTTAAGCTACATCTCTCCCCTTGTTCCTTTCTCTTTCTGAGACAATATGGAGGAGCAGCAGGGGTAAGGATTATGGTGGCTGCCTCAGCAGAGTCTTGCGACTCAGGCTTCTGGCCCATGGTCATGATGATGTGGTCCAGGGCCCTGCACAGACCACCCACCCACGCTGTGAGGTGTGAGGGGTGTGAGAGAAACCCCTCTGCTAGGAGAACTCAGCCGTCAGCCTTTGTGCCCTGCTTGCTGAGACACTCAGCGGGGGCCCCACTAGGGAGTGGGCAGTGACCACCCTCCCGTGCTCCCTGCTCCAAGCAAGGATGCCCAGACTCCTGGACAACGGTGCTGCCAGGGTACAGCTGGGGAGTGCCCATCCCTGGCATAACCAGCCTGGCCTTCAAGGGGAAAGAGCACAGCTTGTCTGGATTCAGTTTGACCCCAGCACGTGTCTGCCCAGCCCTGCTCTGTCATGTGTGTGGCAAGGTCACCTTCTCATGGGTGTGGTGACACTGTTGTTCCCTCCCTGCGTGCAGCACTGAGTACTCGCCCATGTACTACGAGTTCGTGGGCGTCCGCGGCTGTCAGGATGTGCTCCACCTCTACCGGCTGCTCTGGGCCTCGACCGTGCTGAATGTCCTGGGCCTGTTCCTGGGCATTGTCACTGCGGCTGTCCTGGGGGCTTTCAAGGACATGGTGAGTAGCGCCACCCCAGGGCTGGGCCACAACCCCACTCCAGACGGACCAGGGCTTCGCGGCCCATATTCTCTGAAGCAGGCAGGAGGGGTCTTACTATCCTTCCTCGCAGATGGGGAAACAGCCTTCTGAAAACCAGTCATGTGGTAACAACAGCAAGCCTTCATGGTTGTTCTGGAAGCAGGTCCTGTTCACTCTACTTTCCTCCACCCTCAGGCTTGTGCTGCATGATCCCATTTAGGAAACGGAAGGTCAGCCACAGAGAGGGAGAACCAGGACTTAACACTCTGATGTGTTCATCTCCACCATTTCTCACCCCAGCTGCATGTGGAGTCTCTGATTGGCAGACCTGGGTGGGCTGGGGTGGGGGTGACTGGCATCTGCATTTTGCTAAACTCAGAGGTGATTCGGATATTGAGAACCCCGGAGAATGAGTGCTTTAGAATTTGGGCCTCAAATGTCAGTGGCTGCAGGAAGGGCCAGTGGCTGCTGCTTTAAGCAAGTCCTTCCCGCAGGACTGTGTCCTCCACTCGGTTCTCTTTTCACGGGAAAACACCTCATGAAGAGGGCTGGGCCGGGCAACCTCCTCCTCCCGCCCTCTCCCTGGGCACCTCTGTTCCAAACTAGATATGCTCACACGGTGCTCAGACTTGCAGCAAGTCTGCCTCCACGCAGGTGACGACCCCCCAGTGTCATCAGACACAAAGGCATGCACCTGGCAGCCACCCACCCATCACCCAAAGCAAACTCCAAGGCCAGTGCCAACACACATGCAGACAAGGCCCCCGAGGGCCAAACCAAACCCACCTCCACAGCTGAAACACCTCCTGCGTGACCTCTTGCTACCTGGCTCTTCTGGAGACTTTGGTCATTAACCATTGTTAGTAGATTAGCCTGAAACCCTCCTGAGAGAAGTGATTTTCTTGAAGGTTTTGTTTTCCTTGATAAACCTTAAATGCCATGAGAGATCCTTTGGATCCCCTAGAAACTAAGGCCTCGGTTGTAAGATGTCTTTAAACTCATATGAGACAAGCATTCTCCAAGGATGAAAGTTGCCAGTCCCATGCCTTCAGTAAAGTCTCCCATGGGCATCACAGCTCCGGCAGGTCAGGCGCCTTCTGTGGAAACGCTCCGTCTACGGGCTTTCCCTGCTGCAGCCTCTTCGAGTCCTCTCTTGGCAGGCTTTCCAGGAGGAGAGCGAGCTTAGACTGCAGATTGCATGCCCAGTGTCTGGTGAGAGGTTTGCCGCCCTGGAAGCAAGGTGAAGGCGGTCGGGACAGCGGGCAGCCCGGGGGGTTTCCAGAAGGGACTCTGTTCATTCCAGTTTATGATAAAATTGCCAGGAGTTCTACTGGGAGTGGAGTGATGGCCGAGAGGTGTCTAAACTCTGCTCTGGGTGGTTTTCTTTCTCAAACGCAAAGCTCTGTAGTGTCATAAGCTGCAAGAAAGGTGATTCCTTAAGATTGTACACCTGCCAAGGCGATACTCCTGTAAGTGTAATGGATTGAAGGAATGAAGGCCCTTCATTACCCAGCTGAGTTGTGCGAGCCCTCTCAGCATCCGGGGGCTGCACATGCAGGCCACCAAATGCTTGTCACAGCTGGGTGCCCACCAGGCAGGGCGTGAGGACTCTGCAGGGCTTGCAGGGCATCTCCTGTGCTGGTGTCTCAGTAACACGGAGACACTTACACACAGTCATTGGATCCCTAGTGAGGACGGGTTTGCACTGAGCCTCGGGTACACTGAGGATGCAGGTGGACCGTCCCACTGTCCCAGCTGGGGTCTCTTCGTGGCCATTCACATGGCCAGGCTCAGGGGTCAGAAAGGTGGGTGAGCGGTCAGGACAAGGCCGGGCAGATGAAGGGTAGGAGGGCCAAAGTTGGGTCGGGCTTCCCAGGGTCCCTACAGACAGAGTAGCTATCAGTTCTGCAGAGTGAAACTGCCCATGCCACAGGGCTTAGCTCCAAAATGGGAAACCCCACTCTCCACAGTCCTGTTCCATCCTCCCCAAACCCTGAAATGGTAAGGATGCTCAGCAAGGCCAGCCAGGCTCCTCTCTGGCCCAGTGTCCTCTGTGACCTTCAACCTTCAACCCTCACACCCCTGCTCGGCCCAGGCCCCCAGTTGCAGCGCTTGCCCCCAGCTGCAGTGGTTTCCTCCAGCCCGGATGCTCCCCAACCCCTCTGTGGGGACCAGGTCTGGCTGTGCCAAGGTAGCTGTTAGATCAACCTGGTACACACAGTGTTTGTCTGTGGCTGTCATCGAGCAGACAGGAGTGTGGGCCTGGCCCTGAGTTTTCTGTTTTGCCTCCTTGTTTGCGTGCTGCCCTATTCGCTCCTCCAAATCTAACCAACTAATTCAACAGTGGGCAGTGGATTTGTGCTGAGCTCCTACTGGAAGAGCACATAGTGTTGGGTCTGGCAGGAAAAGTATTAATAACTATTGCTGTTTAATCCATTCTCCTTCCAGGGGGATGCTGCATTCCTGGGTGAGGCTGTTTCGGTGGAGGGGGTGTTAGAGTTCACGATGAGCAGAAGGTGGGCCCTGGGTGGGAAATGAGAGGTGGGTTAGCAAAGTGACTGCCCCTGCGCTGCCCCCAGTGTGTCCGCTCAGTTGTCAGGTGGGAAGCAGGCAGAGGCAGCTCTAGGTGAGTTCTCTGCTCTCACTGCCCCTTCTCCTCTTGACCTGCCTCCTTCCTGGCCGGTTAGCTTGGCCCTGAAGTTCTGAGGCCCAGTTCCAGGTACCAGCCTCCCCTTCACTCCCCACTGCCACTCCTCAGGACCTTCAGTGGGTGGGGATGAGTTTTCGGGTAACCCACCTCTGCCTTCCCTGCCTCTCTCTGTCACGGCAGGGCCTGCCCCATGGGTGCCATGTGGGACCCAGGAATGCACCTCTGCTCTGGGAACCCCTTGAGGGGTCTGTCCTAGGGCCCATCCTCCCTGGAGGATGAATGGGCAGCTCTGAATCAGGGCCCATATCTTCTCTTTTTGAAAACTAGAGCCTCCGAGCTAGCTAACAAAGCCAAGCTCTGAGGAACTTGGAATGCTTTGGTATGTTTTGCATTTCTCCAGAAATCCTGAGGGTGGCACACATGGAAAGCAAGTTGGGCCAACCAGGTCTGAGAGTGTCTAGGAAGTCAACCCACCCGCTGTGGCTGAAGCTGCATCCAGTGGTGCCTGTAGCTCTATCTGCACCTGGAGAGGAAGGACCAGAGGGTTTTTTTGCTTTTTCAAAGAACTCCAAAGAGCCTGGGCCTAGCATGGCACCTTGGTGGGCCCCTGAAGCAAATAAATAAAAAACTAAAAGGCAAAAATAAGCCCTGTTTTTAGGTGTTTAATTCTGGTCCCAGAGATATTGACCTGAGGAGTCCTGACAATACCCCTGGCAGAACTGATAGGAGGGTAAACCCCACCTTCACGAATGGCTTGAGGCCCAGCTGATGTGTCCCCATTCTCTGTGGCAGGTCCCTCTGTCCCAGCTGGCCTACAGAACATCGGCTCCACCTCAAGTCCTCTACAACCCTGCCCAGCAGATCCTGGCTTATACGGGCTTTTGCCCAGCACCCACGACCCTCCCCACCTGCTCGTCCTACCCTCTGCCTCTCCAGGTAGGCCAAGCGTCGCCACCTGAAATCCAGTGTGCTCACGTCACGGGCAGCAGTCGTGCAAGGCGGCGCTGGTCAGATGGGACTCAGAGGGGGCTTGGGTTGAGGGAAGACAGGTGGGCCTAGGGCTTCCCCTCCCCGGTGCAGGGTAACGTGGTAGTGGACCCAGCATGGACTGGAAGGGGGGTTGGGGACTATCTGAGGGGAGACATGCTGGGTACGTGCTGGGTAACTTTGCACACAGCCCCTGCACACGGACGTTTGATGGCCTCATTTGGCATTTTGGGATGTCCTTTGCTCCATGTGTCCCCAGAGACTCAGCCATTGGTCTCCTTTGGGCCTCTAGCCTTTTCTAACCCATGATTTGGTCCAACAAAAGTTTGCTGCAAAATTCTGGCCAGAGCAACTGGGAACATATCACCAGGTACCTGGGTGCTATCAACACAGCAAAGTTATTCTGGTGGAGCCATGTGACTTTGCCAATATCCAGCCACAGATTACCCACAAAAGTAGCGATTTCATAGACTCACTCTAATAGAATGCTATTATTGGTCTTGGGGGCTGTTGTAGAGAGAAGGACATTTGGTGGGAGCTAAACCTTGTTTGTCGAGCGGCATTTGCTTTGTCTTTCCATTTCCATTTGTGGTTTTGGCTTTCCTTCTTTATGGGCTAGGAAGCTCTGTCCATGGTGAAATGCGTACACCCTGATAATCTGTCACCGTATGAACTCCAGACCAGGGGCTCTCAGCGATGGCACTTTGACATTGGGGCCAGATAGCTCTGTGGGGTGAGGCTTCCCTGTGGGCTGTAGGATGTTGAGCAGCATCTCTGGCTCTCATCCACCAGCTGCCAGTACACCTGTTGTGACAACCAAAAAAATGTATCCAACATGTTGCCCAGTGTCCTCAGGGGGCAAAGGTGAGAACCACCGGTTCAGACAACTCATCTAGGCCTACATTTGGGGGTGGAGCACCCAGATGGACTTAGCATATATTATTTTGCCTATTTTAATGATAACACCAAACGCCAACAAGTTCTAGGAAGTCATAAATAATATTAAAATACATGACGAACTGTGTTTCTGTGCTTGGGAGGAGCATGGGGGTGGTTGTGGATGAACAGGGGTGGGTTTGGGTGTTTCAGACCCTGGCCATTTGTTATGAAAGCACACAGCTTCCTATGTCAGTTGAAGGGACCAGCACCAGATAAGTGGTCCACGATGGTGCACAACAGTTGGGGCTCTTGTGAAGTCTAGAGTCTGACTTCAGTGTGCCGGGCAGGCATCCTGTTCTTGAATTATGATGTGTTTTCTTGGGAAACATGCTCTTTGTAGGAGTGTGGGATGTGCGCAGATGGTCTTCCATCCATAAAACATGGTGCTGGATCTGTTTTATTCTGGTGTCGTATTCCATCCTCATCCACCTTCTGGGGCCTCTGGCTCTTCACAAACAGCAGATGCCCCTCTTTACCCTCCCAGGGGAGGCCTGTGCTCTCCTGCCAATAGCCTAATCAGCTTTTATCGTCAGCACATGTAGGAGCATAATTACATATACATCAATAATTGGATTTCGAGGAGAGGACAAATCAATGAGGCTTCACATGTTTCCTGAAAAGAAAAACAACGGAATTGATGCTTCTGTCCCTGCTGACCAACAGAGAAGGAAAGGGACTACTTAAGTGTTCTGTTGCAGTCATCGGCAGCAAAAAAATATTCTCACGTAATAGCGGGAGTAAGAGAGCTATTGGGGGTGCTGTTTGAGCTCCTGGCCATAGGAAAAACCTGAAAGGGAAACCACCTTCCTGCTCCCATGGTTGTCTGGTCAGGAAAACCAGGGAAGGGGTTGGCGTTGATGAGTTTTGATGAACAAGGACACAAGCAGAAATTTGGTCCACATCCTGTAACTAAGGGATTTCTTGTCCACTCCCCTGGTGTGGGGGCATCTGTGTGGGCAGAGCCTGTCCCTGCTGAGGCCCTGTCTGTCAGAGTAATGTGCTCTGTGGTTTCTGGTATGTTAGTCCATGGTTTGTGGCAGTTTAATTCATGGTTCATGGTGGTTTACTCCGTGGCTCATGGTGGTTTGCTCTGTGGTTCATAGTGGCTTGCTCTGTGGTTCATGGTGGTTTACTCCGTGGTTCATGGTGGTTTACTCCGTGGTTCATGGTGGTTTACTCCGTGGTTCATGGTGGCTTACTCCGTGGTTCATGGTGGTTTGCTTTGTGGTTCATAGTGGCTTGCTCTGTGGTTCATGGTGGTTAACTCTGTGGTTCATGGTGGCTTACTCCATGGTTCATGGTGGTTTGCTCTGTGGTTCATGGTGGTTTGCTCTGTGGTTCACGGTGGCTTACTCTGTGGTTCATGGTGGTTTACTCTGTGGTTCATGGTGGCTTGCTCTGTGGTTCATGGTGGTTTACTCTGTGTTTCATGGTGGTTTACTCTGCGTTTCATGGTGGCTTACTCTGTGGTTCATGGTGGTTTACTCTGTGGTTCATGGTGGTTTACTCTGTGGTTCATGTGGTTTACTCCATGACTCCTGGTCGTTTCCTCCCTAGTTTGTCGCAGCTTACTCCATGGCTCCTGCTGGTTTATTCTGAGGTTCACAATGCTTTACTCTGTGGTTCCTGGTAGTTGACTCCAGAGCTCCTGCTGGTTTACTCCGTGGCTTGTGGTAGTTTTACTCTGTGGTTTGGGCTAGTTTATGCTGTGGTTCTCTGTCTCAGGTGCTAATTCCCAGCAGACCTGAGATCAAGTTCTCTAGAGATTTGCTTTGTCTCTATGGTCAGAGGAAGTATTAATTTGAGAGAAAGAAAGAAACAAAGGTAGGCAGGGGCCCTGGGCTGTCAGATCCCAAAAGCCCAGGCCACCAACCCTGAGCTGGGTGACATTCTTGGTTTCAGCTACAGTTCATGAGGATATTCTCTTTTCAGAATCCTGGGGTCCCAGGGTACTGGGGCCTCACCAGTGAGGAAGTCTCCAGGAAAAGGCATGACAATAGGGGCCTCTTGGGGCCCTGGCACCTGGCAGCAGAGAGAAAATAAATCATACAGCACTCCTGGTAGATCAGAGCCTTAAATGCTCACCCTGTTATTTCACAGGATTGTTTGCTTTATTTATTCAAATATTGGTATTAAGTAGGTGTTTTCAACCCTTAGAACTTGAGAAAAAAATTTAAGAGGTTTGTTGGCAGGTGAAAAGAACTGGACATTTTACTGATTTAACATCTGTGCTATGCCCCAAGATTCTTCTCCCCAGAATCACTTTTACTTGAGACTATGTATTAATTAGGGTTCTGCAGTGAAACAGACCCAATAGGATGGATGCGCGTATATAAACATAGCTACAGGTATAGATTAGATATATAGATAGAAAAATAAAGAGAAAGAGGGAGCCTAAAACTTGCCATGGGGGACGGCAGGCTAGAGACCCAGGAAGGAGTGGATCTTGCAGGTTGGGGTCCAAAGGCAGAATTCCCTCTTCCCCAGGAACCTCAGTCTTTTTCTCTTGAGGCCTTCAACTGATTGAATGAGGCCCACAGACATCATGGACTGTGACCTGCTTCGCTCAGTCTGCTGATTTCAGTGTTAATCACATCTACAAAATACGTTCACAGCAACATGCAATCCTGTCTTTGGCCAAACACCTGAGCACCACAGCCTGGCTAAGCTGACATGTAAAACTGACGACTGCACTGTGTTCAAAATGCTGAGCTCTTGGTTTTTCCTCAACGTATGAAGTGTTGGGTGAATCCAGGAGCTCCTGGCAGAGTTGGGCAGCCTTCTCCTTGTATATGTTCACATTCTGTGTGTCCTGATATTGTTCTGGTAAAAGGCCATGTCCTCAAAAGACTCACGCAGAGCAGGCGCCTGGGGCCAGGAAGCCTGGAGAATTCCATAGATGGGCTTTTCCACAGCGGCTGCAGGAACAGAGCTTGTACAAAGCAGGCCCAGCTGGGCAGGACTGGCCCTGTCCAGCCTCCTGGGCATGTGCTCTGACCAGGGAGCCTTCTCACTAAAAGGGCCTTGGTTAGGTGGGTGACCTTGGGGGTGGTGTGGGGGGAGCCTGAGCCCCAGCAGGCCCTTCGAGGGGTGCTCCACCTGGACTGTGTGTGGCCAGCTCTCTCCACTGACTGAGGAAGCCTTTTCTGTTCAATTGCAGCCGTCCAGCAGCTTCCCAGCCTCGCCCTCCACTGAGCTCTCTCTGTCTGAGGACGTGCAGCCTCCGCCCCAGTCCAGCTCCTGCTTCGGGCTTCCGCCCAACGCCCCGCCTCTCTATGCCCCCGGGCCGTTCCTCCCTGGGGAAAAGCCTCCCCCTTATGCACCGTGACACAGAGGCAGTAGACTGGAAATTAATTTTTTTTAATTGCTAAAAAAGAAGCAGCCTCTACAAAACCTGCTGCTGTGGCCAACCTCTTAGAGACATTAGGTGAACATTCTGGAAGTCTGTATCCTCCTTCTCTCCCTGGGCACATCCGTGGCAAGGAGAGGCCAGGGCCAGTGGTGAGGACAGCCGCAGCTGACCAAGGCCCAGGTGACACCTCTGCTTGGCCACCTCGCCCCGCATGTACACCAGACACCAAATGGAGCTAAAATTCCTACCTGGAGCTTCCTTGCTCCAGTGCTGTGTCATCACTTACAAAAAAAAGTTCACTTCCTAATTAGTTAGTTACTATTATTGCCATTTTGCAAAGGGAATATGGCCAGGGATAGACATGTGTGAGGAGCATTTTTAAAGAAAACGTGTTGAATGTTTATATATTTATGTGTGTCCCCAAGACAGGGCAGGGTCTTGGCCCTCAGAGCTGTGTTCTAGCAATTATTTGCTCAGAACAAAAATACATGTTGGCTCAAATATAAAGCGCTGTTTCTAAGGCCTGCTGTTGACTGTGGTCTGTGTGTGTTGTCTCTTCCAAATCCTCCATCATACCTGAGGCCGCGTGTTTCCTATTGAAGGTGTCCTGGTTTCCAACTGTCAGCCTTACGGAATGTTCTAGACGCTGCCCGGTCTGTTTGGTCAGGCACCTATACGTTACCCCTGAGAGCCCACCTGCACTCTAAGTGACCACAGGATGGGCAGCTTCTGAAGCCCTTCAGCCAGAGCCTGGGTGCAGCTCTGCCTATTGCAGACCTGCTACCAGACACATCTGAGGGAGGAGGTGAGCACAGACCCTGTGAAATGATCAAATCTGGGTTGAGTGACGGACTAGAGCCCCTCCATTACAGTCCTGGATCACTGTGGGAGAGGGAGGGACACGGGGAGAGGACAGAGCGGGAGGGGAGGAGCGTTTAGAAGACGCGGTCTCCTGCGCCCCCTGCTGGCTGTGACCGCAGTTCTGGCTAACAAAATATTCCCAGCCTGCTATAAAATACCTCACAGTCCATTTTCTGAGCATATTGAAAGTTTCCTCTAAAGAAGGCAAACACACATTCAGATAAGGAAGCAACCTACATGGAATTTAGCAAATGCCGGGTGAGGCAGGCCCTGGGAATCTAGCAAATTGATCTTAAAAAGGCTTACTTTTCCCCAACCCTGAAGTCAAGGGCCTGGCCATGGTCCAGTGAGCTGTCTTCAGTTAGTAGGAATATATTTGGTCAGAATATATGTGGTCAGACTCACGTGCCCAAGGGTTTCCCAGGAGAACGTCATCTGATTGTGGCTCCGCAGGACCAGGACGTGGCCCCCACTTCCTATTTGCAAAGACAGGAGATGCCCACCCTCTGAGCTTCTAAATGGGAAAGAAGGTACTTGATCAGTAAGAGGAAAATTCCTTTTATTAGTTGAGACTGTGGAGAGCAGGAAATGTGGCCAGACTAAGTAAGGCAAGGTCGGAGCTCAAAAGCAGGCCGTCTGCTCAGGGCTCCGGGGAGTGGGCACCAGAGGGGGCCGCAGGGCACAAGGGGCTGACTCTGGCCTCTGCCTGAAACACCTGACTGAATATCAGTCATGACAATAAGCTAACAGAGCCTCCATGCTGCCCCTGTGGCTGACACATCTGGAGTCACATGGCAAGTACCTTGAAGAACAACACTCTTCTCTCTGGCGTTTAAGAACCAACACTGTTCAGCCGAGGCAGGAGGTCTTTGCAATTCAAGGCTTGAACCTATTTGGTGGGTTCTGTGCCCCACGAGCACCTGAACAGGGGAGAAAGGTTGGCTTCATGAATCCTGAGCACGAACCCAGCACCAGCCGCGCCTGCGGGAGCTGGAGGGCTGTCCCTCTGTGGGCTGGGGGTTGTGCCTCCTCAGGGCCCCTGCTGCCCGGGTGCTAACAGCAGAAAAGCCGAGTTGCAGATCTGACAGCAAGTTTGTGCCAACTGGACCTGGGCCACCAACCCCCGGAAGGCCACCTGGTGCCAGAGAACACAGGGACAACTTTCGACTTCCACACATGACCCAGGGTCAGAAACTAGCAGTGGCGTCAGTGTTTCCCCAGACTATTCACACTCAACCCCACTTCTGTCTGCCCCGCGGCCTTTTAATCAAGCCTAGAGCCAAGACTGATAAAAAACATGAAGCTCCAAGGCCAACAATTTTGTTCTTGTCCGCAAAAATGTCTTTATCCCTCACCCCAGCCACAAAGAATGTGAACAATCTAACTTCTAGCCTGGGGGTGGCTCCCACACGGCGTACCCCAGTCCCAGGACACCTCCCCCACCCCCTGCACACTGCATGTACCCACACCTGTACCCCAGGTTCCAGGACACCTCCCCCACCCCCTGCACACTGCATGTACCCACACCTGTACCCCAGGTTCCAGGACACCTCCCCCAACCCCTGCACACTGCATGTACCAACACCTGGTCCCCAGGTTCCAGGACACACACCCCCCCACCCCCTGTACACTGCATGTACCTTAACCTGGCCCCCAGGTCCCTAGAGACAGCTCCTCTACCTTTGGCACACAGTGTGCTCTGGGTGCCATTTCCTGAGGCAGCTGAGGGAAGGGACCATCTCTGCCAAAATCTTGCCTTATAGCAATGGGCTCTGGCCTGGCTCTGCCTGAGTCTTGATACTTCATGGGACCTACAGCTCTGATGGGCACAACTTTGGGGTGGGTCTTCTGCTGAGTTTACCCTGCCTTACTCCTGTGTGCAGACTGCAATAGGCACTCAGGTGAGCGGGCTGGAGGCTGGTGAGTGGGAGGTGTCAGGGAGGCTGCTAGTGGGTACAGGGTCCCTTGTGGTGTGATTGGTGATGTTCTGCAACTAGGTAGTGGTGATGACTGCACACTTGTGACTTAGCTAAAACCTACCAAACTGTATACTCTTAAAGGGTAAAAGTAATGGTATGTGAATTACATCTCAATGAGCAAGAATGTGACAGGAATGCATGTGAAGCATGTAGAGCAGTGCCAGGGTAAATCACATGTTCATTTAACAAGATAATTGCCATCATTGTCACCATAAAGAATGACCTGATGCGGGGATAGCTCTGTAGGTTGAGTGCTTGCCTTGCAACCACAAGGTCTGGGCATTGAATCCCGGCCCAGGCCCCTGCAAACCCGTATGCTGAACTACGGTGCAATTGGTAACTGCCAGGATGGCAGTGAAGGTTCTCGCCTCCCATGTGGGAGGATCCCGATTCTGTTCCCTCCCTACATGACCCCACATCCACCTGTGTGGAATGAAACTAGGTCACAACTAATGATGTACAACTATGGATACTGCCATGGGCCCTCCCCCTTCTCTCTCTTTTACCTTCTCTCAAACCATAAAATAAATCTTTTTTAAAAATGACCCTTGCTTGGATCTGGAGCAGCCTGTGGTCACCTGGAACTGCCATGCCCTCCCTACTCCTGCCCTGTCCCAAACTTCTGCAGCCTGGCTCCACCACCTCTGGCAGTGGGGATGAAGGCACAAAGGTGGCAGGAGCAGAGATGCCCTCTGAATTTTAGGAGAAATGCTGGGCCAACCTGTTCTGACTCACAGGAGAAAAAGGCCCAGGGGGCAGAGCCCTGACTGAATTAGTGGCTTCTTAGGTGGCAATGATTATGTATTATATGTATGTATATTTCCCATTTTCTAAAACTTTTAAATCAATGAACCCACACTTGACACATCATTATCACCCAAATTCCATAGTTTACACTAGGGTTCACTCTTGGTGGTGTATATTCTGTGGGTTTGGACAAATGCATAATGACCTGCATCTACCACTATAGCATGTGAAATAGCTCCCCTGCCCTAAAAATTCTCTGTGCTCCTCCTCTTCATACCCCTTCCCTACCCCTGACAACCACGGGCCTCTTTACTGTCTCTGTAGTTCCACCCCCCCAACCCCCCACCCCAGAATGTCATATAGCTGGAATCATACAGTATGTAGGCTTTTCCCATTGTCTTCTTTCACTTAGTAATGCGTGTTTAAGATTCTTCATGTCTTCTCATGTCTTGACAGCTCATTTCATTTTAGTACCAAACATATTCTACTGTATGGATATACCACAGTTTAGTTATCCACTCACTTACCAAAGAATATCTTGGTTGCTTCCAAGTTTGGGCAGCTATGAATAGCTAATATAAACATCTGTGTGCAGGTTTTTGTGTGGACATAATTTTTCAGCTCCTTTGGGTAAACACCAAGGACTTTAGTTGCTGGATTACATGGTGAAAGTATGTTTTGTTTTGTAAGAAACCACCAAACTGTCCTCCAAAGTGACTGTACCATTTTGGGTTCCCATCTGCAAGGAATGAGAGTTGCTGTTGCTTCTCATTCTCACCAGCATTTGGAGTCATCATTGTTTTAGATTTCGGTCATTCTAGTAGATATTTAGTGGTATCTTCTTGTTTTAGTTTGAATTTCTCTGATGACTTATGTGGAGGATCTTTTTATATACTTATTTGTCATCTGTAGTCTTTTTTGGTGAGGTGTCTGGTCCATTTTTTAATTGGGTTGTTTGCTTTCTTATTGTTGAGTTTTAAGCTTTTTCTGTTTTAGATAACAGTCTTTTATCAGATGTGTCTTTTGCAAATATTTTCTCCCAATATGTGGTTTGTATTTTCATTCTCTGGACAGTGCCTTTTGCAGAGTAGAAGGCTTAGCTTTAATGAAATCAAGCTCATCACTTCTTTCTTTCATGGATTATGTGATGTTATATCTACAAAGTCATCTCCACATATATCTACAAGGTCATCTAGATTTTCTCCTTTGCTGTCTTCTAGGAGTATTAGTCTTGTATTTTACATTTAGGTCTGATCCATTTTGAGTTAATCTTTGTGAAAGGTGTAAGGTCTGTATCTAGATACGTTGTTGTTGTTTTTTTTGCTGCTGGATGCCCAGTTGCCCTGGCACCACTTGTTGAAAAGACAGGCTTTACTCCAGTGTCTGGCTTTTGCTCTTTTGTCAAAGATCAGTTGACTGTATTTCTATCGGTCTATTTCTGAACTTTTATTCTTTTCCTTGACCTATTTGTTTATTCTTTTGGCAATATCATTGTATTGTTTTTTCTTTTTATTGTCTTATATTAAGTCTTAAAGTTACATAACATCCGTCCTCCAACTTTGTTCTTGAAGTTCTTCATTTTAATATAGCCTAATTTTTAAATCTTTTTTTTTTTAATCATTGGAACATTTTGTTTTATTTAAGAAATAGTTCTCTACCCCATGTCATTAAAGTATTATCCTATCATAGGGGTCAGCAGTTTTTCTGTAATGGGCCAGATAGTATTTTAGGTTTTGAGGACCAATGGGGTGTGTAGTTAACTATTCAGATCTGCCATTTTAGTACAAAAGTAGCTGTAGGCAATAGTAAGTGAATGGGTGTGACTGTGTGCTGATAAAGCTTTATTAACAAAACAAGGGTAGATGACATTGGGCGCTCAGGATACATTATCTTCTAAATGCTTTATAGATTACTTTTAGACTGTGCCTGGAGTTAACTTTCTGTGGTACATAAGCACGCAGTGGTTTCCAGAGAGATGACTTTGTACCCAGGAAACATCTGATAATGTCTGGTGACATTTCTAATTGTCATAAATGCACATATGTATTGTCTCGGTGGGGTATACTACTGATATTTAATGAGTTGATGGCAGAGATGCTACTAACTGACCTAAATGCACAGAGTAGCCCTCCACACAAAAATAGAATTCTCACTAGTGTCCTGAAAACAAACACAAAGAACAAAAAGACAAACAAAATATTATGACTCTTCTATGAAAAACAAAATCTCTGAAATAAACTCAGACCATAAATGTATCAACAGCATAATCCACCCCTCACTCCCTCTTCATAGTGCACACACAGAATCATCCCAGCTCCACCTCCTCAGGACCAGTCAAAATCCTCTTGGCTCCATTCCCACAGCACACACTCAGAATCATCCCAGCTCCTCCCTGCACAGAGCACTCAGACGAAGCAGAACTCTCCATCTCTCTCAGCCTCCTCTGCAGCCCGGCCCTGCAGGGAGGATGCCAACCTGGCAGGCACAGCTGGGGAATGAATTGCAGCATCTGGCTCTGGACTTGCTATAAGCTTTCTCTTGGCGGTAGTTAGAATAACCTCTGGCACCCAAGTGGAAGCCTAAGGAAACGCACTAGGAAATAGATATGGTTCGCTCGCCTTGGACAGAAGATGAGCCCAAGGTAGTCAGAAAGCCCCTCCAGTACTCGGCTCTGTTGTGTGTCTGTGAGGGTCCCAGAATGTCCCATCTCAGAGCTCAAGTCCTCCCTGCTTTTGGCCATCCTGGCCTCGAGAGGATTGAGGCTGGCTGGAGGAGACTTCCAGACGGCCAGGGAAGCATTCCACAAGAACATTCCAGAGCCGCCTCCACAGTGAATGAAAATCGGAGAGCACCGCGGGAATGCTACAGTGACAAGATTGGGAAAAAGACCAAGCCCCTCAGTGGCTTTGGGGTCCAGAGAGGTGGGAACCCAGCATGGAGGGCAGCATGGCAGCCTGTGCTTCTCATGCTTCTCAAAGCTGTGCTCAGTTGTCTCAGGAGTTGGGGGGACATTAGGGTTGGGGTGAGACCCCTTGCTTATTGAGCAGAGGGTGTCCCTGCCTGGGTCCTCCTAGTTAACACCAGCATCCCCAGGATCTGGGCTCTCATGCCTCAGATGGATGGCCAGATGGTATGTCATGTAGCTCCAAGCCCGGCCTGACCAGCTCAGCCCCACCAGGCCACCTGCCTGTCCCAGAGCCGGCACAGGGGGCCTGGGTGGGGTCCATGCACAATGTGAGCCAGTGCACATGTCCACCTCAGTCACACAGCAAGAGCGAGAAATGCACAGAGCTGTGGGAAGATGCCGGGTGACGACTGTGGTCCCACAAGGAACCCTGGCTGGAGATGGACGTGGTGGTCGGAACGGCTCAGGGACTGCCCGACATGCCCTCTCCAAGCGTCTCTTCTCACGCACTGATGTGGAAAGTTACTTGAAGAACCTCTTAGACTAGTTTCCTGAAGTCCTGAGTCAACAGAACTTCCATCGGTGTTGCCAAAGGTTTAGGAAGCAGAACAGAAAGAACGCAGCCAGCACAGCCTGACTGAGCTGCTCTGTGCCCACCGTGTGCTGGCCGGAGAGGTTGCCCTGACACACACGTGGGGCTGTGCCCACAGTGTGCTGGCCGGAGAGGCTGCCCTGACACACACACGGGGCTGTGCCCACGGTGTGCTGGCCAGAGAGGCTGCCCTGACACACACACGGGGCTGTGCCCACGGTGTGCTGGCCAGAGAGGCTGCCCTGACACACACACGGGGCTGTGCCCACGGTGTGCTGGCCAGAGAGGCTGCCCTGACACACACACGGGGCTGTGACCACGGTGTGCTGGCCGGAGGCTGCCCTGACACACACGTGGGGCTGTGCCCACGGTGTGCTGGCTGGAGAGGCTGCCCTGAAACACACACGGGGCTGTGCGGTGGGCTGGGGGGCAAAAAAAAAAGGGGGTTCAGCCTAGTGGGAGCTGCAGAGACCTGGTGGGTGTACCAAGGACCAGCCCTGCCGGGACTTGGGGGGGGGGGCTGAGAATCTCACTTCTTGTGTCTCACCATGGCACCTTCGTACCTTCACACCTGTTTGGTCATCTTTAATGTGAGCTTGGTCAGGGGTGAGGGGGTTCCTCCGGATGGGTGTCTGTGACTGCCAGCTTCTCCCAGTGTCGCAGGGACCCCCTCCCCTCCAGGCGTGTGCCTGCCCTCAGGTCTACCGGGGCTCATTCAGGGTCTTCCCACCCCGGCAGTCTCACTGGCAGGGGCCTCTGGTGCAGTCCTCGAGGCCACTCCCCTTTTCTAGAAATCTAGAGGGGAGTTTCTGCTCCTTCCGTGGTGCCACAGCCCACTTTGCTTTCCGGGTGCTCGTTATTTAGCTGTGAGTGGATTCTTTAGGCTTCTCACCTCCCTCCCAAACCCTGCTTATCTCTGTTTCAAGTCGTGACTTATAAACTCATGCTCAGCAGCCAGGAGAATGTGAGGACACGGAAATCCAGACTGCCTGAATCTGCGCTTAGCTACTGAGGCTGTCAAGGATTAGCTCCATAATGGTGAAATGCCAGGGCTATGGTAGGGACACTGCCGCCTTCCGCGGAACAAGTAAACACAGCCTAAGCTTGCCTGACAGCCTCTAAAGAATGGCTTGGAAGAACCATTCAGTCTTTAAGTACAACCCCTACCAGATGCCAGAAACTTCCCTGGGGCCCTCTGCTTGAGATGGCTGTGGAGCACCCCTCACCCACCATGTCAGGCACGGAGTGGACGTGTCCCACTGTAGCTTGGTCTCCCCCTAGGATCGCAGGCCTCTAGGACCTCCGCTGTATGTCAGTAGTTTCCAGAGTTCCATGTGTGTTTTCACATAGCTGTTGTGCTCCTCACCCTCCTCCAACTGTCCACTCCACCCTGCATTGGCAGGCACGGAGCCGAGGCACAGCGGGAGTCACAAGTGGATCCTGACTCCAGCATGCTTGACACCAGACCAAGTGCCATTTCAGCTCTGTTCACAGCCTCTCAGAGAAGATACGAGGCCGAGAGGTGAAGGCGCTCGTCCAGGGAGAGACGAGCAGGCGCAGACCCTGCGCTGTTTCATTTACCCACCATGGCCCTGCTCAGGAGGGGTGCCCCGGGGCCGGGCTACCTCCCATACGGAGCGGCCAGCTCTACCAGGGCAGGCGTTAGGGCACTCCCGAGAGGGGGCAGAAGTGCACAAGGCCCCAGCGTCAGTTCTTCCTTCTGTCCTTTTACCCCTGGCCGCTGAGCACAAAGATGCAAGAAGCAGAGACTGCCAACACAGAGTTAAAAAGGTTTCTGTAAATATTTTATTTTTCTGCACTTTTAGGTCAGAAAGAAGCATTTGGTAATAAAAATAACAGATTATTTTCCTGGGTCCGCTCTGGCACATGTGGGCCTCCCACTCCCCCTCAGATCGGCCCCTGGGAGCCCAGCTTCACGCAGCACGCTTTGAGGCAGGGGTATGCTTCCGGGTCATTAATGTTAGTCCTCTCAACTATTTACACGTATTTACAAGGGGAAAAAAAGACAGGTCTCAAAGGAAACAGCTCGTGAGAATTCCGTGTTGGGGAGCTGCTCACGTGGGGTGGGCCGGGTGGCTGATACCGTCCCTCCCTTGTTTTGGAAAGCAAGTGTGAGGAGTGCTTTGTGGCTTCTCGTCCTGCAGCAGCGGTCACTAGGGGCTGGTCTGCTCGACCCGGGGGCAGGAGTGTGATGTGATGTCGCTGTGCTTGTAGGCGGCCTCGTCCAGGTCCAGCGCCTTCTGGTTGACCTCCAGCGTCATGCAGCCGTGGTAAAAGGCCGTGACTGGCGCTGAGGTCACTGGCACATCTGGGCCCAGCAGGGAAAGAACAAGCACCGTCTTAGGAGGCTCGGCTCCCTACCCTCTGTGCCGCTGCAGCCGTGCTCAGTCACTGTGGGCCCCACTCAGCCCTTGGACTTTGTCCTCCATGGGCACCATTTCCCTTCATTCCAGAACATCCCACCCCAGCTTGGCTGCATGCCCACAGGCCAGCACTGTGCAGCTGCCAGTCAGACTGGGGCAACACAGCCCCTCTTCACCCCTCCAGGAAGTATACACAAATCATCAAATCAGCTACACAAATATTATCTTCTTCTTGGCCGCAATGAATCATTCATGCTGCAGGGCTGCCGGCCCTCTCACCCTCTTCAAAGCTTTGTTTATGAAAACTAAATGGAGTTTGTGTCTAGTGGCCAAGGCAGCGATCCTGCTGTCTGCGGCAAGTGAAAACCTGCGCCGAGCAAGGGGAGCACACGGGGGCTGGCTTACATAAGCACCTGGCTCTCGGTGTGCCCGCCTCACTCGGCTGGTGGCCACAGGCATGCACACTCCCCCCCGAGAGGACAAGAGTCCCCCTCGGCCTGTAGGAGGACTGGATACTGGCCCTGCTTGGACACAGGACGGGCTGGTGGTTTCTCTGTCCAATGCCTCAGCAGCTGGACACCTGAACTCGGGGGCGGTAAGCCTAAGGCACTGGGGCATGGCCCTTGGTCGGCTGGGGCGTCCCCATGGGGGTTGGCGGGAGCCACCATCTGAGGCTCAGGTAAGTGCTCCTGGATGGTGCAGGGGAGGGGCAGGTTCAGGCCAACGCTTGTTCCCAGTGATCATGTTCTCAGCCTCAAAGGATAAGCTCAGCTGGCATTGAACATGAAGGCATCACAACGCCAGCCCAGAAACCTACCTGTGTGTTCTCTTCCTTTGTAACAAGAAGTCCACCTTAGTACAGAAACGCGCAGCTTCGGTTTGGGGGAGCGAGTCGGGTGGGGACGGTCAGAAGAACTGCCCCCCACCCACCGCCGAGCATGCAGCCTACCTGGCAGCCCCCCAACGAAGGTGAGCACAGAGCCCTGCAGGTGCCTCCCGAGGACGGCCAGGATGTCCTGCAGCTCCACAGGGCTCACTTCACTCTGGCCCTTGGTGCCATCGACGGCCAGGGTGGCCCCGCCCTTCTTCACGGAGATGGTTACCATGTGCTCCTGGCCGTCACAGACCTTGATCTCCATCAGGGCCAGGGCAATGTTCTCCACGGCCAGGATGACCAGCTGCAGGGGGGAAGCAAGCTGAGCATGCAGGGGTGCAGGAGGCGCAGCCCCAAACGTGGCCCTTTCGCGTCCTGTCCTGGGCTAGAGGCCGGTGGGTCTCCCCCACACTCTGAGCCCTCCTTGGGGTGGGGTCTCCTGTGAGCCAGGCAGTCACAGGGCTCAGGAGGCCTGGGGTCTGTGCTCCTCAGCTTGCTGGTGTGGAACTAAAGTGAGGGGGCTGCCAGGAGGCCCTTTCTGACATGACAGCAGATGAACAGATCAAGCAACCTCGTCCCAGCCAGGAGTCGGGAGGGGAAACCACACAGGACAGTAATACAGACAATGTGCACTGGCCTAAGCGGAAACCGACTGAAGTCATTAGTGTCTCTAAGACCAGGAACACAGGACGTGTCTACTTCTTCCACATGAAACTGCCACATGAAGCCACTAACACAGAGCGACAAGGGTGGACAGTAAATACAAGCATCCCAGCAGGCAGCCAGGCCTTCAACCTGGGGTGCTCATACTGGGCAGAACATGCTGACAACAGAGCAAAAACACACTCTTTAGGGGAAGCTGGGGTGGCTCAGCGGGTTAAGTGCTGGCTCTGCAGCCCCGGGGACTGAGGATCGAATTCTGGTCCGGGCCCATGCGAACCCATATGTTGAACTAGGCGTGTCTCCCATGCGGGAGGCCCCCAGCCCAGTTCCCACTCTGCACGGCCCCGCCCACCTGTGTGGAAGGAAACCATGTCGAAACTGATGATGTACAACTATAGAGACTGTTCTGGACCCTCCCCCTTCTCTGTCTCTTTCAAAAGCTATAAAATAAATCTTAAAAAAACAAAACAAAACACATTCTATAACATGGACCAGAAACACGCTGACATCAGAGCAGAAACAGCATGATGAACACGGGCCACAAACATCCTCTGATAACCCAGAACAGAAACACTTTATAACACAGGCTTTCTTGCCCTCTCCTCCCTCACTCTCCCTGCCTGGGTGGTCACCATAGCTGCTTATTCCAAATGCTGAGGACTAGTGTGAGAACAGTCCTCAACAGCGCGTGGCCCCAAGCCTTGGTGGTGGCGGTGAGTAGTCTGGGGCAAACTAAATTTGTTTTTGCCTTGTCCTGATTAGCAGAAGGGCATGATTGACTGCCTTTGAGGACCGGCTGACTTGGTGCACATGTACCCCTCTGGTTCAGCCATATTTTCCCACTTTGAACAGAGGCAAGAGGATAAAAGCCTATTTCCAGTGCCTCTGGGTTGTCTCCTGAGAAAACAGTAAGCCCAAGACCAGAGATCGCTGACTCAGTGTCGGGGACAGTAGGGAGTGGTGAGCACGGCATTAAGGTGGACAGGGCAGGTCATGTTCAGGGGGCAGCTGTCCTCAGAGCTCTGCCTTGGCCACCCAGGGAATGATGCTATCAGAGGGTCCAGACTGTGCATGTAATCTGACTTTTCAAGGGAAATTAGAAATCTGAATTTGTTAGTGAAATCGACTGACTTAAACATGAGCAACTAATTCACATTGGGCCAGCCATGTAGATGGGACAGTCACCCTACTTCACAACTAGCTCCCTGGCCCTGGCCTCCCCAGCCCACAAGGGCTTTGACCTACAGTGGTGTCAGGTGATCTCATGTCAGCTATGCCCCAAGCCAAGTGTGGATGGTTAGACTCTGGTTAGGGCGGGAACGGAACTTCCAGAGGCAGGGAATGGGTGACCTGACCCCAGAGACAGCCCCAGTGGTTGTCTGCTGAATGCTGGGGCAGCACCTCCTCCCTCGGGGCAGCACAGTGAGTGGTACCTGCTTCTTCAGTTTCTTGGTAGAGTGGTAGTCGACCAGGGCCAGGGAGAGGGCAACAGTGTGGTCGTCACCCACCAGTGCGAACAGCACCCCTGTGTCGGTGGCAGGGCGGATCTGAGCCACAACCTCTATTTCCCAGGTTGTTTCTGTCCCGACGTCTGGAGATGTCCGTGCTGCAATGAAGGCAGCGCATCAGGAAGCGATACAAACCAGGGAAAGGTGGGAGTGAGCAGAGTGCACCAGTGACAGCTTCCTGGCCTGGCTGCAGAAGCAGGTAGGTGCTACTTGGTAATTCAATGCTGAGCTTTTATGAAGCCAGCACTGTTTGAGCCAACAGCCCATAACTAGGAAGAGACCAGATGACTTGGGCACTTGATTCAGGCTCTACACACAAAGACGCTGGGGCCACTGGAGGATGGCTGCTTCTTTCCTGGCCATGCCAGTGCCCCGATCTCCTGAAAACCCTTTCCCATGACTAGCAGACCAACCGTTCAGATCTGCTGGTCCCGCAGGCGCAGCTGTGCCATGTGGGCTGTGGCACCCACCTCCCCTGGGCTCCCTCAGTACGTCTCTTGCAGGACTCAGCTCTTTCCATAGAATGTGTTGGAGCCACACAGCTCATTCCCAATACAGCTCACTTATGACTTTCAGGCAGTTCAACAAGGTGGGAAGTGCTTTGGAGAATTTAAAATGCAATGCAAGTGGAAGCTGCCACAAGCATCGTTCCAATAGACCACATACAAGTTTATGTTCTGAGTTGCAGTTTTTACTACTCTTCCTCAGTGAAGTGATTATTCATTTAGAAGCATTTGGTATGATATATCATATATAATGAAGCTAAATGAAGTATGTGTATGTATATCTACATATATCTTACACAAACAGTTCCAAAAAACACATTTTGGTAGAAAGGGCTGGATCCTGGCTCTCCAAGGGCAAATACCACTCCATGTTTTCTCCCTATGTTTGAATCACCTACTGAAGAAGAAGCCAGGAGAAAAGCTCGCCCTCTTGGTTTTTAAGTGTTTCTATCTCACAAGAACTTCAAGTCCTGATGAAGGAGCGTGTTTAGGCAGAAGGACACCGACATGTCGTCTGCACATGTTCAAGCTCAAGCCAACATCAGCGTCATGGGTGAATTGTGACGCTGGTTTCTGTCTCTTCCCCACTGGACTGTGAGCTCCTCGAATTATCTGTGGGTCCTCACCCTTAAGTGGGGTCCATATATTATGGTCAGTTCTCAATAATTGTTCACTAAATTGAATGCACATAGAATTGGAGAAAAATAACTACCTATATCTATATCGATCTAAATATCTATATCTATATCTACATAGCATTTTCCTCTGTTACCACATTTTTCCTTTATTTGTGAAGGGAGAGAGACTGCTCTTTGGTGAGTTTCCCTCTGACAGGACTTAGGTGCACGGCTGGTTGTGGGAGCGTGTTTAAAGGCACCAGCGCCTCAGCTCTCTTGGGAAGTTTTCTCAGACACAGGATGGGATTTACCACACACCTGCTTCCACCCAGGGCTTCTCAGACCTTGAATCCAAACAGAGTGTGAACTGCTACAATGTGAAGAAGTACAGAACCTGTAATTTCCCAATGAGTCTTTTCTGTATGGTAGACATCAATGGTATGGTTCAAGACTTATTAAAAATTCAGAGTCATAAATATTCAGACATTGCCATCATAGAACTTACAGGTCAAAACCATACAGTAAAAATGGTAAGCAGTACGTGCAGTACTGGGAACATTTGTAGTTGCTGAAGATTATACTTGTGATATCTTTGTTATATCATGAAAAATGTTTATAATATTAAGTGAAAAAACAACTAAAAGTTTTATATTACATGATTTTATATTAAACATTATAGTGATGTTCTAGTATGTATAAAGGTGAAGACTAAAGGAATAATGTATGTATTGTATTAGGAGATACAAATAAGAACGAATGGTTCTTTTCTCAAAAATACCTTTAATGACATGGTAATGCTGCTGACAATTAAAGCAAAGATACCAAGAGGGATGGTGGTGATGCAAGGTCCTGAGAGGATGGCCTGACTCCTCTCCTCCGAGCTGGACGGGCCCTCCTTGAACTTGGAGGTACGTACCCCTGGGTGCTGGAGGTGACATGTGGAGGTGAGGGCTAAGGAGGGAGTGTGCTGCCTGCCATCGTGAGCTGATGAGCAAGGGAAAGACTGAGTATGGGTGTTCAACCACAAAAGGCTCAGAATTTAGGAACAGAGGGGCCGGGGCCGCCCCAGTGGGACTCTCGCAGCATAGAAATGAGGAGAGAGGTGGGGCATAACCAGAACGACCCTAGGAGAGACGGGCATTGCAGCAATGTCGGGAGCCTGGGCAGCAGTGGGCTGTGGAGAAAGGAGCGGGAGGAGCCACACAGAGCCCACCTGGACCAGGGTGTCAGGCAGGAGCCACAGGGACCCAGGAAGCACCCATAAGCGCTATCAGAAACACAAGGCTCTGGGCCCGGGCTCCATGGGTGGGCTCCAGGGGGCTTCTGAACTTGCCCTAAAGAGCTTGCACAATTAATGCTCTGTGTGTGTATTTTCCTGGGCTCTTTGAACATTTTCAAACTCAAAAGCTACTACGATCTAGGAACCCAGAGATAGTGACAACAACAGGGCTCCAGCTATTGTATGCTCAAGAAACAAGGGCTAATTTAAAACCTATCTAAGCAAACGATGCGTCCAGAGTCAAACAACAGAAATGCTTAGCCATTCACCACCAATCCAAACTGTTCATGCCGATGTCCTCAGAACAGTGTTTCTGTCATCGGGCAATGGATAATATATGTGATTTGGAACCTTAATTCACTTCACGTAAAGTTTAAGTAAATGCTCGTTTTTCAGCATGTTAAGATTATTTGTTTTTACTATAAATTGTCACCATTTTCATAATAAAAAGAAAGATAGATGTGTTGTCTTTTGTTTTAAGAAATTAAGGGCCCTGCTTTACAGAAGCTGGAGGGCCTCTGTGCTGACTCTCTTCCTCCTACAGCTACACTCACTCCCTAGACGACTATAACCGATGGACAGGGATTTCCAACTAACCTCAGGCCCACCCTGTCCACAGCCCCACACACAAACTCAGTGTGTGCAAACAGCATGCAGGACCCCGGCTATCCCATACCTGCCTCCCCTCTAGTCTGCCCCATCTCCCGCCTTCTTTCTGCTCCATGTGTGTATCACACACTGGCTTCGCATTGCTTTGCATTCATTTTCTTTCTCTGGGTATAAAGGAAACGCTTCTTTGTTGCTTTCAACACTGGCTTCATAAGCCTGAATTCTTTTGAGAACGTCAGCCTTCCTGGCAGTGTTACAGGGCTGGGCCACCTGCTTCTATTCTTCCTAGATGGCCCTTCCTCCTTTTCTGCTGCTTCTCTTTCTTTTAAAACTTGAGTTCACTGGAGTTCTTGAAGCTGCCACATGGTGATTTTTAGATATTGCCCTCTTTGTACTCCTCATGAGTCACAGGTGATTGCAATGTCAAGTACATTACTGAGAGCTTCCCCATCTACTTGAACAAATCTAAGCCTGTCTTATCTCAGAAGTTTCTGCCACACACCCTCTTAGATCCTTCACATCCTACCCAGCATCCCCACCTCAGCCACCACAGCATGAACAGGTCAGCCGTCTTCTCTCCATCTGTCATTTTTTCCCCACTGGGTAACTCAAAACAGCCCAGGCATGGCCCCCGAGAGGGCCGTGTGCTCTCACTCCCCTGCATCCTGCCCCAGAGCCTGTGGTGGGCGCCAGCTTATCTCTGCCACTGTTGTTTCTTAGTTTTTCTATTTATTAGTGTATATTGGCTTAATGTATAGCCACAGCCATCCCAACTGAGGAGCCAAGACTTACCATAATCTAGGCTGTAGAAAGCAAACCCGTTTCCGGGGTAGAAGGACCCTTTCTCTATCACAGAGAAGCACTGCATTTTCGTGTTCACCTTCACTGTTTCTTGGATGGCGGTGTTTTCACCATTCAACCAGTTCCAACTCCTCATACAGCCATCTAGACGGGGGTTTATCTGGAAAGACAGAAAAATCCCAGTGGCTTTCTGGAGCCACACAGGCTCCTAGATACCATGACAAGAGGCCATGTGGCTGGTGCCACCTTCATCAGATAAACAGGCATATAGAAATTACTGCAAAATGGACAAATCCTACTTGCAGAGGTTATTGCACAAAAGGGCACTGCACTTGAAAACTGATTCACTGCAGCCTGCCTTTGAGTGTAGCAAATGCGGTGTATCCTCTTCCCGTGCACGGTAAACATACATTGTGTGATGAATCCCACCTGCTCTGTCTGATCTCATAATACACACTCATAAGACAGAGTGAAGAGAACTGACTAACAAGGCAACACTCATCCAGCAATTATGCCTGGTATTCTCACCTGCACCCACAAAGCACCTATGGAAATGTAATTCCAGCCCAACCACCCATTTACTATAAGGTTTTGAGCAAATGAAGGCACCTCAGCTTGTATCTGTAAAATGGGGGAGGTGTAAGGAGTGTAAACAGTAACGACGGGATGGGAGCCTGGACTGGGATCTGATACTAGAAGGTGTACGCAGGACACCCTTCCTCCATTCCTGGAGGAAAGATAGTGCTAATATCACCCACCATTCAGAACACCAACATGCTCATGACTCATTTCTCATGAGGTGAAATCATGATCACAATACCAAGGGTTCTGGCCACTGACATCAGCATGCTGGGAGGTGGAGAAGCACAGAGAGGGAACAAGGGCGTGTGGGGAAGGGCAGGGTGAGGAATATGTCCAGTGCTGACCTCCCCACTAGGTCTTTTTCCCCATGGCAATCCTGGCAGGGATAACAACCCAAATGTTCTTGGGAATTGTCCAAAAAAGTTGACTGCCTAAAGAATAATTTCATTGTGTTTTATCTCCACTGCAAAATAGACATTTTTATTATCAGTTCAGATGGAAACTCAAATGAGTCTCACAGAAAGAGACGGTGAAATTCATGCTATAAGCTGCACCCTGCTGCTTATCAATTTCTAGGGAAACTTTACCTTTCCTCCAGGTCCTTCGCCACCCCTGGTTAGTGCTAAACGTATGGCAGCTCCTGGCTACACCTTGTCCTCAGACCGATCCCAGGCTCTGGCCCTCGGGATTAATCATAGCACTTACAGGCTGGACAAGTTCTTTCTCCTTGAAAGGAATGCCTCCCACGGTAAGGTTCAGGTGGTACAGTCCTCTGTCCAGCTGGAACAGATTCCCGGCCACTGCGATCTTCATCACTGCGTCCTTGTTCACCTTGATGACCAGATTCTGCTCCAGCTCCTCAACGGAGATCTGAAGAAAACCAGCACTGTGAGAGGTTGGAAGTGTACTTTCTGAAGGGCACCCAGCTTCTGGGGGACCATGTTCACCACCACCTAGGACCAAGAGACACCCGAACTCAGTGGGGACCATGTTCCCATCACCACCAAGAGCCAAGAGACACCCAGCCACAGGGGGACCACATTCACCACCACCCAAACCAAGACCACCCAAACGCCGCTCACCTATACCTCCTGGCTCTGCGCGCCCACACAACCTCCATGCAGCTAGTGGTGTGGCCAGGCCCCCCCCCCCATTTCTCTTCCTGCAAGGGAACCCCACTCGGAGCCACTTGTCTCATCTCCTGCCTCAGAGGCCTCCAAGCCTCAGCCGGGGAGTGGAAGTAGTGCCTGACATCGCCATCCACTGGGTCACCCTGACGCTGCTCCCCATTTTAGTCCTTCCTGTCCTCAGCTGTGCACAGTTCAAAGCAGGAAAACACAGTCTATTTTTAAGTCTCCAAAAGTTAATTCAGTGCCACTGAATGCTGAATGAACGCATGAGTTCATTCTAAGACTTCCCATTCCTTTCTGCTTTTATTTTATCTGTAGCTTTACTGAGGGTACCCTTCTCACTGTTGTGGAGATACTTGTGCTTCAAGAGGTTAGGAAAAAAGGAGCTAAACAGAACTAAACGTTACCTGACAGGATGGAAATATTAGCAAATGTCTATAACATTTTTATTCACAAAGGCCAGGGTGAAACTTTCCATTTTGTCTTCACTTCTAAAGGAAAAGAGAATGCTTTTCCTATTTCTCTTTCAAGTGTTTGCTTCCAAAAGCCCACTTCCGATTCCGGGGCCTCTGAATTGTGGGAGGAAGCCTGTGGCATCACAGGCCACTCTGCTCCAGGCGCTGGGATGCAGGACAGGGCAGTGTGCGCCAAAGCCAACAGTGGGACTGCTGCCCAGGCCAAGTCCAACAGGGACATTCTCCTAAAGAGGCACCTCAGTGCAAGTGCACATGGATTTCAGCAGGAATGGACAGACCCCCGAGCCCAAGACGGTGTCTCACATCTGACCCCGCCCGACGCTGACAGGTGAGCTGCAGGTGCCTGGTCAGGCCACGTGTAGATAAGAGCAGGTGCCGGACCTCGAGCTGGGTTCTCAGCTGTAGCACTACCAACAGCCTGAACTGGAGGGTTCCCTGCAGTGGGCATCCTATGCACCTGGCCTCAACTCAGTGCCAGGACCTCCCACACACCAAACTGTCTCTAGGCACGGCTAGGTGCCCCAAGGTGGAATCCCCCTGTGCATCATGGCTGTCCAGGTGGGAGCCATACTGATTACATGATGAGATGATGCCCCATCGGGGCCTGAGCTTCCGAGGGGCCTGCCCTGCCGTGTGCAGTACCCACTACCGCCGAGTGTGTGAGCGCACGAGTCACTGCGGGGGTCAGCCCAGGAGGGGCTGTGGAGCCGCGCTCACCGTCTGCCACATGCCATGGTTGATGACAGGCCCACTGCTGGTGACGCGGCCGACGCCTTGGTAGCGCAGCTGCAGCTCCAGCCGACCAGCCCGCAGGCCCAGGACAATCCAGCTGCTGTCTTGATGGCCTCCAGCGAAGAACAGGATACCTTCAGGGTCGAAGGTCCTGAAGTCGAACTCCGCCACAAGTCTGAGGACCAGCACCGAGAAACAAGTCCATTACAATAAGGGGGGCGGCTCATAGCCTCCTTCCCTGTGTGAACTCAGACCATCCTTAGAAAGAGCAGCAGGTAAGCAGGCCAGGCTCAGGGGGTCACCCAGGACAAGCTCCCCACAGGCACTGCAAGCAGAGCTCCCCTGGGAGGCATCGTGCTGGCCCTGACCCAGAGCCCAGCACGGAAACTGCATTGCGTCTATGCCATGCCAACACCGAGCCGGTGGCCAGACGGCCAGGACCCTGCTGGGTGCCAGCCTGCTACATGGGGCAGTGGGGCTGTCAGCCAGCCATTTCCCTGGATGCTCTTGGGTTTGCTGTGCTGTGTGGAAGCCGCCCTCTCACCTCGTGGGCTGCAGCCTTTTGAAGCGCAATCGGATCACTGGCGTCCCTCTGAACAAGCGGCCCAGGTACAAAGACTTCATGCTTTTGGCCACATTGAAAGGCACACAGGGCAAAATGTCCTATGAGCACGGGAGAGGGGGCTTCAGGTGGGGGGCACGCCTGGCTCGGCCCCTCTCCCAGTCATGCAGGGCCTGGCAGGGCACCGGCCCTGCCCTCTGTGTCCTCCCACAGTGCCCGCCCAGCGTGGCCCCTGGTGCACACACACCACCGGTGTGTGGGCCACAGAGCCGGGTTCTTACTAAAGCCCTCAGGGATTCTGTGATAGCCTGACTCTCTGTGTCAGGGCTGCTGATGAGGCTAGTCTCAGATCTCTCCAGAAGCCTTGGGCTCCTGTGCTTACGGCTGCATATCCCACAGCGCTTCTTTCTAGTATGCACTGCCCTCTTTCCTGGCTCAGTCCCCACTGACTTTTAGTTTCTGATGATAAAATAGTACAAACATACCTAAAAGTATAGAGGATAATAAAAACAACTACAAAATATTATAAAACAGGGGAAGCTGGGATGACTTAGCAGGTTAAGCACTTGCTTTGCAGCCCCAGAGCCCAAGGATCGAATCCTGGACCCAACCCATGCGGACCCACATGCTGAACTGGGGTGTGTCCCCAGTTCAGTTCTTGCCAGGGCCTATGCGGGAGGCTCCCGGCCTAGTTCCTGCCCTGCACAGCCCTGTGCCCACCTGTGGAGTGAAACTATATGGAAAACTAATGCTGTCAACTATGGAGATTGCTCTGGGCCCTCCCCCTTCTCTCTGTCTCTGTCTGTTAAACAAACAAACAAAAATATTGTAAAACAAAATATGAAGGGCTTGGAGACTATTGTTTCTAGAAAGATCCCTGCTCTATGATGCAGCTTCTCCACTGCCCAGAGGGACCACAGCGGTGTGAGCCCGCAGTGGGTCAGTCAGGAGCTGGCCAGAGTGGGCCTGTGTCCTCACACCCCCTGTAAGGAGGCACTGACTACACACCCATTTCAGAACCTGAACGAGTGTGAGGGGCAAGAAAACGTGCGTTCACGAATTACACTGCGAGTCCACACTACCTGGTCAGTTGTGGAGCAGGGAGTTGCTGTAGCGATTTCATAAATGCAACCTAACACCTGAAATGGGACAAACATCTCTCATCCCACATCTTTCCACGTGGCCCCAGGAAACCAGGACTTCCAGCAAAAGCATTTCTTCCAGAAAACCTCCCTGCCAGTTGCTAGAAGGCCACAAACAGAGCCCACATGGGCAGCCCAGAGCTCCTGGCTGTGGGCAGCGCTACCTCACAGGTGTTCATGTCCTGGGACAGCTTGAGGCCCCCGCGTCCATTGCAGTGACAGGTGTAGGTCCCTGGGGAGTTGACACAGGCCTGCTCGCAGCGTCCCTCCGCACACTCGTCCACATCTGCAGGCCACAAAGGAAATGTCCTTCACCTCACTTTGTATAATCGCACATGCTGTCTTTCTGATCATACGTATGGCGTGCTCCCCATGACGATGCATTCTGAGCTGTGTGACTCAGGAGGCACTGCACCCAGAGATCGCTCCTCCCCCAGCTCCCACCCAGCCCCCACAATCGCGCATGGTGCCCGGTGCAGACATCTACACTTCCTCTGCTCCTTCCTGAGGGAAGGAGTTAAGTACGAGGTGAACGGGGGTGTGAGCACAAGCTAAGCCCACGGCACGCTACCAAGTCAGCATGCAAGGTCAGGCAACGCTTGGCCTGAAGGTTCTGGTGCGGGTTCGTGCCATTGACAGGTGTCCCCGGGATGTATGAGGGGCCGAGGAATGGCCCTGGAGAGGAGACAAGGGAAGGTGCAGGGGCTGGGACCACCCATCATTTCCCTCATGGAGCAGGCAGCCACAGGGCTGGGACTCAGCAGGGGAAGTAAGCTCTCATAGGCCTGTCCCCCAAAACGGCAGGCGGAATGAGGCTGGAGAAAAGCCCGAGTCCTCCCAGGAGCACAGGGGCATGTCTTCGTTGAATCTTTTCTGTGTATCTGTGACAGGCTGGAGAAGGTATCCAGTTGCATCAAGAAGCACGTGTGTGCACATATGTGTGTGGTGTGCACAAAAGAGTGCAAATGTTTACACGTGTGTGGAGCATGTGTGTGTGTGTGTGTGTACGTGTGTGGTGCCCGTGGTGGCTGGGGATGGGTACCTCGGCAGGCCTTCTCCTGGGAACTGAACTCGTAGCCCTCGTCACACAGGCAGGAGTAGGAGCCCGGCAGATTCCTGCAGTGTGCCTCCCCGCAGGCGGTGGCGTCAGCACATTCATCTACATCTACAAGAAAACCAGTGGACAAAACCAGGGCTGTTTTCCAGATTGACAGGAAGGATGCGGCCAGCCAAGGCCTACCAGCAGTGAGCCAGAAGTGTGTCCTGCCCTGGCTGCCAGGTTGAGAATAGGCCTCTGTGATGCATCTCTGGTCCCAGGTTCCCCTGGTCCAGACTCTGCCCCCCCCCCCCCCCGTCTTCCCCTCCCCTCCAGCCTCTCCCCTTCCTTCTATCCACTGGACTTTGCAGCTCCAGGCCCATGAATGGAGATTGGGGATGGGGGTAGAGGCGGGGGGTGTCATTTCTGATTAGGATCCCAAGTGAGAAGGTCTATTTCAAATACTGGACAGGGCACTGCTTGGCCAAGGGTGCAAACAGAATTGCTGTTTAATTCAAGTAATTGCCATACAGGAAGGTAAAAACAAGTAACGCCCAGGGGCCTTTTGAACTGCAGCCCTAGCCCACATCCCTGGTGCCCCGTGGCCGCTGCCCTGCGGGCTTCCCTATGGGCAGCCTGGCCTCGCCTCCACCACCAGAAATGGCTTCCACTCTACTCACAAGGGGGCTCTGTCCATTGGAAAGCAAACACCTCAGTAATGATACATCATCAAGGCTCTGTCCTGATGTTTCCATCCACTCTGTCACTTTGGCAACCAACAAGCAGGAAAATCCTGCAGTTAAAAACCCATTTCCTTCAGCAACAGAAGGAATATCTACAAAGTGCAACGATTACTTCTAGAAAGTGCAATTGTTACTTCAGAGAGTACGCAGTTCCTCAGATGGCAAAGCTTCACGACCATTCATAGTTTTGTTACAAGGACAATTTACCAAACACAGGTTTTCAACATGCAAACTGACATTGCTCATCCATGGTTGGAATGAGCTAACAGAAACAGCATGTGCTCCCCTAGAGGAAGCGTGTAGAACTGTGTTCTTTATCAGTGTTTATCTGTGGTGATGCTTCTGAACCTGTATTTCATTTCAGGAGCCAGGCTGGCCAATCCCATGTCTGGGAGCTTAGAAACCTGGCTTCCCCTCAGCAAGTGCAGTGATGAGTTGGGCCAGCACCAGCCCTATCAGGGGCATGGGGCAGAGCCCCCCAGGGAGCAGGGCAGAGACTCTGCTCTCCTGGGTGGGCACCATGCTGACACTTGGGGCTGCAGGGCACGGGGCTGCCATGTCCAAGTGTTAGAGTGGCCGCTCTGCACAAAGGATGGCTCCTCAGGGCAACCTCTGACCACAGCTGATCAGATCCGGCAGGAAAAACTCCAGGGCCACACTACATGCTTTGCCAGCCTTCCTGGCTCCAGGAAAGCTTCTGATTGGGGCAGATGATTGGCCTCTGGATGTTCCTGAGTTGGCAGCTGAGGCAGTGCGTAGTGACCTGTCCCCACAGGCCGGGCAGTGCTGCTAGGCAGTGGGCACAGCTGGCCTCTGCTGGCCACTCTATGATACCCTAGACAGGGGTCCTTGAACCTCGCTTCCCCACAGCCCTTGCATGGCCTGCTGGACCTGGACGACCCACCCCCCATCTTTCTCACTCAGATGGCAGAGGACCCAGGAGGCTGCATTTCTCACCAGTCCGAGCTATGAGCCTGGAGCACGCGGGGGACCAGGCCTCACAGAAGCACCAGAGGAGGGCCTGAGCCTGGGACTTCCTCTCCTGACGGCATGTGTTTATGTCAATCCCAGCAAATCCAGCACTGATTATTCCTTCCCCACAATCAACAGTGAGCAGATGGAAGCCTGAATCCCACTGTGTCCATCATGACCCCAAGTCATCTCACTGTCTCCTCCTATAGCAACCCCATTAGCACACAGCCTCCTGCAATGAGGACCCCAACGCCCCTCCTTGGGGCCTCCATGATCTCAGCCCTCTTCACTCCCTCATCCTCTATCCTCCTGACACGGCCTGCGAAGATGCTACTGTCCAACCCAACCAGAGTGCGGTGAGACAGGGAAGCCATACACCGGCGGGCAGGCGATGGTGCTGCTGCTGCTGGGCAGAGAGCCCAGGCCCAATCCCAGGGTGTGCATGCTGGCCAAGGGGGCTGCCAGCCCCCCTCCTCCCATGGGGCCCTCTTCTGCTCCGTCCCCTCGGAAAGGCCACCCTGGCCACCCTGTCCAGCCATGCAGCCCGGGGTCACCTGGCCCTCCCTGCAGCCGAGGAGAGATGCTGGAGAGTCCTGAGGCGCCCAACCTCAGGGGCCCTCTCTCGTGCTGCCCAGGGAAGTACTTGAAGCAGACACCCCTGCTTCCTCCCTCCCAGCATCTCAGGGTCTAAGGAGGACGTGATGGAAAAGTCCAGTCTCTTCCATGGTTCTCATTCCCCAACGCCTCCTGTGCCTGGGTCTGGGGTCCCAAAGTTGCAAAATAGCGATGGCCAAGAGGAGAGGTGTGTGAGGGCCGGTATGGCAGGCACACCCTGAAACCTGGCAGCGGCGCTGGGCTCCTGCCATCGCACGAGGGTTGATCTGCCAAGCGATGGAGAATGCCTTGTGGCTCCGACTCAGCCGGGAGCAGAGCCCCGCCCCCTGTCCTGCACGCTGCTCGGGGAAAGGCAACAGGAAGCAGGCACAGGCTCGGCGGGAGGCTGAAAGCAGCCTACGGTAGTAATTTGGTGACTTGGGGTCTTCCCAGGAGGTAAAGCAGGGCTTCTCTGCAGGGCACATGAGCGCTGCATGCGCCCAAGGAGCCCAGTACAGGGCCCCACCTGGGAACCTGCTCACGAGTTTGGGAAGCCCTCCAAACTCCCCCGTGGCTGCAGGTGCACCCTAGTTGAAGAGCTCCTGCTCTGCAGAGGACAGGGAAGGACAGGGACTTGAGGTCACAGTGAGACCTCTGGGTGCCCTGTTAAATCCTTCAGCCCAACAATGGGGTGCCCTCTGCCGCTCTTAAAGACAATGACGCTGCCTGCAGGGTGCAAGACCTTCCCTCAGGTCCTGAAAGAGCTGGGCCTGGACTTGGCAACCCTGAAGAGGGTGGGGCCGGTCTCCGGTAGAAGCAGGTGGAAAGGGAAGTGGGTTACTCTGTGCATTCAGAGGGGCATGATCTCCAGGGAATGCCTCCTGGGTCATCAGCGACAGGGGCCACTGATGTGGTCAAAAGTGGAAACTTTTTCAAATGGGGAGAACCGCTCTTGCCCTGATGCGGGGATTCGCCCTGTGAAGCCAGGCTCGCCTTGCACCCTCGCGCCTGACGCGGCTTCTCCCTGATCACCCTCTGTCCCCATTTCCTGGGTGAGTTGCTGGCAGCATTAAGAAATGTGCCCAGGCTCTGAGGGATGCTGTGCCCAGACAAATGTTAGCAGGTCTGTATCGGAGGTTGGGGAGGAAGGAAAACGTCACCCTCTGAAAAGTGTGCGGAGAAAGGCAGAGGACAGGGCCACACTTTGCAGTGTTCTGGAGTGTGCTCAGGGGGCCCAGACTGCACTGGCTGGAAGCAGGAGAGCAGGTGGGGGGCTGAGCTGCCCCTGCTTTCCTCAGCGAGGTCCTTCCCAGAGGATTGCTGGCAGTGGGCAGTGAGAGGGCCCTGGGGAAATGAGCGGGGAGGGTGCGGAGAGGTAAGACCCCCCTGCCCACGACCCCTCAGATATCCTGGGCTCTGAGCTGCACAGGAAACCCTGCAGAATCCGGGACATGGGCATGGAAAGCCAGGCCCAGCATCTGAACCCCCTCCCAGAGCAGCGATCTCAGTCTCCTCAGCTGGGCAGACACGGTGAGTCATCCTGTGGCTAGGTGCTGGAGCAGCTCCCTGTGGCTGCTGACATGCCTGGGCATGTGCTCTTTCTGCAAAACACTCCTCCTCTCTCCTTCCCTCCCCTCCAGAACCAAAGGGGCCAGCCACTGCCAGCAGCCTCTTGCAGAAGAGCACGTGACTGCCAACTTGAGCAATTTGGCACTTGCAAAAGTAACAGTGGGGAGGAGCAGAGAGGTCAACTGGGAGATAAAGAGAAAAGCCCGGGAAAGCACGTGGGTCTTTACCTTGGCACGTCCTGCCGTCCAGGGACAGCGAATAGCCGCTGTAGCAGGCACAGTGGAAGCTCCCCGGCTTGTTGTAGCATATCTGGTTGCACCCCCCATTCTTCTGGCGGCATTCATTGGCATCTGGGCACACACAGGACACAGAGGGACTGGGGAGAGCCCAGAGGTGGCACCCGACCAGACTGGAGCCTATCTCCAGTGCATCCACTCTGAGGTCAGGAGTGGGAACGCACAGGAGACCCCGCAGTGCTGCGGGCAGTGTCAGTCCATGGTGCCAGCTCTGTGGTCATCCAGGTGTGTGCGGGAGGAGGGCAGAAGTTGAAAGTGCCTGAGGATTCACGGACACAGGTGGGCAACGAGGTCCAAACCCAACCTGGCCAAGCCTTGCACAGGGAGCTGGGGAGCAGCCGGGTGGTTCCCCTTTGAGACGGCCATCAGGATCCTAGGCTAGCCTGCAGGCACCTCCATGTCCCCCTGCCCCGTGTTACCCAGAGCAGGACATTACAGGTGTGATCCCACGTAGGGCAGGGCGGGGGTTAGGGCAAGAGAGGAAAAAGAGGGAAGAAAGACCCTCCAGCCCAAGGTGGGGGGGCTCCCTCTGGCAGCCCTGCAGGGAGGTCCCAAAAACCACACCCTCAACCCTATCCCGCAGTTGCGGTGGCCTTACCTCTGTCACAGAGCCTCCCCTCCCAGCCGGCCTTGCACTGGCAGAAGAAGTTGCCCATGAGGTCTTGGCAGAGTTGGGTTCCCTCCTTATCACAGGGGTTTGGCGAGCACTGGTCAGGCAGGTCTGAGATGAAAGGAAGGAGAAAGTTGTCCTTTGCTGCCCTGGTCAGCTGGGAGGGACTGGTCATGGCGGGCAGGAACACAGCCTCTCGTCAGGGCCCTGGGAACACTGGCCCTTGGCAGGGGCATGCTGAAGCAGGTCTGGGGCACTGGCATCCCCTCTATTGGCCCAGGGTTGGGCACACAGAGCTCCCATCTTTGGGCAGGAGCAGGGTCACAAAACAGGCTGGCCTCAGGTGCACTGCTCCCCTTTTTCCCACAGATCTGCCTGCACAGGATGGGGCACTGCTCCAGGCCCAGGCTGCACTGGCCACTCCCAGGTCCTCCCAGTGTCTCAGGGTAGTTGTGCCTAGGCCAGATTTACTCTGACCCACTAGCCTAGGGAGCCATCTGCCTGGGCCACTCGTGTCAATCAGACAATTTCTGCCTGTTGTAGGGCCCCGTTAAGAGACTATGCCAGTGGTGTGAGTGCCTTCCAAGGGCTCCCCACGAGACGAGGAGCTTCTCACAGACACAGCTGAAGCTTCCATGATACAGAGCCCAGCACATCACTGCCGTGGCCAGCAGGACACTCGTCCCATGTGGTGATTACACACTTCAGGCTTCAAACAGCTGAGAGCAGAGAACTTTTGGGGGAGCTCTGATTGCACTCAGCACTCCAAGAATCCCTCCAGTGGGCCCCTGGCTGAGCCAAACTGGGCCTGGCAGGAAGACAGAGGCCTTTCTAGCCACTTCTCTGCCATCGCCACTTCATCTGAAACACCACGTGGGTTTTCAGAACACTGTGGAGAGGCTGGACTCCTTCAGGCTGAGAACGGCAAGTGTCTGTGGACACACATGACGGCTGAGACATTTCTAGGAGGCTGCAGAAACCCTGACCGGTCAGGCTCACACAGAGGAAGAACAATGGCAGGTTATGGAGGAAGAGCCAGCCTGCATTCACAGCTGCTCACCCATCCAGGTTTTCCAGAGACTCTCAAGTGGAGCTGTGTCCTGATTCAGAGGGCCTGTGTCCAGGCTGTGTCCACACTGACCCCATGCAGCTCACAGAGAAAGCAAGCATCAGGTGACCTGTTCCTAAATGGCCCGCATTCTTCCCCTCTCTCATCCCTCGTAAGAGTATAAACCTGTTCTCACACCTTTGCTCCCTGCACAACCTAAGGCCTGACTTCCTCTCATGAGCCCACAGACATGACACATGTCCCGGTGACTCTGTGCTACTCTCCTATTTCTATGCTCCTCCTGTCCACAGCAGACATGACTTATGCAGCCCCTGAATAACACGGGGTCTAGGGCTGAGTTCCAAACTGACGGCCGGAGCAGATTTGTGCACAGCCAAAGGGGAAGGCGCCCAGACTGAGTGGGTTTTAGCTGCATTGACAAATGACGGCAAAATCTGGCTTCTCTGCATTGTTTTTTAGTTAAGGGCAGTGAGGTACATTTCCCCTGCAGCTAGGGAGAGTGTGGTCACCAGGGGCATGCCACCCAGGCCTGGCTCAGCCCAGATACACTTTTTCTCTGTAACACCAGCCTCCACTATCACTCACACCAGTTCACTAGTATTGTTTCCAAGGGCCGCGCATCCATCCATAGCACTGTAATCAGGCAGGTGTCACTGCTTCATTTAATTCATGAAGTGAAGAGCCCATCTTAGGTAATGTGGCAAGTGGGTAGCACTGGAGAGGCTCATCTGACCCCAGGAAACGAGGCCACAACAGTTCTCAATTTCCCCTCTGCCCGGCCTCACATGGATCCCAAGTTACCGTTCATTCCACTGCCTGGTCCCTGGGCACAGGCCCATGCCAACAGGGCCTCCATTCGCTGTGAGCAGCAGGCCAGAGCTGTCCCAGTGTCAGCGCTGATTTATCACTTTTCTTAAAATGATTGACACTTCCAGCCTGATGGCCAAGTTTGGGCACCGCATTTGCTCTACAGCCACCAAAACGAGTTCCTGGTAGAGCTGTTTCCAGGTCGCCAGCACAGGAAACAAGTGGTCTCTGCATTCCCCCCCCCAACTCACCGATGTCTCGAGTCAGCCTTGCCGTGGCACAGACTCTACACTGAACCACGCTTTGTGTGACCTTGGCCATCCACGCAGTCGGGGCCCTGCTCCTTGGGGAATCTGCACAATCATGTCTGAAAAACTGAAACCCGAGTGTCTCATCGTGTTCTGCTTGTGACCTCTCCATGGGCTTGTTTTGCATGATCACAGCCAACAAAATGCTTGGGAGCGCAGACTGAACAGTCACCCCGTGGTCTGGAGACACTGCATTGTTGTTTCTGGCACGGAGCTGTAAACTTTCCACAGGTGAGCAGGTAGGAACTGGGTCCAGTGAGCAGAAGAATTCGGCCATGGAATGGTGCATCCCCTAAAGCTGCCTCCAGCAGCAGGTCAGCTTACGCCGCTGCTCTGGCTGCCTCCCAACACCGCACTCGCTGGAATGAGGGCTATGCTCTAAGGACTGAAGGGCTGGCAGGGTGAGGTCAAGCCCAGCGCTGGGACTAGAGATGAAGGGGCAGATCTGCCTTCCTGACCTGTCTGGGCAGGAAGGGGCTCTGAGGGCAGAGGGTCAGAGAGATGGGGGGTGGGTGACGCGTGTGGGGCTGGGCAGGACCATGAGCCAGGGAGCAGCTTGTTCACCTCACACCTCCCACGACACTAGACACAAGGCCCAGATGGGTCCACACAGGAGGGAAGTAAGGGAGGTGGTGTGTGTCTCCACTTGACATATTTGGTTAAAAATGTAGTTATTTCAGTAGTACACACACATACATATGGCATGAAGGACTGGTTAGCCTCGTCTGAAATGTGCCTGGAATGTCCCCTTTAAAAGATCTCAGGGTCCCCAGGGTTGAGGGGCCAACACCGACTTTTTTTAAAGATTTTATTGTTTTTGACAGAGACAAAAAAAGAAGGGGGAGGGTCCAGAGTAGTCTCCATAGTTGTACGTCATCAGTTTTCGACATGGTTTCATTCCACACAAGAGGGCAGGGGCTGCCCAGGAAGGGAACTGGGTTGGGGGCCTCCTCATGGGAGGCACGCCTCCTCAAGCCAGGGGCCGAACCGGGGGGCAAGAAGCCAACTGGGGGCCTCTTGCATGGGAAGCGCACCCCAGTTCAGCATATAGGTCCACACTGGCCAGGGCTGGGATTCGATCTTCGGTTCCCGGGGCTGCACATCGAGGGTTTATCCTGGCTTTCCCATCAACACCGACTTTTACTGTGATGGGATTTTCTAGATTTCTACACAACAGGCATCCCTGAAGGAACTCCACTCACTGCTGCTTTTATTGACTTTCCTATTGGAAAGTTTGTCTCTAGGACACAAGGAAGCAGGAATCTGAGTGCCTCACACTCCGGAGGTGCCCAGCAAACTCTCTGGAATGAAGACAAACGTCTGCAGGCCCACGAGCACACACTTGAGTGCCCCAGGCAGCCTGTGGAGGGTGTCTGGGCTGATCAGTGACCTGTGCCCTGACGCCTGGCCTCTGGGTAGAGGAGCTGTTTAGGAGATAAAGGGGTTATTTTGGCCCTGAGATGGTTGTGCTGAGGAAGAGGCCGGAAGGATGGTGGGCTGCTGTGGGCTGAAATGTGAAGCATCTGCTGGCAGCCAAGTTTTCTCAAGTGCTTTCTGCTCTCCCTTCCCGAAATTTGAAGGAAATAACCTGGTCAACAGGCTCCAATCCGGGGCCCACTTTTCTGACAGAAGAGAAAGGGCAAAGGGATTCTCCCTCATGAGAGCAATCGGGCCTGGGGCTCATCAAACATGGCCTGGGCAAAGCAGAGAAACCCAGGCTTCGGAAACTGAGGCCCTCCTGCTGTGAGCAGCGGAAAGGGCCCGTCGGTGGGAAAGCCCAGGCCTGGGGCCATCGGGGCTGAACACTTTGGCAACTAAAAGATGATCTCTTTGAGGCTATTGTTTTAATTTTAATAATGGATAACCAAAGCACTCAGCTATACGCTGCCTGTCATCACCAGATAAGGCATTTTTAGGAAGGAACAGGTAAAAACAGTGCACAGTTGCCTGAATTGACCCCATGTGCTCTGAGGCCTGGAAGGCCTATCGTTGAGGGATGGCAAGGCCACCTTAAACTGGAGGGGCAAGAAGGGTCCTGCTGCGCGGCTGCTCTGAGCCTCAGTTCTCCTTGTCTGTGGAACAGGTGAGGCAAAAATACGGGCACCACGGGCTTGGTGGGGACTAATCAGCTTGTACTTTGAAGTAAGTGCCAGACCCAGAGTTGGGCTCAAGTGAAGCGGTTACACAGTTCTATGCATGGGTTAAAATCACGCAGCAGGACACCAAGTTTTACTGTATGATAACAAAACAACATCCTAATAATGATACTAAAATGATGCATTATGAGCTGAGGAAAAATTTTGTTACCTGGAGTACAAATGGCAAATTTGCAAAATCTAATCAAGAGCTCCTTATAAACTAAAAAAAATAGGCAAAGAATGTGAACAATTCATTCATAGAAGAAATATAAGGCCCATAGAAGAAATATATGATGCTCAGCTTTACTGATTAGTAAGAAAAACATAAACTGAAATGATTGAATAAAATAAAATGTCATTTTTCACTGTTTTATTGGAAGAGATCAAAAGGTTGAAGAAGTATATTAGATTGGTGAAAGTGTGGGGGTGGGAGCCCTGGCTCATCCACTGCTGGGGAGATAACTAGGGTCAGATCTGTATCAGAAAAATGAGTGTAGGTTTGACTCTGCAATTCCATCCCTGGGAATTTATTCTATATTTTTTATAAAAATATCTCTATATTAAGAATGTTGGCTTTCTAAAAATCATTATACTTAGATGTAGGAGAGGTGATTCCACAAGGATGTCATCCTGGCTTTGTAATAACAGGAAAACTGGAAACAGCCTAAAAGTCTGCTCATGCACCTTGGTTAGACCAATTCAGCTCCCTAGCACTTGTGCATGTTGACATGAACAGCCATGGGCCACGCTACATGTACTGATACAGAAGGTACTCACGGTATCAAGGGTGGAAAAAGGGGTGTCAGATCATGTGCAAGCTACCATTTACCGGTATGTAAAAACTAAGGGACTACACATATGTTTACAGGTCTAAGAATATTCTTAAAACTGATAACCGTGGTGGTCTCTGGGAATGAGAACTTGGCTTGTTGACAGGAATATCTTTTCTCTTTAGACCCTTGTGAGAGGTTTCAATTCATACCATGTTCATTTCTTGCTAATTCAAAACCAAAATGTACTTGTTTTATAAAAGAAAGTTCAGTGGTAAGGACGCGGACCTCAGGCAGGTGCTATAACCCCTTAAGATAATAGAAATATTAAAGACCTCCTGAAAAACCACAACAAAGCTGAACATTACCCAAACTCACAGGGCTTTGAAGAAGCATACTTACTTTGAACGCATTTAGCAAAATGTGGGTCTTTTGTGTACGGAGGTCCATATTTACTAATGCATTCTGCAAGACAGAAATGGATGTTGTGTCATTTTTCAGCCACAGGAAATGGAACAGGCTTTAGAATTAGTACTACAGTCTCTCAGACACCTCACATTTATAATACTAGGATGCTACAGTCCTCCAGCAATAACACAGTTTAATTTTATTAATATCCTTAACAAAACATTTTAACACTGACCAATAGAAAAATGCCTCCACCAAAATGGCAGACTCTGTACCCAAAGAGCAACTTTCGGCAGCTTCTCTGGTAGATGCCTTCCGCTATTGTACAGAAGAATTATTAGTCAGAGTAAGTTTTCTAACTATAGTCAGTTAAACTTCGGTTTCAAGTTGACTCCTGTTTGGAAATTTCCTTAATTTGAAAGTCAATCTGCTTTGGAGAGAGTTCCCTCCACACTGTCTGACATGCTGGACACAGACTGACAACGGACACTCCATAGGGCATGAGGGTGGCGGGGGTGGGTCAGGGGGTAGGCTTGGCATGTTGAGCATGTGCTTCCTGGGTGATCTGTAACTTAAACTTTTGTAGAATGGGTGTTGAGCCACTTCATCTGGTTCTTCCATAGGTCCCTGCTGCTTTTCCAAGCTTAGAAGGACATCAGTGCAGGCAACAGATGGTCCCTGGAGGCTGGGCTCCGGGGATAACTGGTCACCCTCAGCCTCAGAAGACAAACCCCACAAACCCAGGAGCAAGGCCCGCAGAGGCCAATGGGGAGAGAGACAGTGGGCAGATTCCCAGCACTTTAGGGCCAATCACGGGTCCACTTTACCTGCTGCCAGATACGGATCTAGAGAAGGTACCTCTAAGAGGATATAAGGCCAATGGAAAATATCCCAACATGTACTTCACAAAATTAAAAAAGAAGACCATAAAATACGTTCCTCTCATTATAAGGAAATAATATGCATCCAAAAAACCTTAGACAGTATTAATTAAAGGAGCAGTTCTTAAGGGAATCTAGGGCCTCTTTCAGGTTGTCCAGGAAGTCAATGCCATTGTCCTGATAAGAGTCAGCTGTCACCTGCCCTTGTAATCTCATTCTCTCTCAAGTGTCCAGTAGCACTTCCCAAAGGCCACCCTATACACAATGACATCACAGCTCCAGGTCCAAGAGAATGTCTGCTTGTACATTTCTGCTGTTTAAATTAAGTAAAAACTTTCTTAATTTCTCAGTCTTAAAAAATTGTATGGTAAATAAATATCAATAAATACAGCCTACATGGATAAAAGCTCTTTGGCATTCTCAATAATTTCAGAAATGCAAAGTCCTGAGATCAAACAGTCTGAGAATTACTAAATCAATCATATTCCCAAACACTGGCAAATCCTGGCCTCAAAGCATAGAGGAGGTTTCCAAATAATGGCACTGGGCTGAGGTTAACATAGATCATTACAGTATAAAAAACACAAACAAGTGTTTTGATCTGTGTGCTCAGGATAGTTCCAAACTCACTGTGATTAAGCAATCTTCCTTCTAGGAATAACCTGATTAATGAGGTTTTACCAACTGTTTCTCTGACATGTAACACATACGCCCTAGCAATGCTTTTATGACAACTAAAGGAAGCAGTGATTTAAACTTACCTAAGTATCTCGGATAAAAATATTGCTGTGGAAAAAGAAAAGAGACAATAGTTTACTGGCATGATATGAGGCTTCCTACACAACACAATCAGCAGCAGCCGGTTAATCGGACCTCACCTTTCTTCCCCAGTAATAGAATCACTCTTGGGGAGGCAGGTGTTTGAGGACTGAGGAGAAGTTATCCACAGCTGGCTCAGTAATAGTGTCAGCAGGATGGGAACTACCCGGAAAGCCACTTCCTGGCACGAGGAAAGGAAGTGAGAGGGGACAGCCCAGGCAACTTCTGCAGAATTGTTTGCAGAGCCAACAACCTGATTAAGCTTTTGGTAACTCACAATAGCAATGCCATTTATAGTAACTTAGAAAGTGCTGCTCATAGTCTCTTCTGGAAGGATGAGAAATATTTCAACTAAAAACCAAGCCTTAGTCCCTTGTTGATGTAGGGGTCCTCACAGAAGTGTGGAGACCTTTTTGTGACACTGATTTGTAAAACAATGTGGCACTGGGTGAGGTACAGGGGTATAAGCAAAGGGTCTTTTTATCCAGATTGCAAATTAAGAGGTCTGCATGGTATAAGGGGACTGTCAAACAGAACTGCCTGCTCTGTCTTGGCCAGCAGCTGGGGCCAGCTAGGGAGCCCCTCAGGGTCCTTTTGCCCCAGCCACAGACCCCTGGTCATGGCTGGTTAGAGAAGCCCGTGTCCACTCTGACTTCCTCCTTCAGGCCAATCGTGGAGCACGTTGGCCCTAATTACTCCTCTTAACTGAGCCAAATGACTAAGCAAGTCAGCCACTAGATGTTGGTTGTCAACTGCCTGATGGTACCATTCTATATTTTTATATTATTTTGTTTATGATTCTCACAACCAACTCCAAGGAAGGTTTTTATTTAACAATATCAAAAGACTTTTTATTACTCATCTATAAATTCTATTACATTTATCTATTCAGCTTTATTGTTCTTAAATACATCAGAAAATAGGGAAAAGCAAATTAAGCCATTCTCAAAGGTAAGGAAACGGAGGCTCAATGTGGGTGGTGGAGTTTGACTGAGGTCATGAGGCTGGAAAGGGCTACGGAGGGTACACTCTAGCCTGAAAGAACACAAACAGGCACTGGTGTGCTGCATGTGCAGAGCTGTGGCAGAAGTGCCCCTGGGCCACCTATGCATGGCACCATCCTTCCACATGTTTGCAGCTTTATACGTTGGTTCTGGCACAAACTCATTTGCCACATTCACTCGCACGCTTGGCCAGAGCTGCCCCGCTCTCTGCGGCTGTGACAGAGCCTGGGCAGTGCTACTACTCGTGGGCAATGACAGTGGGAACACTTTGTCAAGATGCACTCAAAGTGTTTTCAGAAAGCAATGTTCTAGTAAAGGTGTTGTTTAATAAAAAAGCAACAACTCTCTTAACTACTTCAGAAGATAAGTACCGTAACTGTCAAATCAAGTTTGGAGTGTCAGCTTGTGTGCTGCCAGGTGCGACGGTGACATTCAGTGCAAATGTGAAAAAGATACCAGGTTTGGAAGTCAGTTATAAAGTCCAGGAGGGGGTTACCGCCTCTCGCCAGCATTCAAAGGCCCCGGACATGCCTGGTTTCGTTTCTTTCTCTTGCTTGAGGTCGGGATTGGCCAATTCTGAGCACGAGAGAGACAGGCAAGGCCGGTGCCCTGTGTGGAAGCTCTCAGAGCACAGGGCTGAAGGCGGCTGCAGCCCCCTTCACTGAGTGCAAACAGGTAGTGGCATCTTTCTGCATTTCAAGGGAGGACAAAGTCCACAGGGCTTTGTCACAGAGGGACAGGGTTCTGGTTCTGAAATAAAGGATTTAAAATAAATGCAAAAACTGTCCACACATGTTTAGAAAGCCAAGAATTAGACTAAGAAAGGATTGAATACAATGAACTCTGAGCAAAGTGCCCAATTATATATAAACAATACATTACCACAACTTTCCAGAACAGTGTATTATATTTTTCAAAATCATGACCAGTTTATAGTTACATATAGTATGTTTTAATAATGAGTTTACTGTTGTGAAAAACATTATTAATAGGAAAACCATACTCATCTTCTCTTAGTTAGCCATACCTATCTAGTTTCTGAAGCCACAGGGTCATAAACTGGTGACAATTTGTCTTAATTTATGTGAAAGAAGGGACATAAAGCATCAGCTAATTTGTCTGGTAATCTAGGGGAGAGATGGTTAATCCTGAATATAAGTAAAACTAAGATGTATACACTTAAAAGTGCTACACTGTCTCCCAAGAGAGACATTTCCAATTGTTTTTGAAGTTCTGACCAAAGAAGAGGGTCTATGGAAATCGCCATGAATAAAGGCACCAAACACAGAACACAGAGCCAGCCGCACCTGCACAACAAGTTGGCCAGGTTGTAAACCTCGGTCTGAGGCCCAGAAAGCCAGGTCGCCTCCCATGGGCAGCACCCCATGGGGATCCATGTGGCAGAGGCCACAGCTCAGACGGACAAATTCAGAGCCAAGGGTCTGTCTCCTATGGACTCACCCTCTGTCTTCTCTACCCCACTAAGAGCAATGCCTAGGTTATGGGATTGTGTGAGGCCAGAAGCAGGGGGTGGACACACCAGCAGGAGGCCGGGAACACCTGCTGCAAATAGAGCCTTTTGTCACCTGTCAAAGGCTCTACTTTGCTTAAACAGCTAAAGATAGAAAGAAGTGAGCAAAACCTCAGGCCATACGCTGTGGTCTGATACTCTCAGAGAGGAAGGACATCAGCTGCCACTACCTCGCCTGGTGCTGACCCCTCCCAGAAGGCCCACAGGAACCACTGTGAAACCCATGGATCGATGCTGGGTGAATGGAAGCTTGGGAGCATAAATAAATGGATGAAAGAATGAGTGAATGGATAAACAGATGAGTGAACGAGTGAATGGGCAGGTGCATAAACGAATGAGTAGATAGGTATAAGAATGAATGAATGGATGAATAGATGAATGAATGAGTGAATGAATAGGTAAATGAATGATGAGTGGATAGTAGATGGAAGAATGAATAAATGGATAGATGAATGAATGTGAGAATGGATGGTGGATGAATAAACGAGCAGGCAAACATAAGGTCCTACAATTTTCATTGAGTTGGACAAAGAACTGAATTTATTATTAATTTAAGTATAGTTGGTATGTAATATTAGTTTGTTGCACAATATAATGAGTCAGCATTTATATAAATTACAATGTGATATCACACTAAGCCTACTAATCATGTGTCACCCAAAGCACTAGCCTTAATTTATGATATAGATAAGTACCCTGGGAGAAATATCTAAATCATTGCTCTCAGCTTGTCTCTTTCAAAATATGGACGTATTAGTATTATGGTTCTTCATGCTTACAAACTGCCAATGTGTTTTTAAAACTGAGATCCTTACTACTGACTGACATTTACCTATAACTTTTCTGCTGTTCACTCTAAGGGCCCTACACTCCCAAGCGGCAATCAGACAAAGTACATGTAAGATTCAACAATTAAACTGGCACCGTTACTAGGAGGGACTGCCCATGAGCAAAGTGCACACCCCGCTGTGAGGGAAAGCCTGGTTCCAGAAGGCTCTGGGCACTGGCCTTGCTGGGAGCCCTTCTGCTACGGAACACCCCTGTGTAAACTGAGGTCAGGGTCACTAACAAATCCTCCTCAATGGCCATCTTGCTGCACTCCTGTTCCCTGCGGATTTATAAACATGGGACAATTCCCAAAGTGCCTTTGAGGAGCTGAGTCCAAGGACAGCCTTGGTCGACTGCGTCTAAAGGGAGGGTCAGCAATTTATCCAGAAACTACAGAAGAGCGTTTCAATGAACTGACCTCCCTCTGTCCTTACTCACAATGACTGTCATCCAGATGGTCACTTCACTAGTACAGGGAAAGCAGGAAAGGAAAACAAATGGTGAAATCTTGACAGTTCTCATTTGGGTACAGAACTTCCCATCAGCCTTTGTCCTGCAGGACCCATCTGCCTGGTCAGAACAAAGGTCAGGAGTTGCCCACCCTCCCTGCCAGCAGGGTCACCAAGATCTGTCGACCCAGCCTCCAGCCGCATGCTACTGCAGGGCACCAGGCTCTGGAAGGCAGCTCCAGAAGCAGCTAGTGACCCTGGGCAGGCCTCCTGCAGGAAGTCTGCCCAGCCTGCAGCCCCAGAGCCCCTCCCTGGGCCCCCCTGTGCGCCCTTCCCTTGGCCTCCTCTGCAGCTTGGGGAGGGTTCAGTAGTCTCCCTATTGGACCCCATGCTCTGAGAGCAGATTCCAAAAATGAAATGGTCAAAAATCACATGAGCCCGGTCTGTTGAAATGTATGCTATTAGTAAGATGGAAACGCCTGGGTTCACATGGTTTACATGCAAGGACCTCGGGCAGCTGGGAAGGTCTGTTACTTGGGGTTGCTAACTACCTTCAGGTACAAATTAACTCTTTCAGTTCCTCAGAGGTGACAATGTCCCCACAGGGATGGGGTGAGCCAGGGGAATCAGAGACGGCTTTCACCCTGACGCTGCCACTGACACACAACTGTCCTCAATTCCTGCCTTCTGAGGCATAAATGGATTCAAGAAATGCTCACTCCCAGTGCCGCTCTGAGACTTCACTGTGTGAATTATGTGCAAACTTTTTTGCAAGCACATCAGTGTCATTTGGGCATAGATCTTTTTGGTGTAGAATATCTAAGACTTTTATCTAGAGTTGCACAATATAACAGGAATCATACATTGCCATGTAACAAACAGTTGTTATTTTCCAAATGGTAAACTAAGAATTTATTACTTCCTCTAATAAACAACTGCCCAAATATTGTTTCCAAAATCTTTATATTATTTGACAAAGTAGACTGAGACTTGGGTGTCACAACTTGGCATATCGACAGGATACAGGAAAATATAAGGTATTTTCTAAGGGAAATGGTCAAAAGAACGGACCGGTCCTTTGATCACAATGCTGTCTTGCTAGCACACTTGCCTTCTAAGAGAAAAGCTTGTCAAAGTCATGCCAGCCTGAATGGCCATTACTGAGGCTTTTGCTTTCTAAGAGTCTGACGAACTCACAACCATGGTCTTGTTGTTTTCAAAACAGCTCTTGGAGATATTCCCTCCCACAGATGAATAAGTGCAGGCTCCCTCCGTCCTGCCCACAGACCCCTCCGGGTTCTTAGTCCCCAGGTCACAGTACTCAGCTCTGAACATGTTTTTCTAGCACGGCTCATACAAAATCGTTCTTTCCTTCCTCCCAAATTCATTTCCCAAGATTCTCCAAACTGGGTGCCTGCTTAAGCACTCCACAAGACCGCAGGACACGCGGACATCACTGCCTTCACTGGGTGGCTTCCGAGCACTTTCGCTGCCGATCCCGCGCCAGCGCATGATGTGGCGTCAACATTAAGAAGCCAATCACACGCTGGCGCGTAATGTGGCATTATGGAGAAAATTTTACCTCTAGTGCCTACCACGCACTGGCGCGTAGTCACAATATTCTATCTGAAAAGGCCTAAATATTAGTTAGTAATCAGTTTGATACACATAATAATATTTTTTTACCACTTTTCATCTTCACATGACCAGCAGTGAATGTGCTAGGACAGGGGCCACTGGGGCGTCCCTAACCCCCGTCACAGCCCAGAGGACCCCAGGGGCAGGCAACAGGGGGGCAGGGCCCAGAGAAGCTGTGCAAGGCTGTTGTGTTTCCCCTCCTTCCTCAGATACTGATGTGCATGTTAGCTGTTGGAGCTCCTGCTGAACAAAACCTTGGGTGTTATCACCGAATCGCAGAGATGAAAGCTGCAAGCAGCCCCGTCACTGACGCCAGGGGCCAGCTGCAGCCGTACACATTCTGTGAAGTCTGAAGCTGCAGGCACCCCACCCCTCCTTCCCATGGCCATCCGCTTGTACTCAACACACACACACACACACAGTGTGACAGGGGCCTGAACCAGTGGGGAACTCGGGGAGTTGCCACACCCCACTAGAAAGCCAAGTTCTCTAGGTCCTTCCATAAAATCGGTTTTAGGACAGAACATAAATATGTCTAAACAACATGAGTAGACGTGTTCTTCAGGATGCCCAGGGCCCTGGTATGAGCAGCAGTGGCTCTTGGGGGTATGGTGACATCAGACCCCTCACTAAACGCAGACAATCGTGTTTACTGCAATCTGTACCTGCCCACAGCACCATGCCCCGCACTGCATATATCTGCTTCTCACCTGCTATGGACACCAAGCGCACCGCAACTGCGAGGAGGCTGAGCAGAGTCCTTGGGCTCCTCTCCAGCAATGGCTCCTACAAAGATGAGTGGGCAGCTCCCCAACATCACCAGCTGCAGGCTGACAGGTGACTGCATAGGCCCAGTGTGGGGCACCAGGAAAGCGAAGGGGAGGGCCGGTCCCTCCACCAAGTATTGCATTAATAGGTATAGCATGGGTTGTATGAGTGTGAGAGGTGCATTGTGCAAAACCCTCCAATATGGCTAATTCTAGTGTCTATCACCAAATTGGAAAATATTCACGGGAATTAGCCTCGTAATATAAGTTTGCTCCCAAATACTTCTCACCCATGGCAGAAATTTGTAGTTGCCATCCAATATCGCCAATTCTCCCTTTATCCTGAGTAATAGAATTCTGGGCTTATTTGGAGCTGCAACACATTCAGTTACAAGACTACATTCCCAGCCATCCCTGCAACTAGGGATAGCCATGTGGCTACATTCAAACCAATATATAAGCAGAATGTGAAACTGAGTAAAGAGAGTTGAGAGGAGAGGGACTTTGCTTCTCCACCATCCTTGCTGGAATGCATATGTGATGGGTGGTGCTCCAGCATCTTGCCTGGTGGGTGAGGAGGTCTTAACACACACACCAGTACAGCACAGCGCAAATAGGTAATGTGAGTCTCTGGACACTGTTGACCAGCCCTAACCAGCCTGCCTCCTGCCTTCTACATGAGAAAGAAATAAACTTCTATCTCTTTGTTTGCATTTTTTCAAATTTATGCAGCCAAAAACATCAGGCTAGCTGAATATGACAAATCAATGTAAACAGAACTATAATCATCTGTAAAGCAAAGTTATAAATCTACCCAGAGTCAAGATTTCATGAGTCCATGAGGATGTTCGGGAGACATGCAATGCAAAGGCACTAATAAATAAGGGTTTAGGCCAATTAACACTAAAATAAGAGAAAGTCCACAAATGTCACAGAGTCATTGCTTCAAAAGAGAATAAGCTGATTATCTAAGGATTAAGAAAGGCCCATAGAAATATGGATGAAGCCATCAGATTTTTTTTGTTGTTGTTGTAAAAATATCTCTATAGTTAGAATGGTGGCTTTCTAAAAATCATTATTGGTTTGGAAAAATTAAGCCCTGCCCTTCTTCAAATACTTAATTTAATCTCTCTTTGTTCTACAAATTTAGTGTATTTATAATTCAAATTTTATAAAGTGTGAGAGGATGTAAATTTGTTCTTATAATTTAGTTTCCTTTCTGAAGATTCATTTGTATGCTTACTGTGTAATATGATCTTGTTTTCAATGGAGTCACTTTCAGTGACCTCTCTTCCTGTACTCATGTGCTCTCCTGCCAAAGGCCTCCAAGGGCTGTTGCACTCTCACTTTACACTAGTTGATCATCAACTGCTTTGCTCAGCAAACTCCTTGGTTCTCAAGGCCAAGAGCAGCGATGTCACTGAGTGAGGAAGATGTGCTCACAGGTAGAAGCAGGAATCCACCATGATATGGGCTCAATGGTGGGCCCTGCCTGGGGAAATGAGATTTCCATAGGTGAACCAACAGAACTGTATTCAAGCTATGGCTATGCTGTCCTTACATGTGGAAGAGGAAGGCAGAGAGACCCAGAAATGGCAACATCAGAAGAGCTGCTGACCTTGATGGATGTGAAGGTGGATGAGGGGCTGCAAGCCAGGGAATGTGGTGCCCCTCGAAGCTGAAAAGGGGAGAACAGATTGTCCCCTGCAGCCTCCAGAAGGAAGTACCCAGTGGACACATTGATTTTAGCCGAGAGATGTATTTCAGACGTCTGAGCTCCAAAACTGTAAGCTTGTGCTGATTTGTTATAGCAGCAATGAGGACACAACTGAATTCTCTTTCACTTCACCACATTACCCTCATGGAATCACATAAGTGGACACTCCTGTCCCCAACATGTGGTGGCTAGGACTTGGAGAGCTCCAGCAGTTGCCCTGGGTACATGGTGGTGGCCAGGCTGAGATTCAAACGCTGTCCGTCTGCCAGAAGCAAAGACCACACCCGCAACGGCCCCAAGCAGGTTGCCGCAAGTAGAACACATTCAAGCATGAGGTTGGCTGCAGCAAAGGAACAGAGAGGGAAATCCAGTCTGTTCTGGGCAGGGAAGAGGCCGTGTGATCTCAGTGGCTGGGAGAGGGCACGGTGCCTCTACGAGCCTGGCTGAGAGGTTTGGGCTTGGCCCCAAAGCTCGCAAGTGGAAGATTGTGCTCAGTTGTCATGCAGCATGAATGGGGACAGAGAGGCCAGTCAGGGAGCTCCTAGAGTTAGGATGGAATGTTAGCCTAGTCATGGGATGGCTGTGGGCACTCACGGAAGTGGTAACTAGGAGGGATGCCACAGGCCTCATGACAAGGTCACTGGCTACAGGCAGTGGTGGGAGGGGATGGAGGAGCAGAGGGCACTTCGGACTTCTTCACCCAAGGCCTGACAGGTTGAACAGCAAGACTGACCAAAATGAGGAAGGATGAAAGAAGCCAGTCTGAGGAGGAAGAGAGAAATGAGAAACAGGAAAGAGGGGAGTGTGGTGGGCAGTGTCATTGGTGCCCACCCATGGACTGCAGCCTCAGTGGTGGTGGAAGGAACGAGCCCATGACTTCCGGCCCTCCTCCTTCACCCACTGGATGGCACAGGGCTGGGCTGCACGGGGCAGTACCAGGGAAGACACCAGCACATCACAAATGCAGAATTATGCTCCTCTTTTTATATTTCTTCAGGAACAACATATTTTCTCCTCACACAAACCAGCAAAATACAATACTCAACGGAAGAAAGGATTGACAGGTTAGCAGTTAAAACATCCTGGGCTCTGAAACACCTTTTGGGCAAAGGTACTTTCCTCTAGGTTTCACTGTCTAGTGGGTGGTGTAGATGCTTCCTTTGGACCCACGCTCATCTTCAGGTCTCAATCATTTCAGCATTTACATGTTGAACTTGAATTTGGTGACCTGAGTTCCCATCCAAAGTCTTTCCACTGAAGAACTAACTTGAACAAGTCCCTAAATAGATTTCTGGGTCTCAGTTTCATGAGTGTCTAGAATGGGATGATGCCTAAGACTCTCACCTGCCATAAACGTTACTGCAAAATTCTTGTTTGTTCCTGGTTTATGGAAGGGAAGGTTAAGTACATTTTGGTGCCTCCCTGGATCCATGCTAAATCATAGTGTGCATGTGATTAATGCCTAACCAGCGTAATTAATACCCATCCAGATAAGCATGGTATGGGCAGCGAGAAACTCATCAGATGACTATGGCTGTGGCAAGCACATGGTGCAGACCCAGGCAACAGAATCTTACAGTACAAACAGTGGATTTGCCTTTGAAGTTGAGTAGCTTGCTACCCAATGAGGCAGGCAGGAAGCACAAACCCCCATTCCTGCATCAGCCCCCTAACAACTGCCACCTGAAACCTCCTGAGCATGTTCTTCCATTTCATTCTAAAGCATCGTGCTAAAGAAATGCGTGTCCGCAGACAGAGTTCCAGGGAGGCTGCACCTGCAGCCGTCAGTCACGCTGGCCATCCTGGGCAGATGGCCCCAGCGCGGCCTCAGGGAGGCCCCTGTGTAGCTGAGTGTGTGGCCGCAGCAGTGACCAGCACAAGCCCAGCCCCAGGAGCTGATTTTCATGGATTGTAAGGTTCCAAGAAGAGGTCCTCACAACATTAGGTCTAGATGGTAGGTTTTGGGGACAGATGTAGATAAAAATGTATTTTATTATCATGAACACTAACACCAAAAATAAATTTCACCTTCAATTTGAAAAAAAATAGTCCAAGAAAACAAGTATAATATTAACAAGTATGATAGTAACACGTTACTCTTATCTCTCTTGAATATTATATTTTTAATCAGTGCCATCACTCAAAAGCAGATCTGTGCCTTTCCCAGAGGGAAATAAAGAACTGATGTCTTCCACTTGTTACTTCGCTTTACAAATTAAATAAATTAATTAATTTTAATGAACTACTGTCAGGGTCAAAATTTACAAGGCATATGTACCAGGTTTACAATAAAATCATTAGATTGTAATAACATTGAAGAGGCACAGAATATTTCCAACATGAAATACTAACCCTCAAACCATAACAACTCTGATTATAAGTTCCCAATTTTGACTTTAGAAAAACAAGGGGAAAATGAGGCCTGAAGAAATTCGGACATCTGCCAGTGGTGCCAGAGCCTAATAACCTGGGAAGTGTTTGGAATGTCCTGGCCCCAGCTAGCTACTTGGAATCCCAAGAAACAGGCCCTAATAATCAGCTTCTTAAAAGGGTGTTTTGTTCCTAAATAACAAAGGCAGACGTTCAGTGTTCTCGAAATGTCTTTAATCGGTTTTCCATAGATGTTGAGTCCACTGGCGAGGATGAGGTGCAATTTATGGAGCCTGGCCTGTTATTACGCTGGAGAGCCTGGCTCTAAGTCCCTGCAGACTCCTAGGATTAAAACAAACACACAGGTAGGCACAGGGGCAGCAGACAATGACCGGGGAGCCAGGCAGCGTTTGTCTCTTGCTCCAGGCCCACTCCTGGGGGAGCAGCAGCCTGGGCCCTGGGAGCCTTCGGGTGCTGGCCCTGGTCAAACCAGCCATCTGCTGGCCTCTGAGCTGTGCCGGAGCCAATTCTGGAGAAAGCACAACCGGTCGAACAACAATTCAGGGACCCATCCCCTGTGACGGGCTTTTAGCCTCCAGTGGCAAAAGCCCAAATGGGAGCGGTCCCAGGAGGGGAGGCCTTGGCCTGCAGTGGTCAGTGGGAGCAGAGCCACTTCCCCTGGAATCAAGATGCTCCCCTAGAGATAGGACCCCGAGAAAGGAGTGGGGTCTGGGCTGCATAGGACTGAGGACCTGGGCTCACTTCTTTATTTTTAATTTTTTTTAAATTTTTCTGTTAAAGATGTATTTTATTGTTTTTGAAGAGACAGAGAAACAGAGAGAGAGAGAGAGAGAGAGAGAGAGAAGGGGACGGGGCCCAGAGCAGTCGCCATAGTTGAGTTTTCAACATAGTTTTATCTCACACAGGTGGGTAGGGGCTGTGCAGGGTGGGAACCGGGCTGGGGGCCTCCCACATGGGAAGCGCACCCCAGTTCAGCATATAGGTCCGCATGAGATGGGGCTGGGATTTGCTCCCCAGACCCCAGGGCTGCAAGGCAAGCACTCAACCCTCTGAGCCATCCTGGCATCCCCTAATTTTTTTTTAAGATTTATTTTATTGAGAGAGGGTGTGTGTGTGTGTGTGCGTGCACACGTGCATGTATGTATATGTGTGTGTGTGTGAGAGAGAGAAGGGGGAGGGCCCAGAGCAGTCTCCATAGTTGTACATCATTAGTTGTGACATAGTTTCATTCCACACAAGGGGATGTGGGGCCGTGTGGGGTGGGAACTAAACTGGGGGCCTCCCGCGTGGGAGGCGAGAACCTTGGCTATCATCCCAATGGTTACCAGTTATGCCGCAGGTCAGCATGTGGGTTTGCGTGGGCTGGGGACAGGATTTGATCCCCGGATCTCAGTTACAAGGCAAGTGCTCTACCTGTTGAACTATCCCAGCATCCCCTGGGCTCGCTTCTTAATGGACCTCAAAGTTGCAAAGAGTACGTGCATGTGTGGGTCTGTGACTGTGTGTAAGTGTGTCGATGTGTCTATATGTAAGTATGTGTCTGAGGGTATGTCTGTGTATATGTGCATGTGTGGGTGTGTGACCGTATCTATATGCATGTATGTGCATCTGTGTGTGTGTGGATGTGTATGTGCGGGTGTTGGGGGGGGTTGCTGTCAAGGCAAGATGGGGTGTGAAGGGCAGGGGGCACAGGTGGGCAGCAGCTATCTTGGAGATCACAGCCAAAGTGTCACTAGCCCAGCCAGGGGACCCTGAATTGCACAAGCAAGTCACTGGGAGTGACAAGGTCCCTCTCATTCTCCCTCCCCACCCTCTTGCTGTGGCCCATTTCTGCACCCATGAAATCCCTCAGATCACCCCAAAAGGCAAGACTTGAGGGAATGGCTTTCACCTCTGTAAGGGGTGCCTCTCCCCCAAGCTGTCCCCACTGAATCTAGGGCCTCAGGAAGACAGGTGTCCTTGGAGGACAGACACAATTCAAGACAAGGCCAGCAGCACTGCGGGGCTCTGAAATGGACGGTACCCCTAAACCCTCCTAGGTAGAAAACCTATCACATAACTGAGAGGTCTGTGAGCACTGGGACGGGGGGATTGGAGTCGGGGGAGAGGGAGATGGGGGCAGAGACAGAGATGAGAGACATATATACAGAGAGAGAGACAGAGAGAGATGCAAAGATGGGACAGATGTGCTCCAGCACAGGCCAGTGGCCTTGCATGTTGTGAGGTTCTCAGGGTGCGTCACTAGCCAGTGACTAATGTTGTAAATGTTGTTTGTATCTCAAATTAAACCAGATGGTGGAGTCCAAAACTGCAGCCTGAAACTTTTTCCCACCAGCACACCAGGGCTCAGAGGCAGGTGCAGGCACTACATGCAACAGCAGGTCAGGCCAGGGTAAATAAACCTTTTGTCCACAGTCCTTTATGGAAGCAAAGAATGATTACTGAGATGGTGTCTGGAACCCACCTGCCTTACAGAATGTAAGTATAAAGGAGACACTGCTGGGTCAGGAGAACCTCAGCACAGACAGCTGGAGCACTGACCACCCAGGGCCCCAGAAGGGGGAAAAGCAGGGGAGAGAAAATGCCAGAAAGAGAGAACATAAAAGGGAATGAGATAAGGAGGGAACGTAATCACTGCTTGGGCTCTGGAGAGGAGGCACAGGCCATTACAACAATGGGTGGCCTGGAACATTCCCTTAGGGGCTGAAAGAATGTGCACGGAAGACATCTGTCCCCTCCATGCCCGAGGGAGACCATCTGCCCCCAGGAGGAGGGAAGTGGGTGGCTGGGACTGAGAAGGCACCCCTCCAACTCCCTTTCTATCTAACACAAGTGTGTGGTAACCCCAGGAATCAGGAAGAGCCAGCTGCTATACCTGCTAAAAGGGGAAGAGCTTTGAAGGTCAGGGGCCTTCCCTTCCCTCAAAGAGGAAGACAGCTCAGTTTGGAAAGATCCAGTTCAGAAAGGAAGACCTACAAGCGTCCTCAAACTATGGCCCGCGGGCCATAGGTGACCTGCCGAAAACATTTATCTGGCCCGCTGGGTGTTTTTGCCAACATTGCCTGTCCTGCTTAGCAGCCGACTAGTCCCGGGCCCGCAGTGTGCTTGTGTGGACATGCTGAGGGACAGTGAACTGGCCCCCTGTTTAAGAAGTTTGAGGACGCCTGATAGAGCATTCCCAACACAGTGTATGTTCAACAAACACAAACTTCCAAATCCCAGGAGGGGATTTGCAGCCGATAGCACTGGATCCACGTGTTCAAGCCCATTGCCCCTGGCTCTCCCAGCCCCTCTCTGGGGCTCCCTGTTCTAGGGTACCCTCAGAGCCTCAGGAATGGGAACAGGAGAGGTAGCACTGCCTTCTCTGACAGCAGGAAAGAGAATGGCTGTAAACTCTGCCACAGGTGGAACCAAAGCTGGGCAGGTGTATCACTACAGCTGGGCCAGGCACACTGAGGACAGGCCAGTGGCTTCCAGCATCCTAGACTAGTGGACAGCAAGGCAGGGCTGATGGAATCAGCCACGAAGGTGGTCCTGGTCTGTGAGGACTGGCATTTGCTATGGGCACCCCCGGGAGAGGGTCAGGTGATCATAACCCAAGAAATGCCAATTCCAACGCAGCCATTCACATCAGGACACTGTGGCCTTGAGGTCTTGTGACAGTCACATGGCCAGGTCCTGGGGACTTCTTGAACTAAGTAAGGTCAGTGCTTATCATCCTGGGTCACTCCATCAGCCTCAATCAAAAAACAAACAAACAACAACAAAAAAAAAAAAAACAGGCAAAATGAGCTACATTTGAGGGCAAGGAATAAATATTTCCTAGTGAGAGTCCCAGACTTTTTGGAGCAGAGGAAACTCAGTTATTTCATAGAACTGCCTCTTCAGTACTGTTTTTACTACAATATATTAATAATTAATTGTATTTGGAGGGTCTCCCCACCTCCCAGGGAACATGAATCTCTCCAAAGTAAGTAGATAAATGGAATGGAAAATATGGATATTGAAGTGGACAACTGGTCTACCAGAACAGCTAGGACTCAAATTAGCCTCATAATCCCTAATTTTGACTCTTGACCCTTAACCTTAACCTGGCTCCTCCCAGCATTCCACAGCCTCTCAAGGGAAAGGCCAAATCCAGACAATAGAGCACATGCTCTATACAACCGTCTACCCAAGATGCAAGGTGCAAGTTAAAATGAAAGGCTTGCAATCCAACTGACTGAGAGGGAAGACACAGAAGGAAGCAGTCCAACTTGGGAAGCTGATGAATAACAGAAAAATATAATTAGTATTTGGGAGTGGGGATTGGGAAGGCGGACAGAAATCTGAAAAATTATAGAAGGCTTTGATATGAAGAGGAGTTTACAAACTCCTGATGGGGCCAGACTGTGAAAGAGGAGGCCACACCACCCACAGATGGCATGTGTCTCAGAAGGGAGGGGAAGCCAAGACCTCACAGGGAAGTGCAAAGTCCTGTGCAGACAAGGCCTGAAAGAACAGTGGTTGCACTCAAGTTATGGGCTTGGGACCAATTTTTTCTTTTTCTTGTCTTCACTCCATACATTTGCAAATAAAGTTAAAATTATAACATAAAAGCAATTAAGATCAGAAGGGGATTAACATTCTGGGAGAAGTGGCACTGTGGTTCATGTGCAAGGGAAAGCCGGATCAGGGTTTTTCTGTCCTGGGCAAGCAGAGGCTGGGGCAGGGCAGGGCTGGTGGGGTGGGTGGCAGCCTTGTTGCTCTCAGCTCTTGTCACCTGCAAGCCCCCTCCCATACTTTCTGCACAAGCAAACAGTCCAGGTAAGGCATGGGGATGGAGAGTGCCGCACCTGTCACACAATCCCTCAGCTGGGCTGTGACCTCGGTGACTAAGCCCACAGCCCGGTTGCTAGGACCGTCGGAAATCCTCTGCAGGGGCACTGGGTCACCAGGATGCATCATTAAAGAAATGGGAAATAGTGGGGTCACAAAAGATGGGCAAAACTGCTCCATTCGGCAGGATCATGCGGCTATTGACACGGGCAGGCAGTGACACTGGAGCAAAGGACCCTATCATAGTCCATCCAGCCACAGCCACGATGAACTGCTGGAGAGCTGCGTCCAAGCAGTCAACCATTTTAAAGCTTGTTTTCAGAAAGGAATTGTCAAGTCAACCAATCAGAAATACAAGTTCGAAAGAAGCCTACACCAGTCACACAGAGCCATTCGTTTATTGCATGTGACATTTATTTCATTCCAGAAGAATTTTTTTTAAAGAAAAAGTCTGGTAGAACCAAAAACAGCTGTGAAATCACCTCATAGCATAGTGACGTAATGTAAGTCCACTCCATTTCTATCACTTATACTTTCCAAAGACATTTGCCCTGGAACAGATATACATCTAGGGCTTCCGTCAGGCCCCACAGCTCATAACCGCCGCAAAGTTCTTACACATCTCCTCTCTCTTAAGATCACACAGCTCAGGGAAGCCGGGATGGCTTATTGGTCTAAGCCTCGTTTTGCAGCCCCGGGGACCGAGGATCGAATCCCGGCCCCGGCTCATGTGATCCCATATGCTGAACTGGGGTGTGCTTCCCATGCGGGAGGCCCCCAGTCCAGTTCCTGCCCTGCGCAGCCCCTGCCCACCTGTATGGAACAAAACCACAACCATGATGAAGATTGATGATGCACAACTATGGAGACTGTTCTGGTTCTTCCCCCTTCTCTGTCTCTATCCAAAACAATAAAACAAATCTTAAAAAAAGATCGCAGAGCTCCTGCACAGACACCAAGTCCACACCTAAGCTGCTCCCTGCAGTTGACTGCCTGGCGCCCCACGATCTCCAAGGACATTATTAATAGAAATATGTCCTGAGCCAGCACCGCAGTCAGTCTCCTGAAGTCACCAGCTGTTTCTAAAAGAGCACCTTGTTGAAAGGGGCTGGTGTGGGGGGGGGGGGCAGTTACTTTCCACACTGAGGTCCTCCTGACTCCCCACCCCCTCCCCTGAACCCCTTCATATCGAGGGTGCCAAAAAATGTATACACATTTTAAGAGACATTATCTATGTATTACTTTTCTAAGTCGAATTACAGTAGCAATGTATAGTATGACATTCACTCAAAAGATGGTGTTAATCAAATAAATGCTGGCATCACCATGCGACAGGCAGGACAAAGAAAATGGCAGAAGCTCTGTTGTCATTTGAGGAGGGCAAGACCATTGTGAAGTGGTATTTGAAATTTGAGAATGTTGTGGAAGTACAACAACAATGGAGGCGTGAGTGTACAGTAGAACCTCCAGCACGCCCACCCACTGCACACATTGGTGATAAGTTTGAGACACATGGTAAATGACGTGCACAGAGATACAAGTGGACACTTATGTCAACATTGCTGAAGCAGTAGTTCCCGTAGTCAGAAGTGTCTGGACAGTGATGGTAACCACTTTGAGCACCTCTTGTAATTGCAGAAATCAAATGTGACGTGCATTTAAATTTTGTTACTGGTGTATATTACTACAAGTTTAATCGTTTTTCCCTTTCTTAAAATGTGTATACATTTTTTCTTGGCACCCTCTGCTCTAGCACTATTCCTGTCATCATATTTTGGGACCTGCTGCTGCAAGCAATTCCACCCTCACATCTTCCAATTCCTCTTTCAGGCAAACCCTCCATCCCCCTTCAGAGGTTCAGAAAGCCTGGACAGTCCCACCCCTTACCTCCAATTCAGCTAAGGGAGAGGGGAGGTAGAAAGCTGTTTGGATTTTTTAACCCTGGTGTTTCCTGTACATTTAAAAAACGGCCTCTGTTTCATTCTGGTGGTAGTGCCATCCATTGCCGATTTCCTTTGCGGTGGCTGCCCTCAGAGATCTGCTAACGAAGAGAAGCCGGGTCTCAACAGGACCCCTCTGCTTCCCCCTCCAGCTAACGGGAGCACATGGGGGGAGGCGTCACCTGGAGAACTGGGGCTCAAAAAGTGTGGAGGAGGCTTGAGCGTTGGCCTGGGTTCCGATACCCTTTCACTATTCCTGAACACGATGTCTCCGTATTTAAGAGTTCTGGGTGTGACTTGTGACAGTCCCCTCACATGAGGGAGTCGTCACAGACTCTGGGAACGGAACTGTGAGGTGCGGGAGGAGCCCTGGGGCTTCCGACCAGGGCGCGCACCGCGGCGGGTCCCCAGAAATGCGGTGCTGCAGACAGCGCTCGAGGTGACCCGGCGGCCCCAAAGCTCCGCATGGCGGGCCCGCCCAGGCGTGGAATCCCGGTGCCCGGCGCACGGCGCACACCTCCCACCTCCCACCTCCCGGGCACCCGCGCTCACCGTCTCGGGGTCGTTCTCGAACACCTCCCGGGCCTCCTCCCGGCTGCACAGCTCCTCGATGCATTCCCTCTCCAGGTGGCCCTGCTTGGCCTCCTCAAAGGGTTGGAAGGCGCGGCGCTGCCTGGGCCGCAGGAACTGCGCCGCCTCGCGCGCCCGCAGCATCACGGCTGCCCGGACGCGGGCGGGAGGACGAAGCGGGGAGAGAGGAGGGCACTGTCAACCCGGGCCCCGCACGCGCCGTCCTCCCAGCCGCGGCCCGGGGCTGCGGCGGCGGGTCAGGGGCGCGCGGGGGCGGGGAGGGGTGCGGGCACCGGCTCTGCCCTTGCCCCGGGGGTGGCGGGGCCCTTCATGGAGGGTCTCTCCATCCAGCCCTCGCCGCGGCCCCCCGCGCGGTACTCACCGTGCGCGGACTCCGAGGCCAGCAGCAGCAGCAGCAGCGCGGTGCCCAGGGCGACGGCGGGCCCGGGCGGCGGCGGCATGGCGAGGCTGGGGGCCAAGGGCCCGGGCCCGGGGCAGGAGACGGGCGGGCAGCGCGCGGTCAGAGCGCCCAGGAGGCCGCGGCGAGCCGCGGGCGCCGCGGGGCGGTGGCTCCGCTCATCCTGTGCAGGCGGCTCTGAAGGTCACATCCCGGCGGCGGCGGCGGCACCTCGGGCTTGCGGCGGGTCTGGGCGGAGGCGGCGGCGCAGCCGGGGGTGGCCGGGGCGGGGCGCGCGGCCGGGGGCAGGACGGGCCTCGGGACCGCGCCGGGCGGGCGGGGCCGCCAGCTCCCACCAGCCGCCGAGCGCCCGAGCCGGTTTTCGCTGCGAAGATCAAAGATTGGAGGGGAAACAGGTCATCCGGGCGTGGCGACTTGACACGTTGGCTGCTTTGACTAGCGCGCCTTAGAGAAGGAGTTTCTCCCAAGTCGGCGGTTGAGGGTATTAATCCGATGGGGTAAAAGGAAAGAAGTAACACGCAGGTACAATGTGCCCAGGTACGACAATTTGACCATTTCCCAGATTTAAACCTCTTTCCCACCGCAACACCCCAACCCAAACCTATCTACTACATCCTCTTTCGATTCTTTAGTCTTGGGCAGATTTTCTCAAGACTTAAAACCCACCAAAGAAAAGATAAACTGAGGTCAAACTGAATCCCAGGGGCAGGGTGTGACATCAAATTGTTTCCTTTTGTGATCTTTGTTTTCCATAATGATGACATTGAAAACCTTGAGGTTTCCCAGTGGATATGTAAGCTGAAAAGCAACATTGTGTTTTTTCACAGAGTCCAAGACTCTGTCCTCCCTGAATAGGTCACAAAGTCACCTGCAAACAAACACAAAACCAAAACAGTGCGGATCGCTCAAGGGGGACCAAAGCAGGCACTGCCCCAGGAGAAAGGCCCTGACACCTACTCTGGGGAATTCTGCTCTGGACACCCCCTCCCCCCATGCACCTCAGAACGATGAGAAAAGGGACAGTGAGTCATCTCCCCCAATGGTTGGTCATTTTGCTTGGTGGGTTCAACATTCAGAGTCTGGACCTCAGTTGTTCCTCCCCTTCTGCAGTAGGAGAATGAAATGTCCTTGCTGGTAGAATTCTTTAAGGTCATTGGTTTGAAGATGGGGTTAATGAGCATTAGTACATTAAATTTGGGGAAATGAATGTTCACGAGGACCATCTTCAAGGAGCATTAATAATTTAAAAGATAAGTCATCTGTACCTGTGTCTGAACTAGTTACAAGGCACTTCCTTGTCAGCTAGCAGCTCAAATGCAGTTTAGTGGTGACAGCACCCAGCAAACACCATACAGCTTAGGCTGTTGTGTTCCAGAGCATCTACCTGTTATTTCTTAGGGGTTCTAAACTAGAAACACATGGATAGATTTCAAGAAGTATGTGAATTCCTAGAAATTATTTGCAGTGATTTTCTCCATTATTTGTGTGTGTTTGGAGAAGAGAGTTTATAGAGTTTTTATGCAGTTCTCTGTTTGATCTGTGTAAGAGTGAACAGTCTGGCCCCTCTCTGCATATGTCCCTCTGGGAGGGTCTGCACAGGTGTCGACCCTCAGGTGACCAGGTATCAGTATGGCCTCACTAGACAGCTTTTCAGGAACCCTGACCTATTAGCCTGGACCTCACTCCCCTTTTGCACATTCCCCATTCACCCCTTCTTCTGAGTTGTTATCCCAACAACCACAATACCTCCCATTATGTAGGGACTCTGTTTAATAAAAGGCATTCACAGGCACTTGGTCATTTTGATTTGGATAACTGTGGGATGCAGAAAGCAAACATGAGGAGCAGTAGAGGATGTCTGAGCCAAGCCAATTCGGAGTTTTTCAACCTTGTTATCAATGCAGAAAATTTACTCTAAGGCAGAAACAGGAAATGGATAAGAAACTATTTGGATAATGTGTTCCAAAATCAGAAAGGGTTGTCAGGCACTATATTATATATCCTGAAATAGCAGTGGTGAAGTAGACAGTTCACTTCCACAAGGGGCAGGTTAGACACAGCAATGGATGCTTTATATGGATAACCAGCGTGTGGTCAGGAGGTGGGAAACTGGGGGCTCCTCTTTCCAAGGATTAATTGAGATGAACTCGTAGAGATGGAGTAGGAAATGAGGTGTTTGTAGGGAAATGAAAGTTCTCCATTCTCCCTTCTGTCATAACATCTGTGGGTGATGACTTCAAAGCAGTAAGACCATGTCTTCAGGTACTCACTCAATAAAAGTGAGTTGAGTATAATTGACCCTTGAACAATCTGGGGAGGATTGTTCCTCTCAAGCAACGCCCCCCCCCCTGCCCCCAACACACACACACACAGTCGAAAATCCACCTATAACTTTTGACTTTCCCAAAACTTAACTAAAGTCATCACTAGGTATTGAGAGGGATTGGTTCCATGACCCATCCTTGGACAGCAAGATCTGTGGATGCCCAAGTCCCTATATATAATGGTGTAGAACAGTGCATACAGTCAGCCCACCACATCCATCCATTTCCAACCACGGATCGAAATACTGTTTTTGATCCATGGTTGGTTAAATCTGCAGATGAGAAACCCAGGGATGTGGTGGGCTGGCTGTACTTTATTGAAAAAAATCTGTGTATAAGTGGACCCACCCACACAGTTTAGAACTGTGTTGTTCAAGAAGGGTCAACTGTACTTGCTGTTTTGTCTCAGAAGACATTGTGCTGTGTGCTACCCAAACCAATCATATTTGGTTTTTGTTTGTTTTTTAAACAGCTTCAGTGAGGTATAATAGAAATACAATAAATTTCACACACAAGTTTTTTTTTTCAGTTTTAATGTAATGTGTCTGTTTATTTTTATTGTTAAATTTATTGGGGTGATATTGGTTAGTAAAAATTACATGAATTCCAGGTGTACATTTCTACAATACATCTTCTATGTGTTGCATTATGTGCTCCCCACCCAGAATCAGCTCTCTTTCCATCACCATATACGGTATTTGACGCGTCCTTCCTACTCCTCCCCCAAGCTCTCCCACCCACCTCCCCACTTACCCTCAGGTAACCATTAAAGCAGACTGTGTCCATGAGTTTTTGTCTCTTTGTTAACTTTCAGTTTTATGTTCCACATTGGGTGAAATCATATGGTTCTTGTTTTTTGTTTTCTTGTTTTTTTCTGCCTGGCTTATTTCACTTTGCATGATGATCTCAAGGTCCGTCTATGTTATGTTGTTGTAAATGGCCATATTTCACCTTTTCTTGTGACTGAGTAATATTCTATTACAAACTTAAGTTTTGATATATCTATGATATATGTATACACCCGGGAAACCATCACTACAATCAAGTTAAGAACAAATCCATCACTCAAAAACATTTTCTCATACCGTTTGGTAATTCTCTCTCCTGAACATCCCTGCCCCATCTTCATCCCCATCCCTAAGCAAAACCACTGCCCAGCTTTCTGTTCCTATGGAATAGCTGGCATTTTACATCAAAGGAATCATACAATATGTAGACTTTTTGTCTGGTTTCTTTTTTTTTTTTTTTTTTATCTTTTCACATTTATAGAGAGAAATTATCTTTTTGTCTTCAGTGCATATTTATTTCTATTTTACTTTTTGACAGATAGAGAGAGACACAGAGACAGAGACAGTTAGAGAACCGAACTGTGGGAACTCCCCAGTTCAGCATGTGGGTCCTGCCTGGGCCGGAGCCGGGATTCGATCCTAGGTCCTCGTGGCCTCAAAGCGAGCGCTCAACCCGCTGAGCCGTCCCGGCTTTCCCCTGGTTTCTTTTACTGAGCATATTTATTCTCAGATTTTCTACATTGTTTATTCCTTTTTATTGCTCAGTAGCATTCTGTTGTATGGGTATGCCACAGTTTATCATTCACCTGAACGTTTGTCTTGTTTCTAATGATTGGCTGTTACCAATAAAGCAGCTATGAGCATTTGTATACAAGTTGTATGCACATAAATTTTCATTTCTCTTGGGGAAATATTTGGGAGCAGAATGATTGGAACATATGGTAGGTATTCATTTAACTTTTTAAGAAACTGACACACTGTTTTTCAAAGCAATTACCACTTTACATTTCCATTAGCAATAGATGAGAGTTCCAATTGGTCCACATCCCTGCCAACACTTGCTGTAGTTAATCTTTTTAATTTTAGCCATTCTAATAGGAGGTGTATAATGGTATGTCATTGTGGCTTGAATTTGAGTTTTTCTAATAACTAATGTGCTTATTGCCATTCAAATGTATTTTTTAATGAAGTGTCTATTTAAATTGCCTTCTTTTTTACTTGGAATGTTTGCTTTTCAAATTATTGTTATTTGTTGAGTTTTAATAGTTCTTTAAATATTCTGGATACAACTCCTTTATCAGATATGTGATTTGCAAATATTTACTTTCAGTCTGTGACTTGTTTTTTCATTCTATTAAAGAATGAAAATTCTCAGGAAAGCTGGGATGGCTCAGCGGGTAAAGCACTCACTTTGAAGTCCCAGGGACCGAGGATCGAATCCTGGCCCCGGCCCCGGCCCCGGCCCCGGCCCATGCGGACCCACATGCTGAACTGGGGTGTGCCCCCAGTTCAGTTCTTGCTGGGACCTATGTGGGAGGCAGGGGCTCCCGGCCCAGTTCCTGCCCTGTGCAGCCCTGTGCCTGCCTGTAGAGTGAAACTATATGGAAAACTAATGTCAACTATGGAGACTGCTCTGGGCCCTCCCCCTTCTCTCTGTCTCTCTCTGTCTCTGTTTCTCTCTGTCAAAAAATCAATAAAATAAATCTTTAAAAAAAAAAAGAATGAAAATTCTGCTTTTCAAGAGCAGAGTTCTTAATTTTGAATTACAGTTTATATTATTTTTAATAAATTCTGCTTTTGGAATCATATTTGCCTAATTCAAGGTCACAAAGATTTTTTTTATAAGTTTTATAAATGTAAGTTTTCCATTTATGATTATGATTCAATTTGAATGTGCTCCCAAATATTTTACATTTTTCATTCTATTGTAAATATTTTTAATTTCAATTTGTGATTATTTAAACATTTGATTTTTATATATTTATCTCCTACAACTTTAATTAACTAAATTATTAATTTCAGTGCTTTTTTGGTAGATTCAATAGAATTTTTCACATAGATGATCATGCTGTTTGTAAATATAGACACTTTCCTTCCTTCTTTGAAATCCAGGTGCTTTTTACTTCTTTTCTTGCCTTATTAACTTTCTAGCAATCTCACTACAATGTTGCCTAGAAATCATGACAGTGGATATCTCTATCTTATTCCTGATCCTAGGGAAATAATTTAGTTTTTCATCATTAAGTATAATATTAGCTGTAGGATTTTCATAAATGTTATTTATCAATATGAGAAAGTTTTCTTCTATTTTTAATTTTAATTGAGATTTTTTTTTAAATTAGGAATGGATATTGGGTTTTATAAAGCTCCTTTTCTGTATCTAGTGAGACAATCATGTGTTTCTCTTTTTTTGTATTCATTAATATGTGAATTGCCTTGATTGATTTTCAAATGTTAAATAAAATTTGCATCCCTGGGATAAACCCCACTTCAACATTTTATAAATTATTGTTGGATTCAATTTGCAAAACTTTTGTTAGGAACCTTTGCTTCCATGTTATGAGCGAGGGCACTTTCTTTTCTTGCATTATCTTTATCTGGTTTGGTATCCAAAAATTGCTGGCCTCATAGAATTAGTTTTGCAACTCCCTAGTAGGTCTTGAAATCAATTTAGTGTTTTGTAAACCTGTAGTTTTTTAATGATGCAGAATAGAATGCAGGATATCAGAGTTTATTACATGCGAGCTCTTCATTTCCACTGTATTTTATGAGTGTGCACTGGGTCATGGTGTAAAATCCCAGGGGTGAGTAGGTTGGCCTTGCTTGGGTCGTGCCTCACGTGTAAGCTGTGGCATGTGCTGCACACATGGCTTTGACTGGAAACGTGCTATGTGATCAACAGCCCTACGTGGGAGGCAGAGCTCTAAGCAGGAACAGTTGCTGGACAGACAGACTGCAACAGAAGCTCTTTATCTAGAAGAATAGTTTTTGTTGTTGCTGTTTTGTTTTTTGTATTGGAGGTGTAGATAAATGCCCCATGATACAAAGCTTTCATTTTTACAGCTTTTGGAACAATAACTTTTTCAGAACATTTTTTTTTTTTTCATTTCTGGGTGATAAAAGTATTTGTTAGGAAAATATGTAAGTTGGCTTAGAAGTGATCTTAAAGATCTAAAACCCGACATTGGGGAAGCCGGAATGGCTCAGTGGGTTAAGTGCTCACTTTGCAGCCCCAGGGACCGAGGATCAAATCCCGGCCCTGGCCCCAGCCTGTGTGGACCCATATGCTGAACTGGGGAGTGCCCCCAGTTCAGTTCTCACTGGGGCAAGATCCCAGCCCAGTTCCTGCCCTGTGCAGCCCTGCGCCCACCTGTGGAATGAAACTATGTGGAAAAACCAATGATGTGCAACTATGGAGACTGTTCTGGGCCCTGCCCCTTCTCTCTGTCTCTGTATCTGTATCTCTCTCTGTGTCAAAAACAATAAAAATAAATTTTTAAAACCCTGACATTATTTTGTAAGGTTTGATTTACACTTTGTTGCGATGACCGTCTAATGGAATCACAGATCACAGGAAACCTCTTATCAGTGCTGGGCTGTGGCGTCCAATGCCAGCTGCTGTCTCAATGGCGGGGACTCGTGTCCCCCATTGATGTGTCAGATTCCTCCATTCATTGCACCACATAACTACAGGTGGACTTTTTATTTTATTATTGTGACAAAGACATATATTTGAAAAGCCAACCAGAAAATGTTCTTCTTCTTGTATCCATTTAGCATCCAAATAAATTTTGTTAACTAAGTAACTCTGAACACACTTTATGTGGATTTCAAATTGAAGTAAAGTAACTGTAAAATGACTGCTGGAAGTCTCCCCTTTGTAATGGGTTCCTTATCATGTGGCTCTAGGAAGGCCCAGGAGGGGGTCAGCATGGAACGTGCTGGTTTGCTGGTTGGTTGAAAGCAGCTGGAGGGTCTTCCAAGCTGACAAAACTCTGTGGTGCCAAATGAGGCTTTTCCCTACCCCAGAGGTGGGCCAAAGCCAATGTGGCCAGTGTACCTGCTTTCACTGCCCAGGATTAATTAGAAAGAGGAATTTCAGCAAAGGCCCTTTAGCTGAGAGCAAGAGTTCTGACATTGCTGGCAATAGCTGAGCTGCCTCTGGGAATGTTGGGATAGCCCAGCAGGTTGAGGACTTGTCTTACAATCATGAGGTCCAGGGTTTGATTCTAGTCCTTGGCCTGTGCAAGTCCGTATGCTGAACTGCGGGATGGCATGGCAGCAAAGGTTCTCACCTTCCATGCAATAGGCCTGCAGTTCGGTGCCCACCCTGCGCAGCCCCACATCCACCTGTATGAAATGAAACCATGTCACAACTATGTAGACTGCTCTGGGCCTCCCCCACCCCCACCCCACCCCCGACACACACATTTCTCAAAAACAATAAAATAAATCTTTAAAAAGTTGAGCTGCCTCTGCACTCTGTCTTCCAGGTGAGAAATCAGCCAGCTCCACACTAAAAATAGGTACATTGCAGAAGGTTGGCCTGGATACTGCATCTTGGCCCACAATACCCAGACATTTGGGTCTTGTGATGTCAGGAAATTCAGGCTCTGCTTTCAAGGACCGGAAGCCCCAAGCCTCCTGCCATGCTGAGCACTACTCTCACTTCCTTATTTAAAAAAGTGATATGTTGATCAAGCTCATTACATTTTTAAAAATATTTATTTTACTGTTTTGACACAGAGAGATGGAGAGAGAAGTGGGAGGACCCAAAGCAGTCTCCATAGTTGTACATCATTAGTTTTCTACATGGTTTCATTCTCCTGCATGGGCAGCATGCCCCCTTGAGCTTGGGCCTCCCACATGGGAACCTCAGCCCAGTTCAGTACATGGGTCTGCCCAGCTGGGGTTGGGACTCAATTCTCAGACCCCAGGGCTACAAGGCACACACTCTACCCGCTCAGCCATCCCAGCTTCCCCTCACTTCCTTTTTTTTAAGGCTCCAACATTGGGCAATAGGAGAACTCACGTGTTACCTCAGAGCACCCTCCCCCTCCACCCTTGGGATGTCTTTACTGGAATCCTCACTTGAGATATGAGGGAAGAGGACCACATGTGTTTCCACAACACACAAAGCTATTTGTTCTGGATGTAGGACAACATGTGAAGGCTTCTTGATAATGTTTTGAGGACCAAACACTCCAGCCTGGGCCTTGCTTCTAGAAAAGGAGACTTTAGGATGTTGCAGAAGGAAGTCAAATCATTCTACAGCACTTTGCAGTGCTCAGCCAGCGTCTGTGCCCCAAGGGTTATGGCACAGGCCCCTGTGAAGTCTACAGTCACAGCCTCCCAATAAGGCGCCTCAACTGTCAAAGTTATGACTCACGGCGTAAGACCTGAATCCTTCCAGACTGGGCAAAAACAGGCAGACACACACACATACACAACACAAAACATGTGCAGTCAGCACAGAAGATCTGGGTTTATTTCAAGCTGGCGTTCTGCTGGACCCACTGCTCACAATCTGTGATGCTTCCTCCTCCCCCTGCTTTTCTGACTCCCTGTCCGCAGTCGGGATCTGGTCTCTCCCTCTTCAGGAGCCCTTTAGCATTTCATTTATGGTTTTCTTCTGGTGCTCAAGGGGGTTGGTGAGGGTAGTGAGGGAGAAGTGAAGAAGGGTGTGTGGGAAGCTCTGTGTCAGCCATAAGGACCGTCGTTCCTCGTGTTGACTCATGGAGTTGCTCACAGACTGTGGTGATCCTTGGTGGCTGGGGAGTGTGTGAAAGTCATTTCCATTGTCACAGTGATTCTGGAGCATCATTGGCAATTAGAGGCCAGAGCCAGGCGTGCTGAATACCCTGCCTTGTGTAGACAATCTCACACACAAACTGTTCCACATAAAGTGTCATGTGTGCCTCTATTGATAAACTCTGGAACAGGAGAAAAAGCAGGGGAGGCAAGGAGTTTGGGTTCCCAGCTGAGGTATGTGGACCTTTGGGTGGTATGTGGGAGCCATTGAGAGTTTTGGGGAACTGAAGTGCCATGTGGACTCTTGATCCTTTCAGCCGTAAGCTTGACTGTTTGCCCCAGGCCCAACATGCGGCCTTTGGTTTTCTTCCTCACTGCCTGTGTGTAGGAGATAAGTCAAGAGTCAGAATTTAAGCTTGTCTAACCTGCAGCCCCCAAATTTGGAAGCTTTCTTAAAACATTATGAGATTTTTTTTTTCAAATTTTTTTTTTTTTTTATGCTCATCAGCTATCATTGGTGTTAGTGTGTTTTATGTGTGGCCAAAGACAATTTTTCTTCCGATGTGGCCCAGGGAAGCCAAAAGGTTGGACATCCTTGTGTTTGATGATGGGCCTCCTGCATTACTCTTGTCTCACCAGGAATTTATGATTGAGGTTTCGTTGAGATGCCTGAAGGAAGGAGGCAGACTACCTGCAGGAAGGCCCAGCCTCTGGGAAGTTCTGGGAACCAAGGCTTGTGCGGGATAATGGAGGATGTGAGGTTTCACTCAGATGGTTCAGAGCAGGGAGATGCATACATTCTTAATGAAAATGCCTAAGAACGCTGGTTTCTAGAATAATTGGCAGCTTTTACACGGTGCTTTCACAGAGTCTGAAGGAGATGCTGTATTCTAGGGAGGGGCCTTCTGATCCTAAGCTGTGAGAAGGGGTTTCTAAGAGAAGCTGTAATTGTGGCCTCAAATGCACATCCTGAGGCAAAGATGTAAGTAGGTAAGAGGAATCACAGCCTTGCACTTAGCAGATGCCTGAGGACACAGGCATAGAGCCACAGATGTGAACCCACTGTGTGGGGAAAACCCCATCTCCATTCCATGTCATGACTATGAGTAGCCGTGGACGTGCTGGGGACATGCAACTGACAGCAGCTACCTGTGGAAAGTAGTGGGAAAACTCCCTTTTCTCTTTAGTGTTTTCAAAAAGCTTTATTTTATTGTTTGAGAGCAGGTGAGAGAGAGACAGAGAGAGAGAGAGAGAGAGAGAGAGAGAGAGAGAGAAGAGAGGAGGGCCTAGAGCAGTCTCCATAGTTGCACATTATTAGTTGTGACATGGTTTCTTTCCACACAGGTGGATGTGAGACCGCATGGGTGGGAACTAAACTGGGGGCCTCCAGCAGGGCAGTAAGAACCTTCACCACCATGCCATATGGGGAGTTATCAGTTGTACCACAGTTCAGCACATGGGTTTGCATGGGCTAGGGCAGGGAACTGAACCCCAGACCTTGCAATTGCAAGGCAAGCGCTCAACTGCTGAGCAGTCCCAGCATCCCATTTGGTTTATTCTAATGTTTCCGCAGCTATTGATTTTTTTTTTTTTTTACAATGAGCATATGTCAATATAACAAGTATAATTTACACATATCAACTAGCCACTCTGAGGGTGAGCGTTCACTGTTGCATAAGAGAGACTTTTATAGAAAGGTAGATGGGCTTAAGTAGGTGACAGAAGACATGACAGCATGTGAGACCAGGAACTCTCCACCCAGAGAAGTGTCACACATGAAAGCGTCTTCCCTGGGCTGTCTCTCTGATGTTCCGCAGACAGCTGTGTGCATGCACGTGCATGTTTGTGTCATGCTTGGGTGGCTAAGGCTGAAAAGGCCCAATTACAGAGGTCATAAAGATTGCTTTGTTTGTTGAGATGATTTATCTGATTACTCTTCTGACTCTTCCCTTTTCTTATTTCAGCAATCAGAATCTTTGAAAGTCATATATAATAACTTAGTTTATTCATTTAGAAAATTACTGGTATGCCAATAACCGTTTTCCCTGGCAAACTGTTTCTAAAGACTGAAATGGTTCATTTAGGTTTCACAAAAGGAATTAGGGAATTTGAATTTTTCTGGAGAAAGCACTGAATGGTACCTCTGAGCCCAAACCCAGTAGCGCAAAGAAGCAGGTGGTAGTTAGGGGGTGTTGTCACCTTTATGGGTCTCTCAGGTCGAGTGGAGGCTCACACTCTGCCCCCAGCCTTGGAGGAGCCATGCTAGACCTTGGGCATCTGAAAACAGATGTGTTGCCCGATGGCTTAACACTGGGGAGAATCATGGACGAAAGCAGCACACCTGGACTGGCCTGGGAGGTCTGCTTTGCCATTGAATGTCTGCCTAATAAAAATAAGGGATAGTCGTAATAACAAGAAATTTAGGAAGTCCCTAAATGTCTCAAAAACCTCCCCTCTTTGATGAGGGAGGGGAAACCAAGTGAAACCAAGTAAATGGGTAGAAAGGGACTTAAAACTCATCTCCTCCCTTCTTATCTGGGAAGGAGTGTGGCCAATGATCTGCTACAATCAGAGCTAGGCCTTCATGCATGTCACTTTTGCCTTTTCCTCTAATAGGTATCCCAGATGGGTCCTTCTATGGGGAAGGATTTCAATGTGGCTCAATATGGGCAGCAGTGACAATGGCAATGGAGTGCATTGGTTTGATCTGCCTTCATGGCTGGCTTAAAACCAAGGAAAAATGTGATAGAGAAGGTGTTCTTGGAATGAATGGATTTCTGCCATGACCTTGATTTTGAACACACCCTCCAGTGCTGACAGAAATTGAATCCTGAATCGTGAATGCTGGTGACACGTAAACAAAGTTATTAAAAGGAAACTGAGTCAACTGTGGCACACATCTCCTTGTAAGTGAAATTCGCTGAGCCCTGTATTTTCAAACAAACCGATGAGCTTTGCTTTAATTAAAAACAAAAACTGATTTGACATGGAGCTTGAAGAGGTCTAAAAATGTAAGTTTGGAGAGTATCCAGAACATTTATAGCAGCCTCCTGAGCCTTTGGAATTGACCCAGCTATTTCAATACACAGAGTCAGTTTTTAACCTTCAAGGACAGGTCAGTTGAGTGCTGATGCTCAAGGCACCTTGGTAGATCTTCGACACCCATCTCAGTGCAGCCAGCCAGACCCCCATCCTCAAGAAGGCCATGCACTGTGGGGGTGTCACTGTCCTGGGGCCACCTTAACAAGGGCTAAGATCAAGGGCTGTGCTCCCTCAGGAGGCTTCAGGGGAGGGTCTGTCCTGCCTCTTCCAGTTCCTGGAGTTTGCCAGCAGTCATTGACTTATAGACAGGTAACTTCAATCTCTATCTGTCTTCACTCAGCAGTCGTTCTCTGTCTCTCTTCTCTTCTTAAAGATACCAGTCAGGAATGCCAGGATAGCTCAACAGGTTGAGCCCTTGTCTTACAACCGCAAAGTCCAGGGATCAAATCCTGGCCCTGGTCCATGCAAACCCACATGCTGAACTGCAGTGCTCAACTAACTGGTTACCAGAATGATGGCGAAGGTTCTTGCCTCCCATGTGGGAGGCACCCAGTTTGTATCCTCCCTGTGGCCCCACATCTACCTGTGTGGAATGAAATTATGTCAAAAAAAAAAAAATCCTGATGATATACAACTATGGAAACTGCTCTGGGCCCCCTCCTCCTTCTCTCTCTCTTTCTCTCTCTCTCTCTCTCTCTCTCTCTCACACACCTTCTCTCCAACAATAAACTAAATCTTAAAAAAAAAAAAAAAAGAGAGCGAGAGATACGAGTCATATTGCATTAGGACCTCATTGTAACTATTTATACGTACAATGGCCCTATTTCCAAATATAGTTACATTCTGAGGTCCTAGGGGTCAGTTAGGACTTTAATACTTACATTTATTTGTTTGCTTATTTGGTTTTTTTGTTTGTTTGTTTGTTTGTTTTTGACAGAGAGAGACAGGGTGAAGGGGGAGGGCCCATAACAATCTCCATACTTGTATGTCATCAGTTTTCTACATAGTTTCATTCCACAGGTGGGTGTGGGGCTATGCAGGGCAGGAACTGGGCTGGGGGTCTCCCATATAGAAAGCTCACCCCAGTGAGAACCGAACTACAGGCACACCCCAGTTCAGCATATGGGTCTGCACAGGCCAGGGCCGGGACTTGATCCTTGGATCTCAGGGCTGCAAGGTGAGCACTCAACCCGCTGAGCCATCCTGGCTTCCCAACACATACATTTTGGGTAACACATTCAACCTCATAATAGGACGATGAGATGGCAGAGCTGGGAAATACCTCACAGGGACTTATCTGATTTATGATTGCTTCAAAGGTGAAACTATGACTGGACATTTCCTCAGGGTGGCTGAGCCAAGTGGACCCATCTTCTGGATGCTCCTACCCAAAGTTGCTTTCATGGGTATAAAAAGTATGGTTTTTCTATATTTCTTTTTATTTAGTTAGTTACTTTATTTTTTAATTTATTTTTTTATTGTTAAATTTATTAGGGTGACATTGGTTGATAACAGTTATATTGTTTCCAGGTGTACAATTCTACATTACACTGTCTATGCATTGCATTATGTGCTCACCACCCAGAATCAGCTCACTTTCTATCACCATATATTTGATGCCCCCTCTCCACTTCCCCCTACCCCAGCTCTCCCACCCACCTCCCCCCTTACCCTCTGGTAACCACTAACCTATTAACTGTGTCCATGAGTTTTTGTTTCTTTGTTCCTTTCAGTTTTATATTCCACCTATGAGTGAGATCATAGGTTTCTTGATTCTTTCAGTCTGACTTATTTCGCTTAATAAGATGTTTTCAAGGTCTATACATATTGTCACAAATGGCTGTATTTCATCTTTTCTTATTGCTGAGTAGTATTCCATTGTGTAAATGTACCACAACTTCTTTATTCAGTCATCTATCAAAGGACCTTTTGGTTGTTTCCCACAACTTGGCCACTGTGAACAGTGCTGCAATGAACATTGGGGTACATATATCTTTGGGGATTAAGGTTTTCAGGTTTTTTGGGTAGATGCCCAGGAGAGGGATTACTGGGTCATATGGCAATTCCATTCCTAGTTTTTGAGGAATCTCTGTACAGCCTTCCATAGTGGTTGTACCAGTTTACATTCCCACCAGCAGTGTATGAGGGTTCCTTTTTGTGCACAGCCTCTCCAGCACTTGTTATCCCTTGTCTTGTTGATTATAGCCATTCTGACAGGTGTGAGTGAGGTGGTATCTCATTGTGGCTTTAATTTGCATTTTCCTAATTGCTAGTGATGTTGAGCATTTTATCATGTATCTGTTAGCTGTTTGTATGTCTTCATGGGAGAAGTGTTTGTTTAGGTCTTCTGACCATTTTGTAATTGGATCCTTTGTTTTTTATGTTGTTGTTGTTGAGTTGTATGAGTTCTTTATATATTCTGGATATTAGCCCCTTATCAGAGGCATTGTTTGCAAATATTTTCTCCCATTCAGTTGGCTTC
>PVKE010000148.1:0-25185 GCA_004027555.1 Craseonycteris thonglongyai | reverse complement strand
TAAGTTCTTCATGTTTTTTGTAAGTTTATTCCTAAGTATTTTATTCTGGGTTTTTTTAATCTTAAATGGTATCATTTTTTTTTTTAAAGATTTATTTTATTGATATTGACAGAGAGAAACAGAGACAGAGAGAGACAGAGAGAAGGGGGAAGGCCCAGAGCAGTCTTCATAGTTGACATTAGGTTTTCCATATAGTTTCACTCCACAGGTGGGCACAGGGTTGCGCAGGGCAGGAACTGGGCCGGGAGCCTCCCACATAGGCCCTGGCAAGAACTGAACTGGGGCACACCCCATTTCAGCATGTGGGTTCGCATGGGCTGGGGCTGGGATTCGATCCTCAGTCCTCGGGGCTTCAAAGCGAGTGCTTTACCCACTGAGCCATCCCAGCTTTCCCACAAATGGTATCATTTTTATAATTTCTTTTTCTGAAGTTTCCTTGTTTGTATATAAAAATGCTGTGAATTTTTGTACATTGATTTTGTATCCTGCAACTTTACTGTATTCATTTATTATTTTTAATAGTTTTCTGGTGGAGTCTTTAGGGTTTTCTATATAAAGGATCATGTCATCTGCAAAAAGTGACAGTTTAATTTCTTCACTCCCAATTTGGATGCCTTTTATTTCCTTTTCTTGCCTAATGGCTTTGGCTAGAACTTCCAACGCTTTGTTGAATAGCAGTGATGACAGGGGACATCTGTGTCGTGTTCCTGATTTTAGAAGAAAAGGTTTCAGCTTTTCCCCATTTAGTATGACATTCACTGAGGGTTTGTCATATATGGCCTTCATTATGTTGAGATACTTTCCTTCTATACCCATTTTATTAAGTGTTTTGATTATAAATGGATATTATGTTTCATTGAATGCTTTTTCTGCACCAATTGACATAATCATATGGTTTTTATCTTTGATTTTGTTTATGTAGTGTATCACATTGATCAATTTGCATATGTTGAACCATTCCTACTGCCCCTGGGATGAATTCCACTTGATCATGATGTATGATATTTTTAATGCATTGTTATCTTCTTATTGATAGTATTTTGTTTAGGATTTTTGCATCGGTGTTCATCAGAAATATTGGTCTATAGCAGGGGTGTCAAACTCAATTAAAATAAGAACCATTTGGTACAACAGAAAGATTCATGCAGGCCACATCACATTTACAAACATCGCTGGAACTGAGTCAGCACGTTTATACACGCCCACAGACCCCCAGGAAAGGCACTGGGCCACGTGTATACTTGTCTTCAGTACATAAAGGGTTACCAAGGGAATTGTGTGTACAGTATTGCCTCGATCTTCCCTAAGCGCTATTTTCTTCATAACAATTTTTTCTATTTTCATTTTATTTCAGAGCATCGTGGGCCACAAAAAATTACCTTGGGGGCTGCCAGTTTGACACCCATGATCTATAGTTTTCTTTTTTGTGTGATGTCCTTGCCACCCTTTGGTATTAGGGTAATGTTGCCCTCATAGAATGAGTTAGGAAGTATTGCCTCTTCTTCAATTTTTTGGAAAAGTTTGAGGAGTATAGGTGTTAGTTCCCCCTTTGAATGCCTGGTAAAACTCAGTAGTGAGGCTATCTGGTCCTGGACTCTTGCTTTTGGGGAGGTTTTGGATGATTGTTTCGATTTCCTTACTGTTTATTAGTCTATTTAGGTTATCCAGTTCTTCTTAATTCAATCTAGGTAGATTATATGTTTCCAAAAACTTGTCCATTTCTTCTAGGTTGCAAAATTTGGTAGCATATAGTCCTTCATAGTATTCTTGTATGATACTTTGTATTTCTGTGGTATCAGTTGTAATTTTCCTTCTTTTATTTCTAATTTGGATTATTTGTGTGTTTTCTCTTTTTCCCTTGGTGAGCCTAGCCAGGGGGTTGTCAATTTTATTAATTAAAAAAAACAAAACAGCTCTTTGTTGTATTAATTTTTTCTATTGTTTTTCTATTCTCTATTTATTTAGTTCTGCTTTAATTTTTATTATTTTCTTTCTTCTGCTAGCTTTGGGTGTTTTTGTTCTTCTTTTTCTAGTTCTTGAAGATATGATTTTAGGTTACTTGTGATTTTTGTTTGTTTGTTTTGTTTCTTGAGATAGGCCTGTAGTGATATAAATTTCTCTCTTATTACTGCTTTTGCTGCATCCCAGTAATTTTGGTATGTTGTGTTTTCATTGTCATTTGTTTCTATGCATTTTTTAATCTCTTCTTTTATTTCTTCTTTGATCCAGTTGTTTTATAATAGCATGTTGTTTAATCTCCATGTATATGTGTTTTTCCTGCTTTCTTTTTGCAGTTGATCTCCAATTTCAAAGCTTTGTGATCAGAAAATTCACTTGGTATGATTTCAGTCTTCTTAAACTTGCTAGCTTTGTGTCCAAGCTTGTGGTCTATCCTTGAGAATGGTCCATGTGCATCAGAAAAGAATTATAGTCATGTGTTGTGAAATTAAGTATCTTGTAAATGTCAACTATGTTCACTTGCTGTAATATATCATTGAAAGCTAATATTTCCTTATTTATTTTCTGTTTGGATGATCTGTTCATGGCTGTCAATGGGGTGTTTAAGTCCCCTACTATAATTGTGTTTTTGTCAGTTTTTCCTTTTAGATCTGTTAATAGTTGCTTTGTAAATTATGGTGCTTTTTAGTTGGGGGCATATATATTAATAAGTGTTATGTCTTCTTGTTGTATTTTCCTCTTTATCATTATGAAATATCCATCTTTGTCTCTTATCTTTTTGATCCTCAGATATAAGTATGTCTATCCCTTTTTCTTTCTGGATGCCATTGCTTGGAATATTTTTTTCCACCCTTTCACTTTGAGTCTGTGTTTGTCCTTGTGGCTGAGGTGTGTCTCTTGTAGGCAGCATAAGATTGGTTTTAGTTCTTTAATCCAGTTTGCGATTCTGTGTCTTTTTATTGGTGAGTTCAGTCCATTTACATTTAGGGTGATGATTGATATATGAGGATTTCCTATAGCCATTTTATCTTTTGTTTTCTGGTAGCTTTTTTTTGTTTGTTTGTTTGCTTCTTTGCTTTTTTATTCCCATTGGTTACGTATTTTAGTTTGATGGTGTTTATGACTGTTTTCACTACTTTTATTGTTATGTGTCCCAGTCCTAAGTTCTTTTTCAGTGGTTACCATGAAATTTATATAAAAGAAACTTTCCTACATGCAGCGGTTCCATTTCTTGAGGATGTTTCTCACCTCCATTCTCTTTGTAAATTTAAACCTTTACATCCTCTCCTTTCATGTTTTTGTTGTTCCAATTTATCCCTATTTATTTTTACTTTTTGTTTCAGGTCCAATCGCCTCCTTCAGTATTTCTTAAAATGCTGGCCTTGTGCTGGAGAATTTCTTCAGTTTCTGTGTATCTAAAAAGGTCTTTATTCCTTCTTCATATTTAAAGTATAACTTTACTGATTACAGGATTCTTGGCTGGTAATTTTTTTCCTTTAATATTTTGAATCCTTTATTCCACTCCTTTCTGGCTTATAGAGGTTCTGTTGAGAAATCTGATGGTAGTCTGATGGGCTTTCCTTTATAGGTTATGGTGTTCTTTTTTTTGGCTGCCTTGAGAATTCTTTCTTTGTCTTTGACCTTTGAAATCTTCAGCATAATGGAGAGGGTCTGCTAGGATTCAGGTAGCTAAGTGTCCTGTTTCCTTCTTGAATTTGAGGTTCCAGTTCTTGCCATAGATTTTGGGAAGTTCTCTTCTACTATTTGCGCAAATTCTCTGTGCCCACCTTGTCCTCTACTCCTTCCAGCATACCCTTTCTTCTTTCTTTTTAAAGATTGATTTTTATTTTTTTTGACAGAGAGAGACAGACAGACAGACAGACAGACAGACAGACACAGAGAGAGAGATACAGAGACAGAGAGAAGGGGGACCCAGAGCAGTCTCCATAGTTGCACATCATTGGTTTTTTCACATAGTTTCATTCCACAGGTGGGCACGGGGCTGCACAGGGCAGGAACTGAACTGGGGGCACTTCCCAGTTCAGCATATGGGTCTGCACAGGCTGGGGCCGAGATTCAATCCTCGATCCCCAGGGCTGCAAAGTGAGTGCTTAACCCACTGAGCCATCCCAGCTTCCCCATACCTATTATTCTTATATCATTCTTTCTAATGGAGTCAGATAGTTCTTGTAGATATCTTCCATTTCTTTTCACTCTTAGGTCTCTCTTCTTCCTTCTGTGACATTTCCAAATTTCTGTCTTCGATTTCACTAGTTCATTCCTCCATCTGGTCAGCTCTGCTTTCTATGCTAGCTATTTCATTTTTCATTTCTTTTATTGTGTTGTATATCTCCAGAATTTCTATTTGCTTTCTTTTTATAGAGTCAATTTCCTTTCTGAGATCACTTAGCTCCTTCTGTGTACTTCACCAGTTTTCTTTGATCTCTTTGAATATTTTCAGAATTGCAGTCTTAAATTCTGTGTCATTTATTCATATGTTTTCATATCTTCAAGGTAATTTTCTGGAGATTTTTCTCTTTTTTTCTGAGCACCTTTGTTCACAAGGGTATTTATTGTTTTTGGAGCATTTCTTTTCCTGGACAGGAGGACTTTTCCCCTGAAAGATGTGAAGAAATGTTTCTTTTACTTCCTAGCTGGGGTTGCTGCAGTGTTTTATAATATTTTCTCTTATTTATTTGGTTTTCTCACAGTGGGAGACTTCCTGGAAGGTGGGCTTCTCTTTGACTCAGTTGCCCTCTTCTCTCTATGCCCCCTCTTTGGGAAGATATGATGGGCAGTGGTTTTCTATGTTTCTGAGATCCCACTGCAGTCAGAAGCTGCCACGCCTGAGCTTCAGTTTTCCTAGATCCCTCAGCTGGCTTCAGCAGGAAGGGTAGGGGTGGGTTTTTTTGGGAAAGGTGCAGGTCTATTTGTGTTACAGGGTAATGGTGGCTTCCTGACAAGCAGCCCACCGAAGGCAGGCTCTGGGCAGGGCTGGCAGTGAGAGTCCTGGGAGAGAGCAAGGGGAAGCAACCAGGCTCTGTGTCCAAGGCCACGCAGCACTCCAGTCAGGGCCCCACCTTATTGAGGGCTACTTTGTGCCTCAGCCATCAGCACACTCCCACTGCCAGCACTCTAGCCATTGGAACACCCACCTCCTATGGTCGCTGGCTTCACATTTTGTGAGTCCCCAGCTCCAGCCACCCGACCCACGTGCTGGGAGCTGGACTCTCACTCTGGTCACTGGTGCCGATCTCTGGCTGCTGCTGGTGCCTCGCTGTGGCCCCCTGCACCACACCATGGTTGCCCTTGCTATGCCATGGCTGCTCCCCTTGCACTCCCACTGGGGCCCCTTGCCACAGCCAGACACACTTGCTTTTGCCATCTACCCCGTGCTCCAGCCGCCCATGCCTCTGCCCCCATCTGCTCCAGGCCCCCAACCTGCCCAGAGTTGCCCCACAACCCGACCTGCGCTCCCACGCCCCCACCCCATCCAGTTTCCCTTCTGCTGGTCTCTAGGCCAGCCCCCCAGTTGGCCACCAGGTAGGTCTCCAGGTCGCGCTCCACGGCGGGTCTCCACATGACTCCCTTTCTCTCTCACTCCCTCCATTTCTCCAGCTTTAGGTATTTTCTTGTGGCAAGTAGGTTCCTCAGCTGAGGCTGTGTGTTGCTTAGGGAGTCTCTGGTTGGATTTTAGTTGTTTAAATTGTTGTTCTTTCCAGGAGAGGTTTCAAGAGCTCCTCTCATGTTGCCATCTTGATGACGTTCTTTTTCTAAATTTCAATGTATGACTCTCAGTAAAAGATAGAATGAACAAGTGTCAAGGGTTTATTAGCTCTTTAATGACGAAAGTCAACAGTTACTGACTGTTCACAGACATTAATGAAGGAATGTGAAAGCAAGGTTGCTGGGTCAGATACAACAGGGTTCCCCAACTCCCAGGCCTTGCACTGTACTGCTGCATGGCCTGTTAGAAACCCAGTCGCACAGAAGGAGGTGAGCAGTGGTCAAGTGAGCGAAGGTTTATCTGTATTGACAGCTGCTCCTATCTCTCACATGACCGCCTGAGCCCTGCCTCCTGTCAAATCAGCAACAGCATCAGATTCTCATAAGAACACGAACCCTATTGTGAACTGCGCATGCACCCCCACCCCCAACCATGAAAAAATTGTCTTCCCTGTAACTGGTGCCAAAAAGGCTGGGGACTGCTGAGATACAAAATTGATGAATGTCCTTCAAGGCTATAGATAGAGATAGAGATAGAGATATATTGATATAGATATATATTGATATATATTTTAAAGTTATCTTTTCTTGTAGACAGATATTATTTGCCCCTTTACTAGATAAGATCTATGAGTTAACATGTAACTTACAGAGTTTGAATGTGTAGTTCACAGTGAATAGCAATGTGAGATCAGGCACGTTGCTGAAGTGATGACATAGCTTCATGGGTCTTAGGAAAAGATGTTTCAGTATGACAATGGAGGGACACACTACATGCTCTCCAGCCTTAACTCCATGTTTGGGATAATGATATCCCTCTATCTGTTAAGAGGCTATTGTTTGAATCAAAGTATTTTGGAGAATTCCTTACCATGTGAGAAGTTATCAATTACCATTTAGTCTGTGTTCTGTATCAATGATTCTAGATAACAAGAGAGACTGTTTACAGGACAAACTCCTTTACAAAGAAATTCTAGATTTACAAATGTCAGTACTTAGCTGGTAGACCACTTCATGAATTCAGGCAATGTGAGTGTACAGATGCTGCCCTGGAGACCATTCGTTTACTTGAAAAGGTTGGTTTGTTGAATAATTTTTTTATCTGATGCTTAATGGAATAGAAGGAAATTCTTGTTGAGATTTCTGTTTGGGAGCCAAGAATAGACACTTGAACTATGGCATTTATAAAGCAAATTCAAGGCATAAACAGTAAGTTTGGTCATGTTCTTAGAATTTATAGTGAGAATCTACCCACCTCGGTTATACTACTGTCATGTATGATGTGCTGATGGGATGTGCTTATATTCTCTACACAAGACACTCCAGACCTCGAGATGGAGCCTTTCCTGAGTCAGGCAAGCAGGTGCAAATCATAGACATGGAGCAAGAACACAGACTCTTCCCCCAGCTCTCACCTGGGCATCACACTACATAACCTGTGTAAAGAAAGAAGGTAAAGCGCTTGCTCCCTTGGGATCTATTTCCCTGCTTGAAGTCTGTTATTACAGTGTGGGGGCTTAAAAGTGGAAGTGGGGGAAAGCTGGGATGGCTCAGCGTGTTAAGCGCTCGCTTTGAAGCCCCAGGGACCCAGGATCGAATCCCGGCCCCAGCCCGTGCAGACCCATATGCTGAACAGGGGTGTGCCCCGAGTTCAGTTCTTGCTGGGACCTATGTGGGAGGCTCCCGGCAGTTCCTGCCCTGCACAGCCCTGTGTCCGCCTGTGGAGTGAAACTATATGGAAAACTGATGTCAGCTATGGAGACTGCTCTGTGCCCTCCCCCTTCTCTCTGTCTGTTTCTGTCTCTGTTTCTCTCTGTAAAAAATCAATAAAATAAATCTTAAAAAAAAAAAAGTGGAAGTGGCTCCACCACACAGGTAGCATCTCCCATTTTCTTTAAAGGCAAGACTATGTTCCCCTGAGAAGAATGTCCCTCTTCTCGTTCCTGGCACATTCCTTATTGAAAATACTCTGGTATTTAGTCACCCCTCACCCCCCTGCAACTCATGAAGTGCAGGGTTATAATCAACTATTTGCACGACATTTCTTAGGACCGTGGCCCCCAACTTTTTTGGCACCAGGGACCAGTTTTGTGGAAGACAATTTTTCTAAGGGGCAGGGAATGCACCTGCGCAGTTCACAATAGTGTGCATGCTCCTTTGAGAATCTAATGCCACCAGTGACTTGACAGGGGATGGAGCTCAAGTGGTAACGCGAGTGATGGGGAGCGGCTGTAACTACAGTGAAACCTCACTTCCTTACCCACCACTCACCTTCTGCTGTGCAGCCTCGGGGGTGGGGCATTAGGGGCCCTTGCCTTGCTTCCAGCAGTATTGGGATTAAACAACCAGCATCCAGTTAACTGTCCCAGGGGGTGTGAGAAGCAGTCATCAGAACATTGTGATGAGTTGTGCACAGTGGATGTAGTAAGGAAACAATGTACATATACTACAGGTATATGCATAAGGAGAAGGCTCATTCTAGCGTGTTGAAGCCTTTTCCCCATTCCAGTTTTTTAGGGTTTGGGACATGCAGGATTTATACATCACACAAAAATGGATTTTCCTTTATTGGCTTTTTATTGCAAGCGGCAAGGGGAACACAACCAATTAGTTATGGTTGCTCAGATTGCCAAATCTTGTATGATCACAGTGGGGAGAGCTAAGCAGGGCTTAGGAAAGCACATTTCATTAGCCCCAAAGGCAAGGAGATCAGTATATTCTGGTGCCGAGAATGAGCTAATGATGTCCAGGGATTTAACAAAATAAACGACTGTTGAAGTTATACCCACTATATTCATGACTTGCCAAGTGTGATGCAGGCAACTCTGGAAGCTGCTGCATTTGGGTGGGAAGATGCAGAGGCTGGAGCCAAGGAGACAGGAATGCCTGCTTCCTCCTCTCCAGGCTATGATGGAGTCTAACCTCCCTCCTGCAGCTGCTAAGGACTCACTATGAGGGGCTGACATCCCCACTTACTGCACATGTATTGAAGGCCATGTGAATGCAGAGGGATTTTAAAAGTAAACTTGATTTCATGCACAAGCAGGCTTTTGGACTCTGCATGAAACTCAACTCATGGTTGAAATGCAGAAGGAAAGATGTAATGCTACCCTCCTGTGTGTCTTTGTAAAATAGGAGAATCCCGGGTTCAATGGAAGGCTTTAATTTTTTATAAAACTTAGGTTGAAGACATCATCTAATGTTACTGTCATTGTTATTTAAATATAAGAACCTAGTATCTATGCATTTGTGTGGGTGTAGGTTCAGGAAAAAAAATATGTATTTTTTTTACAGAGGAAAATTTTTGAGGGCTTACTAACCACCAGGCATTGTGCTGGATTCTGGGAACACAAGATTCATGCATATCTGAGCATCATGGGTATGTTGGCTGAGGAAGGTGGTACACAACTACCCTCTGAGGGTCAAATGCACTATTGAGCTTTTAAAAAATATATTTATTTTATTGTTTTGAGAGAAGGTGAAAGAGAGCAAGAAGAGGGGAGGGCCCAGAGCAGTCTCTATAGTTGCACATCATTAGTTGTGACATAGTTTCATTCCACACAGGTGGATGTGGGGCTGTGTGGGGCAGGAACTGAACTGGGGGCCTCCTGCATGGAAGGTGGGGACCTTTGCCACAATCCTGGTGGTTACCAGTTGTGCCACAGTTCAGCATATGGGTTTGCATGGGCTGAGGCTAAGAATCAAACTACAGACCTTGCAATGCAAGGCAAGTGCTCAACCGGGGAGATTTTCCAGCATCCCCACACTGTTGAGCTTCTTAATTACATTAAATTATTTTGCTTTAGTACCATTATGAGGAGCATGAGGCTCAGAGAAGATAAGTATCTTGCATAGTGTCAGAGGCAGAAATGGTTGAACTGACTTTGAATCCAGTTTCGTGGGGTTTAGTGTCTCTACAGTCCTTCTTGCCATGACTCTTGTCCTTCCTGCAATCATAGGGTGGTAGTGTAGCAGAGTGAAGAAAGTAGGGGATGCTAAAGGAGGAGGCTGCCCAGAGTAGCCTTAAGTAAGCAGATAGGCACCTCATGGATCTCCCTTCTGTTCTGAGGGAAGCGAGGGATAGCTGCTAGAGGTAGATATAATTAGTACTAATGGACTAAAACTGATAAGAACAGAAGCACTACTTAAACTGAGAAGAAGGGAAGTGCTGCAGGCTGGCGGATGTGGGTAATTAGAGGTAATGGGCTATAATTGACAGGAGAAGAAACCCTTCTTGTCAGTTACTGGTGAGGATGTAAATACAGAAGGAGGGCTTTTTGGGGAGAAGGAGTGAGGTGTTTGCAGTCAGCAGGAAGTACCGTATTTTCCGGCGTATAAGACGACCGGGCGTATAAGACGACCCCCTAATTTTACAGTTAAAACATAAGTTTAGGCCTATATTCGCTGTATAAGACTACAGCCTCGGAAGTGGGGGGTAGTCTTATACAGCGAATATAGGCCTAAACCTATGTTTTAACTGTAAAATTAGGGGGTCATCTTATACGCCCGGTCGTCTTATACGCCGGAAAATACGGGTAGGCAGCTAGGCCCATCAAGAACAGCAGCAACCAAGCTCAGCCCTGGGAGCATAGCTGAAGAAGATAAGCGGACAGCTGGCAGTGAGGGGGCTCGGCACTGGGATTGCTGGGCCGGAAAACCAGAGACAGCTCCTCTATTTCTGTGGAAGTCTGAGATCCATCTGAAGGACTAAATACCAGCTGCCATTGCTTCCCAGAGAACAGTGAGCAGAGAAAGGGCAGAGGTGCCTCTCCTTTCCACTTGGGCCTTTTCGGACTTTGCTCTTCTGCCTGGGAGATCTATGTGGAAGATAATTCTGCAGCCTCCAGCCTTCTCCAAAGGACAGTATTGTTAAAAGGGAGAAGTGCTCCAAGTGCAGCCTAGGACAGGTCTGGGGGTGGCAGCAGTTTGTTTCTCTTTACATGTTGTATGTAGCTCTGAAATAAAGACCCCTTTCCTTTCTTCCACCCAACCTCCACCATCTTGGATAATGGGCGCCCTTGTAAGAAACCCTCATTTATAACCCAACTCCTGTGTCAGTCTATTGGCTGAATGACGCAGGTAGCACAGGCCTGGACCCTGTTTCCCTTGGGCAACAGTTTGGAAGAGCTGTCATCTTTCATATTAAGAGAAATCTCTACTTGAATGATAGGAAACATGCACTATTGCTGACTGGTCCATATCATTATCGGTATCTGTCGTCCAGTCAATATTATAATAACTGGATTCCTTCTTTGTGTGTGTGAAATCATTTCAAAAAATAATTTATTGAGGTGAAATTAACAGAAAATAAACTGTTTCAGTGTGAACAACCCAGTGGTGTTTAGTGATTTAACCATGTTGTGCAATCACCACCTCTTATCTAATTCCAAAGTATTTCATTATTACAGTAAAACCCTGAACCCATTAAGCACTCCTTCTTCATCCCCCTCCCCCAGCCCCTGGCAACCACCAAACTGCATTCTGTCCCTATGGATTAGCCTCTTCTAATCATTTCTTTCTTTCTTTTTTTTTTTTAAAGATTTATTTATTGTTTTTGACAGAGAGAGAGAGAGAGAGAGAGATACAGAGTCAGAGACAGAGAGAAGAGGGAGGGCCCAGAACAGTCTCCATAGTTGCACATCATTGGTTTTTTCACATAGTTTCATTCCACAGGTAGGCGGGGCTGCACAGGGCAGGAACTGGGCCGGGGTCTCGCCCCGGTGATAACTGAACTGGGGGCACTCCCCAGTTCAGCATATGGGTCCACACGGGCTGGGGCTGGGATTCGATCCTCGGTCCCTGGGGCTGCAAAGTGAGCACCTAACCCACTGAGCCATCCCGGCTTCCCTGGGCATTTCTTATAAGAGAATCATACAATGTGTGTCTTTTGTGACAGCTTCTTACACTTAGCATGGTGTTCCAAGGTCCATTCATGTTGTAGTATGTGTCAGCTTCATTGCTTTTTATGACTGAATATTATCCTATTGTATGGATGGACTATGTTGTGTTTGTCCATCATCAATTGACGGACACTTGAATTGTTTTCATTTTGGAGCAATTATGAATAGTGCTGCTTTGCATTGATGTGTGTCCACTGTATTTTCTTGTATTTCCATATGTGTACCCATATAGATATTGTATCTTTTTAAATCAACAGTTAATTTTTTTCCAAAATGCATTCTGAAAAACATTATTGATCCCTTTATTTCTATTCCATTAAATCTAATAAAATTAAATTATAATAAATTTTCTTTTGGGCATAAATATTTAAACTTAAAATATTATTTTAACATACCTACTTTTCCATTTTTAGTATCTTTTTCAAATAGTGTAATGTTCAAGGAAAACTATTAAAAACACATGTAAATACATGTATAGAGAGGTGCACATTTTTCCTATTGTCTCGGGCCTTGATATGGCTTGGCCATCCCTAGTCACTGTCTCATTCCAGGGGTGCCTGGGGAAGGTAGAGGAAGCTTCAACTGTCTCTTCGACTCCATGCAATAAAAATGACTAATAATGATAATAATAATAATAAAGAGTGTCTAAAGACAAGGGATATTTTCTCAATGCTATGCAAAGAATCAATAGAAGAGTCTTTAGAAAACTGTTACTTGTATTTATTTGTAACATAAAATCCAAGTAAACACAGTGCCTGTGGGGCCCATGTGGCTTCAGGCTGATGGCACAGGCTGTGAGTGCAGTGATGATGGCTGTTTGTCCACGTCCTTTCTTCCTTCTTTCCTCGCTGGTTCCTGAGCTGCCATATGGAGCTGTTACCCTGACAACGTGGCTCTATCATGTGAACAAGAAGCAAACTTCTTTGTTCCTTACCAGTCATTGTGAATTCGAGCCTCTTTGCTGGAGCAGCTTGTCCCCAGCCTACACAGTGGTGGAGGTGGGTCTGAGCCCAGGCACCTTGGACGTCATGGCAGCTACTCTCAAGATACTGCTAAGACTGCTCTAGCAGGTGCTGTGGGGCCATGGGGACCACCGAGCAGCCCCCAGGCCTCTCACATGAGCACCTGTTCTCCATCCAGTCAACAGTTCCAGTGCAGGTCAGCCACATCTCAGGCCACCGTGACCCCTTCGTGGGCCCCTCTGGCCCCTGGGGCCCTTCATTCCTGTGCCCTGGGCCTCCCACCAGCCTCAACCCTGGGCTGGCATCATATTCAGAGACTGTATTTGGGAGATGATTGTGGGAGAGTTTATTTCAGGTTCTGTCTATCCCCCAGGGCTGCATAAATCAGGATCACATCATGCATCAACTATGTATTTGACACTCTTATTTCTGTTCCTGGGAGATGGATAAGAGGCAATTGAGCAAGAGTAAATAAAGGGACACTTGACCTTTGCCAACACTTGGGAATCCCAGAGAGGAAAAACTGCATGGTGTGTAAAGTGAGAACAAGGACTGTAAAGATTTTACAGCTTGTTTGACATTGTGGGCTTGGCCTTTGCAACCTGAGAGGGGCCGGCCTCCCGGCAGGGCTGCCTTTCTTCCAACAATGATATAAAGAATGCAGTCCCCTGAGAGTCACAGAGCACCATCCCCCATGCAGCACCTTGAAAACTGAGAGAAAGTCTCCCTAGGCTCTCTTAACATTTCCAAAATGAGACCAGGCTCTCAGACCAAGAGAGCACATGGAATGCTGGCCAAGGAAATGCTTTTGTCCAACCCCGCTTATCTGATTTTACCAGCATGTAGCTCTGTCTTATCAAAACAAGTCATTTCCTCCGTTAAGTTAGGCAGGAGTGTTGATAAACATGGTAGGTGCCAGATTTAGAAAAAAACCCGTTCCCTTGTGGTTGGTGGAAGGTGACCCTCTCTGGCCTTGGTAGTGGGGGATGGGAAGCGTGGATTGGGGTTTGGATGACACACAGGTGAGCAGGCAAGCACAGACTTCTTTCATCATTGCTGGCACTTCTGTTTCTGTCTGCTCTTCCTGCTCAAGGTCGTTTGAAGCATTGTGTTCTCCATTTATTTGCTCCCAAACTCTAAAAAAATGGAAGATGTATCTGGTGAGTTTTAATCACATTTATTTTATAGAAGAGTAAAATTAAGGCAAAGATTACACAGATAGAAATGGAGGAAACTCTTAAAAAATACATGTCCCAGGGAAGCTGGGATGGATCAGTGGGTTAAGTGCTCACTTTGCAGCGCCGGGGACCGGGGATCAAATCCTGGCCCCGGCCTGTGCGGAACCATATGCTGAACTGGGAGCTCCCCCAGTTCAGTTCTCTCTCTGTCTCTGTATCTCTCTCTCTCTCTCTCTCTCTCTCTCTCTCTGTCTCTCAATCTCTGTCAAAAATAAATAAATAAATAAATATTTAAAAACAAAACAAAACATGTCCTATTAGGGCCTAGGCGTCCTCAAACTTTTTAAACAGGGGGCCAGTTCACTGTCCCTCAGCATGTCCACCCATGTGCACTGCGGGCCCGGGAGGAGTCAGCTGCTAAGCAGGACAGGCAGCATTGGCAAAAACACCCAGCGGGCCGGATAAATGTTTTCGGCGGGTCACCTGTGGCCCGCAGGCCGTAGTTTGTGGACCCCTGCAGACAGACAGCAACAAATTATTTTAAGTTAAATGCTTTCTATCATTGCCTCGTTCTTCTCCTTCATGCTGAAGTCTGTGCACCAAACTCACTGTTTAAAGTCACGTCGTAGCAGCTGGGACCAGAGATGTCCAACCTCTTGGCTCAGGCAGTTAGCTGGTAAGAGACCACACAGGGAAAATGAACTCACAAAGCAATTTGGTATTCACACGTTTGTGATGTTTAATATGGAAACTTTCAATGTCCACAAAGCAGGGAGACCAGTGTACTGGGCGCTGTGATCCACTAAGCATGGCAGTGCTGCCAGCCCATGGCTGGCCTTGTTTTGTCTGCACCCCACCCATTTCCTCACTGCGTTATTTTAAGCCAGTCCCAGACGTCATATTATTTTATCTATAAACATATCAGAAAGTATTTCTAACAGATAAGAACTTAAGAAAACCCACACAACCACAATTCTATTATTTATAACTAAAATAATTGGCAATGATTCCTTAAAATCATCAAATAGCACTGTTCAGATTCCCTTGGTTGTTTCACAACATTTTTAAGTTGCTGGGGGTTTTTGTATTTTTTTTTTTTTTTTTTCCAATTAGGATCTCGTAAGCCTTTTTAATGTTTTCAACTTTGGGCTGGGCATAGCAAAGGGCCTCAGGGAAGCAGGCTAGGCCATTCATTACCCAGGGGGCTGGCCAATGCTGTGGGAGACACATCTGTGAGCATGGGCAGAGTGGACAGGAGCGCGCTGCAGGAGCCCTGGGGCAAACAAACCCTTAGGGAAGGCGGTGACCCTCCCAAGAGAAGTGGCATTTGACAAAAATAGTCCCAGTGAAGGGATCTGTGCCCAAAGGAACAGAGATGAGAGTGTGCCTTGTATGCTGGGCTCAGTGGGCTGAGCGAGTAGAGAATGCAGAGGCTGGAAGGGTGGGTTGGGACCCCTGACAGAGGTCTTAAAAGTCCTGCTAGAATTTGGACTTCATAGGAGGCCATGGGGATGTTGAAGTTTTTCTCATTGGGAACTTGCTACATGGAAGCATTTCTTCCCTAGGATCTGTGTGTTTCTGGATTTGTGACACCCCCAACGTCCACACCCACACACAACCCCCATCAGTGTGGTGCCTCTGCCCAGTGTGCTGTCTCTACCCACCCAGCCTCCACCACTGAACTTGCCCAGCCTCCACCACTGAATTTGCCCTCTGTTTGACCTTGGGTTAGCATAGGAACTGAATCCCATGATTGAGTGTGTCTTGTTTGAATAGAAGGAAAATGTATGGAAAGTTTTAAATATCGACAGGCCTGCTTTCTTTTAGGGCTCCAGTGGGAATCCATTCCTTGCCTTTTGCAGCTTTTAGAGGTGACTGTATCTCTAGGCTCATGGCCTCTTCCTCATGTTCAACCAGCAGCACAACATCTCCTAGTCGTTCTCTGAGGCTGGTCCTCTTGCTTCCCTCTTTCTCTTATAAGGTCCCTTAAGATTACATTTACCCACTTGGATAATTAGGATGATTTCCCATCTCCAAATCCTCAACTTAATCTCATCTACAAAGACCCTTCTGTGTGCAAGGTAACATATTCACCAGGTCTGGGGATTTGGATATGGATGCCTTAGGGAAGTATTATGCTGTTTACCATACCAGCTACATAAAGTGTTGTACTATGTATATCAGAGACACACTCCCAAGGCAGGTATAGGTCCAGATACTTCAAGCCTGGACCTACACTCTTCACATGGTTTATTGGAATTCTGTTATAGTGCTGTAGTGTATATTTCAAAATAAAGTTCAGATAAACTATTATATGTCAACAACTATAGAAGGTATAAAATAACACCAACACATTTATATAAAAAGTGGCTTTTTAGAACACAAACATTGTCTGTGGTATGCCTCTGCTCAAAATTGCACCATCCAAAACCAGCTTTTTTCTTCAGTGTCTAAGTTCTGAGCCTGAGAGTCTGCTCATGCCTCCAGGGAGGGGTGGGAGGTGGGATTTGGAGCTCAGGGTCACAAATATGACTATCATCACCTCTCCCGGAGCACAGTTTTCAGAGAATTGGGGCTGTCAGCTATGCAGACAGCCATCAGCCCTCATCTGTGGATGGCAGCTCATTAGACCCTCCTATGATTTGTAGTCAACATTAACTCTCCCTCCTCCTTCAGTTAGAGTGGTGGACACCCTTGTGCCATCATGGCTGTTGTTCCCTCTTGGGCTCCTGTAGGCCTTCCCTCTTCCCTTCATCCCTGGACCATCACTGATCCCGGACACTCAACCCAAACTCCTTCCCTGGATTCTCTCATTCATTCATTGATCAGTGATTATTGATCAAGTTCACATTATCTTCCAAGAACCACAGATGATGCTAAAGATGAGAGGCAGAAAATAAAGTATATAACTATAGTGCCTTTCTCATAGAGCTTAACTTTTTCCCTAATAGGCAACATCTTAATCAAAAAATTATACAAATAAACTTAAAAATGCAACCAGAATGTGTGTGGCTGCTGGTGGAATGAGAGTAAATAACCTTTGGAATCTACAAATTAGGGAAGGTGGCCTTCCTTTCATACTTTCCTGGGAGGGTGATGATGGAGAACAGCCTTGAGGGAAAGAAGGGTGGGGTGAAAGAGTGTGAGATGCTCTGTGCGGGGTGAAGATGGTGGTCTGCAGGATTGAAGGCCCCTGGGCTGGAGGCAGGGCATGGGTTCTGGAGAGGCAGGGGGCCTGACGCTGGGGGCATCCCAGGCCCTGCTGAGGGATCTGCTAACTCTCCCAGTACTTTATTTGTTTAATCATGTTTATTTCCATGAAGAATTTAAAGGGGAAAGCTGAGATGGCTCAGTGGGTTAAGCGCTAGCTTTGAAGCCCTGAGGACCGAGGATCGAATCCCGGCCCCAGCCCATGCGGACCCACATGCTGAACTGGGGTGTGCCCCCAGTTCAGTTCTTGCTGGGACCTATGTGGGAGGCTCCCGGCCCAGTTCCTGCCCTGCGCAGCCCTGTGCCCACCTGTGGAGTAAAACTATATGGAAAACTAATGTCAACTATGGAGACTGCTCTGGGCCTTGCCCCTTCTCTCTGTCTCTCTCTGTCACTGTCTCTCTCTGTCAAAAATCAATAAAACAAATCTTTAAAAAAAAAAGAATTTAAAAAGTGTGATTCAGTTAACTTTATCAGCCTTTTTTTCCCCCAATGGACAACATCTTCTCAAAGGTGTCTAGATTTTTCTTAGAGCAATCTTCTTCATTCCAACATGACAAAAATTTGTACCTTTTCTTCCTTCCTTCCTTCCTTCTTTCCTCCCTACCTTCTTTACTTCATCCTTCCCTCCCTCCCTCCCTCCCTCGTTCTCCTTTCCTTTTTTTTTTCTCTCTCTCTCTTTCTTTCTTTTCACATTTAAATTCTTGGTTCATCTGAAATGTACTTTAATACAAGGATATGAAGAGTAAAGTGTAGAAATTTTATTTTACCCAAATGGGTAATTGGTTGTCTTCATATCATTTATTAATTTATAATTCCAATATTTTATTTTGATCCTCAATGTTAACCCTGAAATATAAGTATTGTCATTCCTATTTCACAGATGAGACAACTGAGATCAAATTCAATAAGTTATTCAAGGTGACACAACTAAATAACTTTGAAAAGTCAAAATCAAATCAGGTTTGCAAGCTCCATAGTCTGTCTACCTTCTTCCCCCTTCTGTGTTGTAAACCACCTTATCTAATGTTGGAATTCCAAGAGGCCATGGGAACCATGTCTCCAGGGAGACTGTGATTTAGAGAAGGTGCCTAGCAATACAAAGAGTCTTTGGTCTTTGTGCCTAGAGTTGCCATACAGGAGACATTGTTTTTATAGGACTATCTTTGTGCCTCTAAGACATCTAAACTCTCTTGAAGGATTCAAGACATTTTAACCTACACCAAACTTGGCTTCATGTGGTATTAACAAGGTTCTGTTGTTAATTTAAAAATTATGCATTGCTATTTGAGATGCATCAATTAGATTCAGATGAGAAAAGTTGGAAGAAGTAGGAAGATTTCTGCTTCAGAGAAAGCAGAGGTGGAGTTGGCTGGTGGCTGGTACATTTTCTCCCCTTATCCCACACTTTTGTGGTGGGAAAAATTATGCTTTGCTGAGAGGTGAAAAGGAGTGAGTTTTCCCATCTGAGGCCCACTAGGGAAGGGCCAGCTCCTCTCATTACCCGTCACATTCCCCAGAAGTAACTCCACAGCAAGACATGACATCATGTCCCCATCTATGATCAGCTGGAAGTTGTGTGGTTCCTGACCCATACAGAAAGCATGTGCAGTTAAATGAGACAGTGCAGGCTGCTCTAACACAGGACCCCTGGACATTCAGGGTCCTCTTCACACTGCTTCTCCTTGGAGCCCTCAAGAGCAGTCCATGCAAGTGCCTATGTGAATAGCCATTATGGGTCGAGTCTTTGATGGGCCCTCCAATTCAGGAGTCTACAGTTAGCAAGATTCATGGAGTCCATGTGGGAGTAGATGAGGCACAATGTGAGGTTAATGGTGGAGCATGGTACGGAATTAATGGTGGAGCTGGGTGTGGGATTAATGCTGGAGACCAAAACTGACAACTAGGCAACAAAGCATTCACTGGGCATTTTTGAAGGCCTTACAGGTCAGTATCTAGCCCAATCTCATTGCAAGCAGCAGAGGGAGCCATGGAAGTTTTCTGAGCTAATGGAATGAAGGATGAGACTGTGCAGCCCAGTGAGAGATGGGTTAGGACAGGCGTGAGTACAGGGGCATCTAAGCTGAGAGGCCATTGAAAGAGGCTATGCCAGAACTAACAATCACACAACTTGGAATGGTGACATGGAAAATGTAATAGGGACTGAGAAAGAAGCAGATGAAGGGCACGTGCTGACACAGGCCGATAAGCCTTGGTAAACTTCAGTGGCTCCCCATTGTGCTCAGGATGATACCCTCAGCAGCTCAATGTGATTTGCCTGTACATTCCCTGCCCTTCTCTCCAGCCTTGCCTCTCTCCACCTCCTCCCATGCTTTGTGCCCGATGCCTCAGCAGCTGGATGACTCGCCATTCTCTGTCACCTCACACTGGGCCTAAGCCCTGCCTTGGCCTGAACACTCTCCTTCTCCCCTCGGCCCTAACAGCCCCCAACCCTGTCCCATCCTCCTGACTTTCACACAGGGTCCTGCCTGCTGGGACCCTCTCCTGAACCTCCACCCAGGACTGACTCAAGGGTTCCTTCTGTGTGCCTGGCCCTTAAGTTTTAACTGCTTTTTGCGTATAGATATCATCAGGCCACATTCTTGTAGACATGTCACTGTATCATGGATGCTTAGCAGAGGAATCTGAATGGCTGAAAGGATGGACGGTGTGTGAAGAACGGGCGGAAAGTTAACACAGATCAAGGTTTAGGCCTAGGTAACTGGGAGAACTCATCAAAATAAGTATTCAAACTTCTGCCATTACAAGGATGGAAGGACAAGCTACAGACTGAGAGAAGATATCTGCAAATCACATGCTTAACAAAGGACTAGTGTCCAAAACGTATAGTGAAAGCTCTAAATTCAGCCGCGAGAAAACAAACAATCCAATTAGAAAATGAGCAGGAAATTTAAACAGACACTTCACCACAGCTAAGAGGGAAATGCAAATTCAAGCCACAATAAGATATCACTTCACACCCATCAGAATGGCTAAACTAAAAACAGTAACACCAAGCTGGTGAGGACACTGAGACATGACCTCTCATGGACGCTCGCTGGGAGTGTGAGGTGGCATGGCCAACCTGGAGATATTTGGGCAGCTTCTTAAAAGGCTGAACATACAGTCACCATGCAATTCAGCAATCACATTCCCTGGGATTGACTGTAGAAAAATGAAGGTTTGTGTTCACACAGAAGTTTGTAACAGCTTTATTTGTAATAGGCAAAGATAGGAAACAACTGAGATATCCTGCAACCCCCAAATGGACAAGCATGCCATGGACATTTGCAGCAATAAAATGGGAGGAACCATCAACATGCCACTTCCTCCCACCGCCCACTGAGTGGATCTCAAGAACATTGGGTAGAGGGAGAAAGGTGGTCTCAAGATGCACATCCCCAAGAATGTTATCCCCATTTCATAACATTCTTAAAGTGACAAAGTGGATGCTAGGATGGCTGAGTGGGTTAAGTGCTCTCTTTGCTGCCCTTGCGTACAAGGATCGAGGCCTGGTCCCAGCCCGTGCGGACCCATATGCTGAACTGGGGTGTGCTTCCCAAGTAGGAGGCCCTGGTTCAATTCTCACTGGGCGTGCTTCCCATGCAGGAGGCCCCAGGCCTGGTTCCTACCCTGTGTGGCCTCTGCCCACCTGTGTGGGACAAAACCAAGTTGAAAACTGATGACTTACAACTCTGGAGACTGCTCTGGGCCCTCCCCCTGCTCTCTGTCTGTCTGTCTGTCTGTCTGTCAAAAACAATAAATATTTTTTTAAAAATTGTAGTAATGGAGAAAATGTCAGTGATGCCTGGGGTTAGGGTGCAGGGTGGTCACTCAGGGGTGGCATGAGAGAGTGAACTGAAACTGAAGTTAATTTTCTATGACTTTATCAGGTAGCAGGTTCAGAAAACCCAAGCTGAGATGGCTTATAGGAAAAGTAAATTCATTCATTGTCTTGTGTAGCTCAAGGCCCAGGGGTAGAGCTGGCTGATGGCTGGATCTGGCACCTCTACCCTCCTGCAGATCCTCCCAGTCAGCTCTGCTCATTGATGGGCCCTGCCATGCAGCCAGGCAGGAGTTCCGAGGCTAGGAAGGGGCAGCCTCGGTGCCATGCAGCCAGGCAGGAGTTCCAAGGCTAGGAAGGGGCAGCCTCGGTGCCATGCAGCCAGGCAGGAGTTCCGAGGCTAGGAAGGGGCAGCCTCGGTGCCATGCAGCCAGGCAGGAGTTCCAAGGCTCGGAAGGGGCAGCCTCAGTGCTGGAAGCTGCTGGACACGTAGGGCTCCCTGTTCAGACCACTCAGGTCATGTGCGCCCCCAAAAGAAAACCAGAGGCCATTTCTGGGAGAAGAGGCATAGGTAGAAGTGGGCAAGCTGCAAGTATCGTCTACTCATGTTTCACAGCTGCCCACCAGCATGGGGAGCACACAGCCCAGTAACACCCCAAACATGGTAAACTCAGGTGGGAATGGCAGAGTGATTAGGCAGAATCAATCACTATCCAATTAGTATAGAATGAACAAAGAGAACACAAGTGGGCTTTGTGATGGTTTCAAAGGTGAGCCTCCTTGTCTGTGGAGTTGAGTTCTGAAGCTGGACAGGTCTGTGGCTGTGGCCTCAGAGCCAGAGACTGTCAGGAGAAGGGGACGAAGAAAGCTGTGTGGAAGGAAATTGTTTCCAAAGAATAATTCTCACAATTCAGAGCTTTCAACAGAATTAAATTTTGGATGAGATAAGCCAAGTAAGATAAAGGAATCCTAGAGACTCTTAGCAGGGCATTTTATCAAACCCAGTCATGATTCTCATTCTTTTTTTTTTTAATGATTTATTTTTATTGTTTTGACAGAGAGAGAGAGAGAGAGAGAGATACAGAGACAGAGACAGAGAGGAGGGGGAGGGCCCAGAACAGTCTCCACAGTTGTACATCATTGGTTTTTCCACATAGTTTCATTCCACAGGTGGGCTCGGGGCTGCACAGGGCAGGAACTGGGCCACGGTCTCACCCCGGTGAGAACTGAACTGGGGGCACTCCCCAGTTCAGCATATGGGTCCACACGGGCCGAGGCCAGGATTCGATCCTCAGTCTCCGGGACTGCAAAGTGAGCGCTCAATCCATTGAGCTATCCCAGCTTCCCAATTCTCATTCTTGTTTAATTGTATTTGAGAGAGAGAGAGAGAGAGAGAGAGAGAGAGAGAGAGAGAGAGAGAGAGAGAGAGAGAGAGAGAGAGAAAGAGAAGGTAGAGGGCCCAGAGCAATTTCCATAGTTGCACATCATTAGCTTTCGATATAGTTTCTTTCCACACAGGTGGGCACAGGGCTGTGCAGAGTGGAAACCAGGCCCAGGGCCACCCGCATGGGAAGCACACCCCAGTTCAGCATATGGATCCACATGGGCCGGGACTGGGACTTGATCCTTGGACCATGGGACTTCACAGCAAGCACTCAACCCGCTGAGCCATCCCGGCATCCTGACATGGGGATTTTTTTTTTTGAGGTAAAAGTTACAAATAATAAATTGTATGGTTTTGATGAATTGGTAGTTCTATGTAATCCTCACCCCAGATAAGATACAGACTGTCCTCCCCACCCCCTTTCTCAGTTAACCCCCCTCACCCCCTGCCAGAGGCAGCCAGGACTCTGAGGTTTTCATCATGAGTAAGTGTGATCTGGTTCTGAACTTCTTCGAAGTGGATGCATACAGTTCACATTCTTTGTGTCTGGCTTCTTCTCCTTATTTTCTTCATCCTTATCATTCTGCCAAACAATTTGGTCTTCAAGAGAAAGTAGCCCCATCAGGATCCAGTATCATTTCCTTACAATCACAGAGCACCTGGAAAGAGATGCACTATAGCTGTTTGGCCAAGTGTAGATGAATCCCCAATTTCTGGAGGGGAAGGCTTATGCTGGGGATAAGGGGCCTCAATTTTATGACCACTGTCTAGAGCAAGAGTGTCCACTCCATCCTGCCGATAACTGTGTCCAAAGCCCAGTAGTGCCTGTACGAAAGGCCTCCACCCAGTGGTTTAGAACAGAGGTCCCCACCCCCAGGCCATGGTGTGTGACTGTTAGGAACTGGACAGTTCAGCAGAAGGTGAGCGCTGGACCAGCAAGTGAAGCTTCATCTGTAGTTACAGCTGCTCCCCGTTGCTCTCATTACCACCTGAGCTCCTCCTCCTGTCAGATCAGCAGCAGCATTAGCTTCTCATTGGAGTGTAAGGCCTACTGTGAACTGTGTATGTGAGGGATCTAGGATGAACACTCCTTATGAGAGTCTAATCCCTGATGATCTGAGATGCAGCTGAGGCGGTGATGCTAGTGCTGGGGAGTGGCTGCATCATACTCCAGTGCTAGCATTTTCTGTGAGGTTTGACGGCACAGAGACCAGAAGGAATCAGTTGCTTGCAGACTCATATCAAAACCCTATCAGTGTGTGGCAAGTGACAATTAAGCTGCATCTGGTGGCAGGCTTCAAGTCAGAATCCAGCACTTATTTTAGCCCACACGTGGCCTACTCATTATTTTATTTACCACTTCCATATGCGCCTCTTTCTTGCACTGCACACTTGTCTCAGTCACAGTTGTGGTGAGCCCATGAGCTAACGCTAGCTAAAATGAGTAAAAAACAAATGCCACTGGAGAGCTTCTTTAAAAAGGGGGAAAGAACCAATGACGAGACTCTAAGACCACCAACAAAAATAAAGCTGCATTTACAAGAAAATACCAAGAGTCCTACTTAAATTATGGGTTCATTGCCACAGGTGGTTCACATTCTCCAAGCCCACTTTGTATAATGTATGGTGACCAGCTATCCAAGGAACCCATAAAATCTTCAAAGCTGCTTCAGCACATGGAGACCAAGCACCCTGCATTAAAAGACAAGCCTTTGGAGTTTTTCAAAAGAAAAAAACAAAAGCATGAACATGAAGAACAGAAGCCATTATTGAAGGCCAGCACTTTATCAAATGTGTCTGCACTGGGAGCGTCCTTCTTGGCGGCTAACGCATTGCTAAGCTCAGAAGCCCTTTATGACTGGTGAAGAGCTGACCCTGCCTGCTGCTGAGGCCATTGGTGGTGAACTTTGAGGAGAGGCTGCAGTTCACAAGGTGGCACATATTCCTTTTTCGGTTAGTACCATAACAAAGAACTGATGAAACAGCAGAGGGTATTGAGACACAATTATTAGAAAGGATTAATGAGTCACCATGGTACACAATCCAGGTTGACAAGTCTACTGATGTTGACAACAAGGCAACAATGCTTGGTTTTGTGGGACATATATTTCAGGAGGATGTGCATGAGGATATGTTATGTGCCCTTTTTGTTGCCAACCAACATCACAGCTGCAGAACTGTTCAAACCTTGAATGATTACATATCAGGAACACTGATTTGGTCATTCTGTGTTGGTGCATGCACAGATGGAGCGGCTCCCATGACTGGACAGCTTTCTGGTTTCACTATTCAGGTCAAAGAGGTGGCTTCTGAATGTGAGTCTATGCACTGTGTCACCCATAGAGAAATGCTGGCTAGCCAAAAAATGCCACCGGAACTTAATATTTTATAGGATGTGATTAAAATGATCAACCACATAAAAGTGCATGCCCTTAACTCACATCTGTTCTGTCAGCTCTGTGAGGAGATGGACGCAGAGCACACGTCTTCTCTTACACACAGAAGTGAGATGGCGTTCTAAAGGTAGATCATTGGTCAGAGTTTTGAGTTATGAGAGCTGCTCCGGAGATTTATTTTAGAAAAACAGTCACCACTGGCAGCACATTGCAGTGACACAGAAGGGGTAGCAAAACTTGCTTACTTGTGTGACATATTCAACCTGCTCAACAAACTCATTCTGTCATTTCAGGAGAGAATGACAACTGTGTTCAAGTTGGCAGATAAAGTGGCTGCATTCAAAGCCAAACTGGAATTATGGGGCAACAAGTGAACATTGGGATTTTTGACATGTTTCAAACATTAGCAGAGATTTTGGAAGAGACCGAGCCAGGGCCTTCTTTTTTCCAGCCCGTGCATGATCACCTATCTTGGCTTTCAAAAGAGTTTGAGCATTACTTCCCAACCACAAAAGACCCCTGAACTTGGAAGGAATCGATCTGTGACCCATTTGGGAATAAGCCAAGTGAATTGACTTTGTCTGTGCTAGAAGAGGAACAACTTCTTGACATTGCAAATGACAGTGACCTTAAAAGTATATTTGAGACAACTTCAAATCTCCATGTGTTTTGGATTGAAGGCAAGG
>PVKE010000147.1:0-195704 GCA_004027555.1 Craseonycteris thonglongyai | reverse complement strand
CTGCTGGGAGCTGGGGGTTGAAATTTTAAAGCAGTTGGACACCTTTTGTGTTTCAACACCATTTCATTTGAGGTTCCATTACCGGGGCTGGCTTCAGAAAAGTGAGGAGGCGGGAGTGTGCTTTCTTTTGGTAATGAGTGAAAAAGCTCCTAGCTTTAAATACTCTATGTGCTCATGACTTCAAAATGTACTTCTCCAGCCAATACCTGAGCTCAGTAGTCATATATAGACCTGATGACTTGGCATCTTCCCCTGGATGGCTAGTAGGCATTTCAAACTCAATGCAACTCACGTGGACTTAGTTTTCTCCTGCACATCAATCACTCCCCTCTTTCACCATCTCCTTAATGGCACGGACACAGATCAAGTTGTTGAATCAAGAAAGTTAGGTCATTCTTGATTCCTCTCCTCCACATTTTCAACCCTGCTTCCAATCCACTGGCATGTTTCATTAGCTCTATCTCAAGAATGTATTCCGGTCTCTGCTTTGCTCCTTTTCCACTATAGAACCTAGGTCAGTCCACCATCATCTCTCTCCTTTTTAAAGATTTATTTTTATTGTTTTTGACAGAGAGAGAGAGGGAAATATAGAGACAGAGATAGAGAGAAGGGGGAGGACCCAGAACAGTCTCCATAGTTGCACATCATTGGTTTTTCCACATAGTTTTATTCCATAGGTGGGTGCAGAGCCACACAAGGCAGGAACTGGGCCGGGGTCTCACCCCAGCGAGAACCAAACTGGGGGAACTCCCCAGTTCAGCATATGGTTCCACACGGGCCGGGGCCGGGACTCGATCCTCGGTCCCCGGGGCTGCAAAGTGAGCGCTCAACCCACTGCGCCATCCCGGCTTCCCTCTCTCTCCTTTTTAATAAAACGCAATTTCTAACAGCCCTCCAGGACCTGAGCCCCACCCATGCTGCTCTCTGCTGTATCTCCTTCTGGTCAGTCCAGACCCACTGCGCTGCAGCCACCCCAGCCTCCCTGCCACTCATGCTGCTTCCTGCCTGAGGCGTTGGCTCCTGCCATTCCTTCTGCCTAGAAAGTTACTCTCTCTGATCGTTTGTGCAGTTGGCTCTGACCTCAGGCTTAAAGGCTACAGCATCGTCCACTCCTCATCCCTATCACTCTCATTTCCCCCGTTCTATTGTTTTCAAAGCATTTGTCGACATATGACATTGTCTTTTATTTATTATTTGTTTAGTATGCTTTTGTCTGTTTCTTCCTCCCTCTCTTCCTTCACTAGAATGGAGGCTCCATGAGTCCTATCAGAGTAGTTTTATTCCCTGTGTAGTTCAGTTACATTCTTTGTACCTCTCATCTAGGAGGAGCTCCAAAGATATTTTAACATTTATAAAAGAAAATTTCAAACATGCAGAAAAGTAGAGACTAGTGTAATAAACCCACTTTTACTCATCACTCAGTTCCATCAATTGCCAACCCAAGGCAAATCTATTTCCATCTATCGCCCCATGTTGAAGCAAATGCCAGATATCATATCATTTCATCTTTAAGTATTTCAGTGTAGATCTCTGAAAGATAAGGGTTCTTTAGAAAAAATAGCCACAACTAAACAAATTTATAATAATCCCTTAATACCATTAAATAATCAATGAGTTTGCAAAGTTCCTTGAATATCTCACTTTCTTTCCACAGTTCTTTGTTGGTTGGTTAGTTTATTTGTTTGAATCAGGGTCCAAAGGAGGTCATTATATTGCAATTGTTCATAAGTCTTTTTAATCTCATAATCTATAGTTCTCTTAACTCTCTAGTTTTGTTCTTGAACCCTATTTGTTGAAGAAACCCGGTATTTTGTCCTATAGTGTTCCTAGCCTAGGTTTGCTCATTGCATTCCAGTGGTGTTGTTGAACTTGTTTCTCTGTCCCCTGCATTTCATGTACATTGGACTTAAGAGGCTTGATTATGATTCACGTTTGTTTCTTTGGGGAAAAAATGCTTTCGTCTCAGATTCTTTCATCAGGAGACATATCATGTCTGGTCGTCTCTATGATATACTAGGTACTGATTCTCATTGCTCAGATCCAGTGTTGTATTAGAGCTTACAAATGTTAACATTCTAATTTGATCATTCCTTCTGCACATAGTAACTGAAATACTTTTATAGGGAGAAACTTACCCTCATTAATTATTTGGTTACACTGAGATATAGTTTGTTTAGGAAAGGCGGCTAAATGCTTTATTTTTTCTCTTTATCAGTTTACCAAATGCTGAGTTGTTCATTACAGTCTCCAAAGTTGACCAAGAAAGATTTTTATTTTAAGTGTCATCATGAGTTCATAGGTTTCAACATACATGATGCATTTTAATCAATAGGTGTTTGTTGAGTGAATAATTGAGCAAATACAAAGTTTAGAGCAGTCTATATAGACTTTCAATATTTCCTTTCCAGATTTTATTGTTCCAGATTTTATATGCAAAACCATTGGATGATTTTTGTTTAGGGTTAATTCTACTTCTAAACTATTTACTGTAGAGTAAATTGAATAGTACAACACAGACCCTGCTTTTGGGAATACTCTTATTCATCTGCTACTGCACAGAACACTGTCCATTAGATCCTGAGTTCACTTCATTATCAAAACTTACCCACTCTGATAATGTGTTTCCCACCTGGGGACGTGCTGGTCACTGGTCCAGAGGCAATGACACTGAGCGAGGCCTATCCAGGCTCCTATGCTGTGGACTTGGGTCAATCAGCTCTCCTCTGGCCATCAGTGTCCCCATGGGAACATGTAGGGGTGACATTGCCAAGTCCTGACCAAGGCTTTTTCCAGTTCTTACATGTTAGAGAGTTCTCCCTCTTCCTTATTGCATGTTACCTCTTGGTAAAGGCCTGTGAACAACATCAGGGGGAGTGAGCAAGGCAGCAGTGGAGAGGGGTGGGGAGGGAAGTGTGGAACCCACAGGCCAGGAGGGAGAGCCTTCCACACATAATTCAGCCAGCTGCCCAAAAGAGGCCAGGACTGGAACACATTGGCCATTCTGTGTGCCATGTTCTTTAAAAGCCTTCTGGGGTGGGGTGGGAGCAACAGGTGTAAGCAGTGGGCATCTACCTGGTCAGGAGAGATTTCTGGGAATGTGTGGAGGTCTCTGAAGGAAGACTGACGGGGCTGGCTACAAGAAGCTGATTCCAAAGTGTGCCTCCTGGAGCATGGGCTTGGGCCGATCCACCACGGACCCCGCAGTTCCTGTGAGGGCTGCTCCCAGCCATCCCTGCAGTTGTCCCTGGAGGCACAGGCAGCCTTGCCAGCCACCCTGGCAGCATCGGCCGTCTGGGAATTCAGACACTTGGAGTGCCAGGGAGTCTGCTGGCATTTTCCTTTTGTCTGTCGCAGGGTTCGATTGCATGGGAATCGATAGCCGGCTTTCTGGGAGTGCACTGATGAGCAGGCCTGCTGCTGAGCTCTTGTCTGTGTTCCCGCTTGCCAATCACAGAGCCTCCATGTCCTCATGTCTATCAGCATGTGATCCAATCCCCCAGGGAGAAAATCAGCTTATCTCATGCTCACAGAGACCTGATGAGGTATCTAGAGATGATGGAATGTCTCATTGGCTTCCAATCCTAACTGCCAGTAGTCAGGGGCTGGTGGGCTTTTCATTAGCCCAGAACAAGGGCTGGCTAAAAATGGAGTGCGGTGGCTTATATGGCATCATGCACAGCTCCTCTCATGCCCTTAGTGTAGGGAAGGAGAGACAGCAGTCGGGAGGCTACTGTTCTGCCTCCAGCCCTGTCACCCTCACAGTTTTCCTCCACCACTGGCCATCTTCCCACATGTAAACAGTGGGCAGGTCACTCTAACAGGGAGGAGGTATGCTTTGCACCCCGCAAGGGGCTTACCTGGTGAGGACCCCAGGACCTTGGGACCCTTCTCCTTAGCACCTTGGAGGTGGTGTTAGACTTTCTCCCATTTGAGGCATCTGGGATAAATGGACGGTCAGAGTCACTTTGGTGGTTATAAACCACCCGAGAGGTGGGTGCCTGGTGTCCATTTAGAAAAAAGGGACCGGGGGGGGGGGGCAGTGGACAGTTGGCTATGCATATGCAAGAAAAACAAAATTAGACCCTTACCTCACACCATACACACATATTAACTCAAAAAATGGACCATAGACCTAAATGGAAAAAACCAAAACTATAAAACTTCTAGGAAAATACTTTGTGACATTAGGGCAAAAATGCCTTAACTAGGACTCCAAAAGCACACTCCATAAGACAGGAAACTAATAAATTGGATTTCATTAAAATTAAAACTTTTGCTCTGCAGAAATACGTAAATATGGCAAAGACTGGGAGAAACTATTTGCATATCATATATCTGATAAGGGACTTATATTCAGAATATATAGAGCTCTTAAAACTCATTGGTAAGAAGTCAAATACTCAATTAAATATAAGCGAAAGATTTGAATAGACATTTCAGCAAAAATGGTATACAAATGACTAATATGCACATGAAATGATGCTCAACATCATTAGTCAGCAGGGAAATGCAAATCAAAAGCATGATGAGATTCCACTTCACACCCACTTGCATAGCTATAATTCTAAAATTTAAATTTACAGGCTGGAACTCTTGTGTGTTACAGGTGGGAATGTAAAATTGCACAGCCCCTTTGGAAAACAAGTTGGCAGTTTCTTAAGTTAGGCATAAATTTACCATATGACCCAGCAATTCCACTTCAAGGTTTCTACCCAAGAGAAGGAAAACATATGTCCACACAATGACTTGCACACACTTGTTCACAGCGTCATGATCCATAATAGCCCAAAAGGGGAAATTATGGAAATGTCTATCAACAGATGAATGAACCAATAAGATGTGGTATATCCATACAATAGAACATTATTCATCAGTAAAAAGGAATGAAGTACTGACACATGCTAAAGTGTGGATGAACCTCAAAAACGCTATGCTAACTGAAAGAAGCCAGATGCAGAGAAAATACAGAATGAGTCCATGAAATATCCAGAAAAAGCAAATCTCTAGAAACAGAAAGTAGATCAGTGGTTGCCTGGAGTTGGGGGTGGAAGCAGTTATTTGCAAATGGGCGCAAGGGAATGTTTGGGAGTGATGCAAATGATCTAAAATTGGATCTGGTGATGGCCGCACAACTCCATGCCTTTACTAAAAATCACTGAGCTGTATACTTACGATGAAGTTTACAGTACGTAATTATACCTCCATAAAACTGCTTAAGAAAGGAAGAAGGGAGAGAGGGAGAGTCTGGAATGTGCTTTGCCACAGGAGAGGAAGAGAAGGGGAGAGTGGGCGTAGAGCCTCTTGGAGCCAGTCTCAGCCTCCAGGAGGAGGCAGCTGCCCCTGGTCCTGCCCACTGAGCTGCATCCTGAGACCTTCCCCAGTAAGAGCAGCAGCCTTAGGCAGCTCTGCAGTTCCACCCTGAGGCCTCAGCTCACTGCCACCTTCTGCAAGCTTGCTCTCTTCCTTCCTCAGATAACGAGGTACCCTCTGCTTTCTGCAACCCTCCACCCCCACGCACTGCGCCCCTACCTTGCCATCACAGCCCTGTCCCTGTCCCAGCTCTGGTGTCAGCCATCCCTCCCGCCCTCTGCATTGTCCCAGAACCCGTTTCCTCGGACAGGCATGCCCTGCTTTCTAGTTTAGATCACTGGGCCATGAGACAGCTGGGCCGAGATCGCTGGGAAATGGTCTCAAACCTTGAGGAAGGGAAGAGGTACAGGACAGACTGGATGGAGAGCAGGTGGGGTAGGGGTAGCTAAAGGAATCCCACGTGTGATGTGGGATGTGGGGAAACATAAAGACCTTCAGACACACAGCACTTTCCTGGTAGAGGAGGGGCTGGGACAGCCCCTGAAGGCCCATCTTGAGGCCATAACCCAGCAAACAAGTAACTCAGGAGCAGCTAAAGCCCTCAGGGGTTGACTTTGATGAATTTCAAGAACTGAGACCCCTGGAAGGCCGATCCTTGCCATTGCTTTTGTCATTTACTTCTGAGTATGAGCCTGTCCCTCAGAATTTTGAGCCCGGTTTTGGAACCCTGATTCAGGTGGTAGACTATTGAAAGCATGTCATAGATCAATTCATTTCATCCTCATAAAACTCTTTGAAGTAGGGGCTTTAGAGCCCCTACTTAGTTAGCATAGCGTTTGTAGATGATGGAATTGAGGACCAGAGGATAAAGCAAGTTTCCCAAGGTTCAAAAGGCAATCACAACAGATTGTGAGTTAGAGCTCATACAGTTGGTCTCTACTTCCTGCATCCCACAGGTCCCTGCCAACAGTGGGGTTGATGGAGTATGAAGCCAGGCTCTTACAGGCCCAGCATGAGAAGCCTGGAGACCTTCAAGATGAGCTCATTCACTGGGCCTGGCAAGGGGAGGAGGAAGGAAGGGAATAGGTGAAGAAGCACTCTGGGACACACTCTGGGACAGAGGCGAGGCACAGGTCCTGCCAGGGAGGTGCCCTGGGAGCCCAAGGGGCCTGAGGCTGACATTTTTCTGGAGAGAGAGGGGCTGAACTGGCAAGGTACCCCAAGACCAGTTCCCTGGCCCCCAGGTGGCAGGAGATCCCAGCCTCACATCAAGCTCCTGCCTCTTAATGTGCACACAGGTAGTCTACACTGCAGCTCTGCCCACTCTCTTGCACCCCGTAGTTTGGGCACAGCCAGCTGGGTGCGGTCTTCTGGAAAAGCAGTCTGTAAGGCCAGTGTGCTGATGGACAAATGGACAGAGACGGTACCACCTCGTAAGAAGGGCGCAGAGGGAAGCAGAGGGTGGTTGGGAGCCTGGATATGCTATGACAGAGAATTGTGATCCTGCATCTTTCTTAGGGGGATTGGGGCTCACAGCAGTAAGGGGTCTAAGCCTACAATAATCCAGTGGCAGAAGAGTCTTGAAATTCAGGAGAACTTTTACCGTCTCCTAGTGCGGCTGCAGAATCTGCCTGCACCTTTTGAGTACTTGTTGGGTGCTTGGTTTTCAGGACAGAGTTCTTTCATAGTTTTGGGCAGACTCACTCCCATCTCTGGGTCCCCTTTTCTAACACCACAATGCTAAGCCCAAAATAGGGCGTCTGTTTGGAGTAGGTAGGGAGTTGTGGACATAAGTTTAAAATCAAACCAACCATCCACTAAAAAGTTGCCCAAAATGACATTTTCTTAAAGGAGTGATACCTCTCTCAGACTTGGTCAGTGATGGCCCAGAAGGTTAGAATGAGTTGATCATAGAGCCCAGAGCCTGCAGAACCATGCAAACTTGCCAATGGGCCCACACCTCCCTCCAAATGGGTCCCATGTTTTCAAACAAATGGGCCCCATACCTTCATTCAAATGGGTCCCATGCCTCCATCCAAATGGGTCCCATGCCTCCATCCAAATGAAACCCATGTCTCTCCATCTAACTGGGAACCCTACCTTCATCCTACTGGGTCCCATGACGCTTCATCTCATTGGGATTCACATGCCTCCACCCAATGGATGCCATGGTAGGAGACTTCTGTCTGCTCCTGTCACGAATTCCCGACCCAGTTAGAGCATGCACTCTGAAACGCCCTGCCCCCACACCCCACGTGAGAGGGGGCCTCAGTCTGCTCCCCACCTCCTGGAGACCAGCCAGTTTTCTGGACAGTGATGGTGGCTAGCTGGGCAGGGAGGCCCTTGGCAGAGCAGGCCCAACCTCCCTCAGGGCTGTTCTCCTTCCCTCGCCTTTCAGCTTGATTGTTATTCCAAAGGTCTCCTTATGGAAATGACAAAATAATGGTGCTGCAATTTGTGCATGTGTGGCTCTGTACTCTAATTGCCGGTCCCCATGTCCCCTCTGTTGGAGGCATTGCAGTGGAATCTGAGAAATGATTCATGCTTTGTCAATGCTTTGCCCTCCCTCTCCTTCTGTCACCCATCACCCCAGCTATGTCCCCTCTCCAAGGTGAAGGGGTGACATGGAATATCTGAGTAGAAATAGGCACCCCCAAATCCCCTCTCAAATGTCTAGAGGGGCCTGAGCTGGAAGAGGAGCTAGAGATCCATATCTATGAAGCCGATCACTGTTTCATAACAGAAATCCTGTTATGGGGGTAGCTCTGGGAGCTGTTGGGATTAATGAGGCACACTGCCTCTAGTACTGTCACTGTGGCAACACTGTCTCCCTAGCTGGTGCTGTCCCCCTGATTTGGGGAGTTACTTGCAAAATTGGACAAAAGAGGATTGGGTAGAGACTGCAAATCTTGGTCCAGGCGTGATGCCCTGAGCAGGGTGAAACCCTGGGCTCCCAGAAAGGCTTCATGGGGGAGGTGGAATGACCCCAAGCTAGACTCCAGAAGGGGAAGTTGGGACTAAGGGAGAAAGCAGAGAGGCCAGGAGAAGAGATAAGCAGAACCTTCCCGCCCCAAGCCCCAAAATATGTTGCTACATGCAAGATTAATCAGATTCTTTCTAAAGAAAAAGAAACTAATTTTAAAGCTGTTTTGACAGAGAGAGAGAGAGAGAGAGAGAGAGAGACAGACAGACAGACAGACAGACAGAGAGAGAGAGACAGAGAAGGAGGAGAACCCAGAGCCCAGTCTCCATAGTTGTACGTCATTGGTTTTCTGCATGGTGTCACTCCACACAGGTGGGCGGGGGCCATGCAGGGCAGGAACTTGGGCAGGGGCCTCCTGCATGGGAGGCACCACCCCACTAATTGGGGGCTGAGCCAGGGGCCTCCCACATGGGAAGCTCTCTCTGGCAAGAAGGGCCAGGGCTGGGATTTGATCCTCGGACCCTAGGGCTATAAAGTGAGTGATTCACCCACTGAGCCATCTTGGCATCCTCTAAAGAAAATTGTTTCTGAGGAAAACAAAGCTTTCTTTGCAAGGGGGTTAAATCACTTTAGTTAGATTACCCCTGGGGACACTTAGGGTGGGCCAAAGGCAGAACCTTCAGAAGCTCGTATTTAGACAGGTTGCGGAGAGTAGGGTCCTGGGGAAGGAGACAGAGCAGCAGGTGTGGGGACTCAGAGGGGCAGGGATGCTGGCAGTGGGGCAGCTTGGCATCCTTAGGATTTGAGTGCCAGTGAAAATGCAGGTCATGGTCTAAAGCATCAAATCTCACCTTCTCTAAACTCTGATTAGGCTTAGGAGTAACAGAGACCCGGGCTGAATTTTGCTTCTCCCACTTACAGCTGTCAGACTTGGGAGGAGTTACTTAACCTCTCTGTACCTGGGTTTCCCCATCTATGGCAGGGTGTAGTCACAACCTATTCCATAGGCTGGTGGGAGAATTGAACATGACAGTGTAACTATAAGCCCTTAGTACAATACTCACCCAGACTGAGTTCTTGCCCATCATGGCCATTTGCTGTTATTATTGTGCATGGTTCCTGTGTTGTTCTGAGAATTAAGTAAGATACTTACGTAATTTCTGCACAGAATCGAGCATAGCTCCTGGCACGTAGCCATTATGTATTCAGTGTCTACTGTGGCTTTTACAGCCAACATCTTCCAGTTCAGACAGGCACCTTGGGTTCCAGGAGTCCAGCCCATCTCCATCTAGAAAAGTGGAGAGAAGAGCCAGGAGGAGGAGGGGAGGGCATGTCTGGGGTTCCGTCTTACCCTCTCCTCTATCATCAGTGAAGTGCGTGAAGTTTTCGAGGAATTTCATCATCCTGGTATCTTCTAATATGTGGCGTCAATGGAGGTCTTTGGAAAGAAATATTTTAACGTATTTTAGAAGAAAGCTGTGTGATGGGTCGAAAAAGGACTATCCCAGGTTATTTCAAGTAGACTCAGATTTGACGTGGGAATGTAGGTGCTCACAAAACTCTTGGAAGGGGTAGGGAGATGGAGGTCAGCCTAGGCCACTGAGCACTCTCAGGTTGGCCACCAACTTGCAGGGAGTCAGAAGACCCTGCTGGCAGTGGTCACAGCTGCCTCTACCACTGAGGTGGATGCATAGAAAATAGCCAGAAGTCACTGCACATTTGATTCCCTGCAACTCTGAGTTCCAAGTCTCATGGGCTGCTCGCCATCTCTGCTCAAGAGGCTCATCAAGCTGCTGCCTCTCTTCCCCTTCCAGAGCTGGTCAGAGGGCCTCTCATTGGTGGGCTCTAATCCAGACCTCTCCACACCAGCATTCTGGGAAATGTAGTTCTCATGCTTCTAGCCCCTGTGAGCCTGGGGAGCCACTGAGGTGGGGATCTGACCACTTGCAGACCTAAAGGGAATGGTGTGGATGCAGAGGCAAGAGGGCACAGGAGACACCACTGTTTTGCTGTGGGCAGAGAGCTCAGAGCTGCAGAGCTCCTGGAAGAGGAAAGGGAAGGAGAACAGGATGCCTGGGCACCTCCCTGCGAGACAGATGGAAGAACAGTAAGAAGGGAGAGATCCAAGCAGAAGGCCCAGCCAGGCGGCATGAGACGCAGGCTCACCCCAGCATGGGTGATAGGCAGGGTATGCAGAACTCAGAGTTGCAGGAAGTCCTGTATGGCCCCAAAGGACCCTAAACTGGGTCAGGGCCACGAGAAGAACCTGGAGAAATCAGGGGTTCAGTGGGAGAACTGTGGGATTATCACGAACAGACATGATAGCCAAGGAGCTGATGCAAATATAAGGACAGTCTTATAATGAATTCAATTCAACAAGGACCTGAAACCGCCACCTGGGTTGGGCAGCGCCTTGGACACAGAAGGTACAGTACTAAGATAACCCGGATGCAGCCTGTGCTCTCAGAAACATATGGTTTAGTGACAGAGACCAAGTGACGACCGCGATGACTATTTTGACTGCTTGTTATACAAATCATTTACATGGCTTATCATGTTTACTCTCCAGCAGTACAAGTAGGTACTATTATTATTATGCACTATCATCATATACGATTTTGTGTACTATTACTATTATAAAAAGTAGGAGCAATTATTCCTGGTTTACAGATGGGGAGCCTGAGGCTTAGAGAGGTTGGTAATCGCTGGTAGGAGATGGAGCCAGGACCTCTCTCGGAGCCCCTCGACTGCACGTCCTGCTCTACAATATAAGACAGTGTTGGTGGAGACGACAGAATGCAAATACACGTGCAGTGGTTAAAGGGACCGTCTGCAAGGAGGTGCTCATGCTGACTGCGAAGTGAGGGGCTGCGGTGGAGAAGGTGGCACGCTAGCTAAGCTGTAAGCAACGGGCACCCAGCTAGTGGGATCCGCGTTAGCAATATCTTGGAAGATATGGTATAGCGTGTGCGTGTGCGTGTGTGTGTGTGTGTGTGTGTGTGTGGTGGGGGGTGTTGGGGGGATCTGAGCTTTTGAAAGTTTCATCTTGCCTACATCTACTTTTTGGCCCATGCAGTATGTGAGTATGCATGCGCTGTTAGGTCCTGGCAGAGGCAGAAATGCCCAGGGTGCTGGGAGCAGCTTGGTGGGGGAGGCAGGCAGGTAAGCAGCCTGTCATAGCCAGAATTGGAAGCGTGGCATGTGGGCACTTCGGAGTCTGAAACTGGCACAGAGGACACAGCGCTGCCAGGAGGAGGGCCCTGAGCGGCCCTGACACATGGGTGTCCTGGGGGACAGCCTGGGAAAGCCATGTCCTGCCACCAGGCTTCATGGTCATGGCAGGGGAGCACTTGGGAGGTTTCAGGCAGGAAGGTGGTGCCTTCAGATCCGTGGTATGGGAAGACCTCTTGGTCAGGTGTTCAGACGACACAAGCAGCAGTCGGAAAAAATCAAGGAGCCGGTGACAAGACAAAGGCCTGAACCAAGGTGGGAGCAGAAATCAGGAGATTTGACAAAATAGCTCGGAATGCAGATGAGAGGATGTGGTGACAATTGGATGTAAGGGAGGGGAGGGGAGGGAGAGTTAGGAAAGCAGCAGATTGTGGGACGTTTGTCTGTGGGCCATCCATAGGCAGAGGCTGAAAATACAGAAGAGAGGAAGGACCATGAAGTCAATGCTCTGATCCGAGCAGAAATGGCGTGAAGCGGGGCTGAGAGTGAGTGTGAGTGGGGTGAGGTGCAGTTCATTTCTACCACGAGGAGAACCTGCTTCCGAGCTTGGTGGAGGGGGGTGTGCATGTGGGAGGTGGTGAGGCTCCCAGCTGCTCTTCTCTTATTTCTCTAACCAGAGTTTTGAATTGTGTGCATAGTAGGCAGGACTTGGTGGTGTGTGGGCCAAGTTTATTAAAGCCTATGCATGAAAAATGACAGTGAGAATAAAGGCTAAGGGAGTCCATCACGCGTGTGCCCCTCTTGCTCCATCTCCTAGCCTCCCAGGAAGCCCAGAGCAGTCCTCGAGGTACTGATTGGCATGGGCCACCAGGGCCTGGGGCCCCCTCACTTCCCGGGAGCAGGTGGTGAAGGCAGCTCAACAGGCACCCACACTTGTGTTTGTGGTTGCAGAATAGTTGTCTAGGCGGTAGGTAGAATCGCTGCTGAACGTGGTCCTCCTTCCCCTTTGCCAGAATAGATTTTTTTTTCTTTTAGCTCAGAGATATGCCAAGAAAATGAAGTAAAAGTAAGGGAGAGAGAGAAGAGAGAAAGCCCGACCAACGTGTCTTTAATTTGAATAGCCTTTTCCAGGTGAAAAAGCAACAGTTTGTGGCAAACTATTTGTCTTCATTAGGGTTGGTGTCATTACTGGTGGAGAAGCCCTGCTGACTAATGGGAGGCCTGAGTCCAGACGAGCTGGGTCTCCACCTAGCCTTCCACATGCTGGGTGAGCACAGCCTTTAATTTTGGGGTGCCCCATTGGAACAGCCCGGAAAGGACAGTGCTCATGGTTGGATTAGCCTCACAGAGCTGAGAGAGGCCTTCCAGATCAGGAGTGGGCTGCTGCTTGCTTGCCTCTGTATTATACAGGGCCCTGGTTTAATGAAGGTGTGTACTGAGTGGCCGAATGATGGATGAATGACCATGACAGTGAGTGTGTGCTGTAGAGATAGGTGGACCAATGACCAAAGGCATCAGCAGGGACAGGAGAGAGGGCCTCACAACGAGCAGCTGCAGAGCCAGCCTGCGGTTCAGCTCCTTCCTTCCCAGGAGCCTCTCTGCCTCCCTGTCCCTTCTGCTGAGAGGTATAAAACATAGATGAGAATGTGCTCTAGCAGTTATTTTTGCTATCCAGAATAGAAGGTGCTTACAAAAAGCAAAGCATCATTTATCATGATGGATGTTGCTGAGGTTCAGGTTGGCAGCCATGGGAGCTGTGATTCACATTCAGATCAAGCCTTGAATGTGTTCACCAATCACCAGCAAAGGTGAGGAGCTGTTCCTACTCTTCATGTCCCCATTGCACAGATGCATCCGTTAAGCTCAGAGACGCTACCATGGGACTTGCCCATAACCTGGTAGCTAGGATTTAAGCACTGGTTCTGGAACCCAGGTGTTCGGAGTCTGCACTCAGGGTAAATTTGGCTGTCCCATTGCTGCTTCCTGTGACATTCTGGGGCCACATGTTGAACATGCAGCCACAAGCAGGCGGATCCCAGCATCCGCTGTGTTTTCTGACGGCCAAGTTAGTTGATTAACACACGAGGTCCTGAGAATAGCCCTGATTTGAGGAATTCCCTGAGGAAAGCTGAGTGTATCTCTCCAAGCTCATTATCTGGACTCGGAAGTGTATAGCCACACCTCATAAATTGGTACAGCGTGACAGTGGGCTGTTGGCTTGCAAGCAACATCGCGGTGATTTAGAGCTCTCCGGCATGCAGGTTTCCGGTTTGTGTCAGCGCACAGCACACTGATGGAGGCCTGTGTGAGCTGTTTACTTCCTTCACACTCAGCCACCTTCAGGCCCAGGATCACTGCTCTGAGATTGCCGAGCTGCCAAGGAAGGGAGACTGGTTTTCCCTGTGCCTGCCTCAGATGGCACCTGTTTGTGTGGACAAAGATAGCATCACAGATTCTGATGCAGGTGGCTGGTCCTGTCCTGAGGGTGTCACCCATGCTCCCAGTGCACGCTCAGCCCTGACAGCAGCACAACGAGGGGGGCCTGGCTCTCCCTGCCTGTCTCCGCCCTGGTGACTGGTGTCCTAGCCCACACTCCAGCTCAGTGTAGGGCCGACACCTCCTTCTGTCTCGCTGCTTCCCTTTCTCCAGGGAGCACTGTGGATTTGAAATGATGTTCTTTAATCATTTCTTAAGTGACCAGCCCCGAAATCATTCCTTAGTGCTCTACACACAAATGAAATCATAAATCCACCCTGGTCCCTGGCCGGGAAGGCCTGAAGTGCAGCCCGACCTGGAGCAGAGAGCGGGCCTCCCCAGGAGAAGGGAATCAGCCCGCGCCAGAGGAAAGGCCAGGGCCTCAGAGAAGGCAGATGCACCCCTGCTGTCTGCACTGGAGCTGCTGTAACAAAACGCCATGAACCCAGGGGTTTGAACAGCACACCTTTGTTTCTGACACTTCTGGAGGCTGCTGGGAAGCCCAGGGTCAGCGTGCCAGCGCATTCAGTGGCTGGTGTGGGGGACTGCACCTGAGTTTGCAGGGCACCTTCTCATGAAGTCCTCACGTGCCCTTTCTGTGGTGCTTGCACTCAGAGATCTTGTGTCTCTTCCTTTTTTTATTCAGGGTGTTAATCCCATCACAGGACCCTACTCTGGGGACCTAGTCTAACCTTAATTACCTCCCGAAGGCATCACCTCCAAATACAGTCACCTTGAGGGTCAGGGCTTTCGCATAGGAATGCAGGGAGCACAAACATTCACTTCATCACACCTATTAACTCCCCTTCCTCAGAAGGGCCCTTTGCACTTCTGTTCTGCCCTGGGCAAAAGGGCTCCCTGAGAATGCAGACAGGTGGGTGCAGGTCATTAGGAAGGTGCTCATCTCAGGGTTAGGATGTCTGGGCAGCCCCTTCCAGGACTGGGCACCCATGCCCCGCTATCCAGAATCAGCCAGGCCCAGAGGTTCTTTGCTGAGCTCGAGAGGTCAGGAGGGCAGGAGGCTTTACCTGGGTGAGTAAGGAGCTGGCAGTACTCATCAAGAGAGACTCAGTATTGAGGGTTTGTGGTGGCGGTCCCCAAACATACCCACGATTCCTACCTATTTCAAGACTCAGTTTAATATTCTGCCCCCCTCCAAGATAATTCCCAGTGTATTTGGAGTACCCTATATCTGTCCCCAGGAAGACAGTCTTCTGCTTCACTACGTTGGTGATGGGCATTCAGCAAAGACACCAGCAAGGACATTAAGCATCCTTGACTCTTCTCCACCACTGTACTTTTGCATGTGACATTTCCTTTGCCTGGAACGGCTTTCTTCATTTTACCTACCTAGTAAACTCCTATTCATGCTTCAAAACCCTGATCAGTTGTCCTGTCCTCCAGGGGATCTTTCCTCTCTCCCAATTAATCTAGAGAGAGGCTGCCTCTTTTCTCCTCGCTCCTATACATATTGCTCTTTTTATGTGAATCATGCTATTTTGTGATTACGTTCGCATTTGGTTCTTTCATTAGGCTGTGCTCCTTGAGAACGAGGACTCTAGCTTAGGTCAGGGCCTGGATCGAAGGAGTGATGTTTCTGAAACTGTGTAGTCGAGTGATTGGAGCCCCAGAGTGATGTAAGAGCTGCTGTATGTCTTTTCTTTGCTTCCAGCATGCTTTGTTCATGTAAGTCATGCAGCTTCTGAGCTGAGAATCTGAGTTTCTTTCTCTGCAATATGGGGAAAATAAAACCAGTGCCTTCCCTATTATTTCAGAAGCCCACAAAGAAGATGAATCTGAGAGTGGGTTGATAGGGGAATGTGTCAAAACCCTTTAGCTCCTTGAAAAATTCCATTAGAAAGTAGAGGTGTTGGGAGTGCAATTATTATTTGATTCCCAAATGGTGAGGGCGCTTCCAGAAATGTGCTTTGCTTGATGAACCAATACATTTTCAGCCCCCACTGATGAATTTGGGAATCGAATACCTGTCATCTTGGAATAATTGACACATCTTGGTGAAGCGCTTACTTTCCTCTGATGAAATTCTGGATTCTTATTGAGAGCGAGGAGAAAGACATGTTACATGGGAGCAATATTGTTTTATGGACCCTTATCTTGGTTATTAACAAATGAGCATTACGTGTAGAAATGGGAAAGGGGGAATTAAGTAATGAAGTTTCATAGGGTTATAATGATTATTAGCCTGATGATGATGAAATCTAGACTTCAGTGCTCATGGTTTCCTTGGCACTCACTGCTCCGTGCCCACTGATGTTGAGGGACAGCAGGCTGGCTACTTCCGGCCCTGTCCCCCACCCTGAAGTTATCTGGGTGATAGGCCCCTTTAGCATATTTGGTCGGGGTGTCAGTCAACAATAGCCATTATAAGTTGCCAATATACCATGTAAATAGCAAACATCTCATAGTCTAGGAAGCTGGCACCCACTAGAGGTAGGAACATTTAATGTCAGTGAACACTCACCCTGCCCCTCACCCCCCAACCCCCTTCTCTGCTCCTGAGCTGCACAGACGTCCTGTGGTCATCTGGAAAATGCAGCCAGTCCAACTATTTACATTCTCTTCATTTCCCTCTGCCCACTGGAAGCTACTGGAAAGATGAATTTGCCTTTCAGAGAAGGCCTCTGCAGAGCACCCAGTGGCCACATCCATACATCACCTTTTAACATCTGGTCAGAAATTCAGACAGGCAGGGACTCAGAGGGCTCAGTGCCAGCCTATGACATAGACCATAGTTGTTTCTTCCCCTCCCTTTGGAGGCAGGGAATGTAGGGCAAGATGTCTTCATCTTGAGCAGAAAACAAACACAGCCTGTCCGTTTCCCAAGCCTCTCACCTGACCCCGTGCTCTTGAACACTTGCGTTCTTGAGCCTTAGTGCACAGACCCATAAATACAGACTTGCCCTGACCCTCATGAATAACTTACATTTGTAAATAACTGGAAAGGGCTTCAGCTTTGAAGTCAGGCAGATCTGGTTTTGAATTCTGCCTCTGCCCAGAGTAGCTGCAAAATATCAGGCAAATTGTTTTATTTCTCTGAGCCTCAATGTCATTGTCAATAAAATGGCAATGATACCGTCTACCTTACATAGTTTCACTGGGAAAAAAAAATTGTATGTTAGACAAATGATTATGCTTGCCTATGAGAAATAGAAAAATAAGATGATTTGGTTTAAAATTATACAGATTTTTTCCCCCTGTCATGTAAAATAAATCCAAGCTGGTAAGGTACTCCATGGCCTGGTGTTAGGGACCCAGGTATATTCCAACTTGTTGCTCTGACATCCTTAGCATATACTTTCTACCTCACAGTCCAAGATGACTGCTTGCGTTCCAGACATCATGTCCACTTTCCAGTTAGCAGGAATGGAGAAATGAGGATGAAGAGCTAGCTTTCTCATGTGGTGGTCACTGCCCAGGAACTACATATACTTCTGCTTAATCCCTAGATCTTAGCAATTCAAGCTAATGCCCATGCATTGTCAAACCCTAAAGGAAGTGTTCCATGTGGTGGGACAAATGTTTTTTAAAAATATAAACAGTAGCAACGTGATGACACATTACCTATAGTAACCATATTATGATTTTATAATAGAAAATAACAGCGACTTGCAATTGAGTAGTTATTACATGCTAGGCACTGCGCCAAACGTTCTATATTCATTATCATATTTAATCATAGAACAACTTAGAAGGTAGAGACTATTGTTACTTTATTTTTATAGACGAGAAAACTGAGATTAAAAAAGATGATAGAACTCACCTTCTCTGGCTATAAGTAGTAGAGTCTCTAACTCAAAAATTAATACTTCTTTCCCCCAAGGACTCATGGTGGTATAGTTTATATTTAACATGATACACTACACTCTAGTTTTGTTGGTTTGAAGGAAATTTACTTGATTTTAAAAAGCTCTAACCAGTGATCTATTACGTCTTTGGATTCAGGCAGTGCGTGTGCAATTCCTGGCTTCACCACTGGTGTTAGGGCCTTGGACAGCTACTAACCTTAGTTGAACCTGTTTCCTAAGGTGCAAAATGGAGATGATTGTAGCTCACGTCTCTTTGCACTATTATGAGCATGAAATGGCATCATGCTGAACACCCAAGGACCTGGTCCATGATAAATGCTTATTTAAATACTGACCACTGTTCTAATTAATGAAATTATTGGTTTTGGTATTGGCACAACGTTATAACCAATGCTAGCAGGCGGGGGTCAGCTCGGTAACCCACAGACCTCGCCTTAGAAGGGTGCCGAGGGTGGGAGCGGGCTGGTCCAATATCCCACCCTATCCTGCACTCTGAAGGACAGGCTAGTCTTTCATTTCATAAGAGGCCTTTACTGGCCTGACCCAAAGGCCTGGGGGGAGGGTGGGCCAGGAAGAACAGGCCCCTCCCTCTTCAGTGGCCCCCTGTCCATCATTCCTTTAGCCCTGGACTTGTTTCCTTTGGGGAAGTCCTGTGCCAAGCTGCCCAGCAGGGCCTGCCCCTGCTTCCCCCTACCCGACTCCCTCCAGCTCTCCGTGAGACCCCGCTGATGACTCCTTCCCAAGATCCTCCCGGTGCAGTGTCCTCAGTCGAATGGCTTCTCCTAAGTGCACATTGAGATCGAAGTGCTAAATGCGCCTATAACACCTCTGATCCCTGCTGCAAGCTTCTCCCTTAATCATGTTTAACTGACAAACCTGAAGGCAGTTGGTGATGCTAATGTTTATCTGGAAACTGCAAATAGGGAGGACACAGACCACTCCAGAAATTACCTCTGGGCACCTGGGGAATCCATGCGCACTGGAGAGAACACACCATCCAGCCTTTTCCTGCCTCTCCGGGCAGAGGAGCCCTCTCCCCGCTGCTGTGACTTGCAGGCCCCTCGAGCCTGCTCACATGGTGGCCAGGGCTCCGGGCTCGGGTGGGCCCTGCCCAGCTGCTCAGGAGGAGGGCATCTGCCCTGTTCCAGAACCTGTGAGCCTCCCTTCTCTGTTCAGGTTTGGTAAGATTCCTGGTACTACTAAGCTTCTTGGTACTAAGATTTGGTAACAGTCCTGGACAAAAGTCGTGAGTCAGACACAGTAGATTTTTGCCACCTTTGCCTTTAGTCTTTTAGATAAATGTCGTGCAAATGTTCTGCCTTTTCACGTCCACTCCCACTTGGAGCATTTTGGGGGATGAGTCTAACCTCATTATTTCAATATTGCTCATGGTAATCTCACCTTTTCAGAGTTGACTCTGAGACATGCAAAGCGCCACATCCACTGTCACTGCAATTTAGGAACTGAGACCAGGCCCAGCAAACCCTCCGGGCAAGGGTGTGGCACAGCCTATGAGACCTGCCTTTGACTCTTACGACATTCTGGGGGCCTAGGGTACATGCCACACCCTTTGGGCCCACAGGCCAGGCCAGGGCAGAGTCAGGGAAGGATTCCTGTCCCTCATCTGTCAAGACTTCTCTGCTAATACAGCTTGAGAATGACAGCCTCAAAGCTTTAGTTTTGCTATTACCGAGAAATAAAAATCATTTCTTTTGCTCATTTGTCCCACTTGAACGGTGTGTAATATTGTTATAGATTTACGTGTTTATGGCTTTGTGGTGTGGGGAGAAGCTGCAAATTCCACTGTGCCCATTTCGACTCCTGGGTTGCTATAAAGGTCACGGCAAAATTACTTTATCACGTACACCACAGAAGGGGGAAATCTTAATCTTATGTTATACATATGCAGCACTTGACCTTCGCTTGAGATGTGGCACCTCTTAGCTACACTTCCTTAAACATGATGCAATTCTTTTCCTGATGCACATGGGGAGAATAATGAGGTGCCCTGGCCTCCTAGCTGGAGAGGAGGCTGTACTGGGGTTGACCTCAAAGATGAGAAGGAGGAAGAGTGGAGGCTACCAGGGCAGGGCAGGGGTGAGCCTGGAGAACTATAGCGGGCTCATCCTGATGAGTGGGCAGCATGGTGGGCCCCCTTGAACTAGAGGCCGAGCTGGGGGGTGAGAATTGAACTAAGGGCCTCCTGCCTGGGAAGCACACCCCAGCTCAGCACATGGGCCTGCACGGGCTGGGGCCGGGACTCGATCCTCAGTCTCCGGGGCTGCGAAGTGAGTGCTCAACCCGCTGAGCCATCCCGGTTTCGCCTCAGTTTCCCTCTGAAAGCTCTTGGATGCGCCACCTTGATCCCAGCTGCCTGGGGCATTATATTCAGGACTCTGAGCTCTGGTCTGGGTTGCGTGGGAATGTGTGCTGTGATTAAGTGATGATGTCTGTCATGGCTGGAACAGGGCAGGGGGATCATAGCTGTGCCGAGTACTGGCTAACCCTGGCCTGAGTTATTTCTAAAGTCTTCTCCCAGCCTGGCTACCTACGATCTGTGGAGTCACCAATGCCCTGGGGCGAGGAAGCTTAGAAAGGGAGAAGTAATAATACCTTCCCTAAGAGACCAGTGCTATTAGCCTTGTCAGGTTTTAGAGGAAAAAGGCGATTTGTGGTTGTGTTTCGTTTCTGGGTTTCTCTCTCTCTCTCTTGTTCTTGTTTGTTTTCCATACTGGCTCTGTGAAAAGCCGAGGGACCCGTGTCAGTTCTGGATGTGATGTCTGTAGGGCTCCGCGGCTATGCACTCAGGTGGCCAGCCAGGCTCTGGCTCACAGGAAAGAGCATCAGCCAGCAGGAGACACAGCCACAAGTCACCTTTGTTTATCTCAAGCACTTGCTCGTAAATGCTTTCTTAAGGAAATTCATCAAGGGTTGTGTCAGGGGAAATACTTAAAAATAAGGTTTTTCTCAAAGGGTAAGCACTTCAGTTCGAAAATATGGGAGGAAGCCCGACTGCTGGCATATGTCCCTCTTGCCTGCTGCCCAGAGTTACCAGATTGATGGCATTTTAAGAAAGCTGGCAGCCGGCTTGGATTGGGGTGGAGGCAGGGCCTGCAGAGGGAACATCTGGGGATTCCTGACCTGCGTCACACCGGGCATAGCAGTGGGCGCACAGGCCTGGCAGCTGGGGGCCCGATGGGTCCAATCAGGGCAGAGGACCAGGGGGCTCCTTGGAGTGGCTGAAGTGACCTGGCCCTCACCTTCCTCTGCCGGAGAAGCCTCACCCTGGGGGTGGAGAGGGAAATGAGGAGGGCGTGCTCTCTGGAAGGAGGCTGTCCTGCCTGCTGGCCTGGGACTTCTGCCTCTTCTAAAGCACAGACCCGCTGTCCCTGCCCCCAGCAGCCACCCCCACCCCCGTCAGCACCTGGCTGTGACATAGGCTCCTCTCCAGGAGGCCTTGCCCTGCCCCAGGAGCCCAGCACCTTGAGACCCCCATTCCTAGCTGGCCGCTTGCTGCCTCTGGATCAGGGGCTTCTCTGGGACCCACTTCCACTTCCTGCTCCCTGAATGTCTACCTTCACTCCTCAACAATAGCTCTCTTCTGACCCAATGTGAAGAAAGTGACTCTGTCATATTTAACGCGGAAAGTAGAAAGTGCTCCCCAGACGTGCACTGGCTGAGTGACGTATGTGCAAAAGGGAGCGGTGCTATGGAGCGGAAGCTGAGGAGGTGGCCCCACGGGGCTCCCAGCAGCTCCTGCTGATCCGGCTGGCCTGGTGGAAGGGGCTCAGGTAACGCCACACCTTAGGGCCAGTGACATAGACTAGATGTAGTGGCTGGCTCTCTAGCTACAGGCTCCGTCCTGGTCCCTTTCCTGCTCTCAGGATTCCTGAGACTAAAGATGGTACCTGCCTCAGTTCAGGGGCTTTTCTAGCCCTGCTTGCAGGCTGATGGGGAGGGGACAAACTTGGGGAGCAGAGACAACACGTTACCAGAGGTACCAAACCAGTCCTGGTTTCTGAGTGATTCCCTACCTTCCCTTCCCTGCTCTGGACACTTTTCTGATGTCACCCCCCAAACCCTCTAAGTCATAGGGACAGTGAACCCACCACCAGGGTGCTGGATTTCTAAATGAGAACCCCGGGAAGAGGAAAATGCTTAACTGCAATGGATGAAACATGGAGAATGAGCAGTAACACAAGCCGGGCAATGAGTCCTCACCTTTGATTCCCAGCACCTGGCCCAGGGCCTGGCATGCAGTAGGAGCTTCGTGCATATCTGGTGAATGGTGGTTCCTAATCAGTCACCAGATCTTCCTCTTCTCAATGACCCTTGAATGCATCTACAGCTCTCCATTCCCACTATCCCGGTTCATTATCGCTAGTTGTGGCTTTACTGTATCTCTCCCCATTGTTTCCACTCCTCCAGTCCATGCTCTTCCCCGCAGCAAGGTGAGCTTTCAGAAACAAAAAGCCAGTTGTGCTTCTTCCCAACTTGACTCCTATCCAGTGACTTTCATGGACCTCAGGATACGGTCCAGGGGCGTGACGCCCTGTGCTCAGGTTACCCCTCAGCTTCCTCACAGGATTGCAGGATGCAGCCCTGAACCCCCATGCGCGAGGCTCTGATGCCCAGCTCAGCCTCTCATGCCCAGACCCGGCCTGCACTGTGCTGTGCCTCGCTGCTCCCTGAGGACAGGCTGTTATTGGTGGTAAGAACCGGAGTGCCTACCTCTCTCTCTTGGGACATTGCACTTCTGTTTGTCTCCCTTCAGTCATGACCAGGGATCTCCCCATTCCACCATGGCAGCGTGTCCCCATGCTGACCCTGCCTCTTTAACAACTTCCATGCTGATTGATGCATTCTGGGCTCGCTGCTGCTGCTGTCTGAGGAGCTTAATAGCACTAGAAGTTACAGTCTCATCTGTGTCATGGTGCCTGCGGCATCCATCAATTTCAGCAAGTGTCACCAAGAGTGATCCGAGTGTGTGACACAGCTAAGTATCCCCTCTGCACAGGCCATTACAGCTGGCACTGGGCCCAGGGAGGCAGAAACTGGGGATCCATTTGGGTTTACGTGTGCCAGTCCACACAGAAGTGAAAATGCCATGGCCCCCATAAATGCTGTGTATTCCCGCTGAGCTCTGCAACTACCCAAAGCTTCCCCAGGCAAGCCACAGGCCTGCTCTCTGAGTCTTGGGACACTCTTTTCCCGTTGCCCTACCCTCTCAGTTCTGCATCAACTATTACCCATCCTTCAAGGCCTGTGCATGTACCACCTTCTCCAGGGAGCCCTCCCTGCCCACCTTTACTCTCCCCTTCCTCTGAAGATCTCTGGCACATGGTGGGGAGCTCTCCTCAATAAACAGCCCCATGTCACCTGTCCTGCTCAGCTCAGCTCTGCGAGGATCAGAGGATGCCATCCATTCTTGTGTGTCCTTCCCAAAGTTTAAAAATGTAGTGATTGAGATTTTCTTTGATTGCTCGAGTCCTGTAAATACAATGCGGAACATTGGGGAAATTACAGGAAAGTACAGCATCGTCATCCTCAATAATGCTACCAATCCTGCTTTTCATTTTAGGGAGTATGGTTTAGATATCTGCCTGTATATATGTGTATATGTATATTTATGCCTATGTATATGTTTTTATTTGTCTATCATGAAGTTTATACTGTATATGTAGTTTTAAGCCCACTTTTTAAAAACTTTTTCATGGCATAATTTTAATGAGTGTGTAGTATTCCATTATATGGATGTTCCATAATTTATTTAGTCAATACTCTATTATTTGGCATTTAAGTCCTTCCTGCCTGCCTTCCTTCCTTCCTTTCTCCCTTCCTTCCTTTCTTCTTTCTTTCCTTCCTTCCTTTCTTTCTTCTTTCCTTCCTTTCTACCTTCCTTATCCAATATTTTGAATAACACTGGGATAAATAACCATTATCATAAATCATTTTCACATCTGCTTACTTTCTCTTTTGAAGGAATCTTTAGAAGTAGAATTGTTGAATCAGAGCTCTGAACATTTTGAAAGTCTTACTACAAAACAGCTTTTAAGAATCCACACTTTGTATAGGAGTGGCCATCATCTCATTATGATCTAATATTAACAGCATATTATTGTTGTTACTGTTTTTATCACAGCTTTTATCTTTGGGTCTTATCCCAACAGGCCTTTGGTGAGTATTCCATTGAGCCAGCCACAGCCTGCAGATGCTCACATACAGGCTCGTGCTAAGCACTGGGGAGAAGGCAATGCACAGATGAGAAGACCTAGCATCAGCCTTCAGAGAGCTTCCCAACTAGTACAGCGGTTCCTACCTCATGCCTGAGACCTGCTTCTCTGCTATCCACCTTCTCAGCACACTGACTTGAACATAAGGGGAAGTGGGCGGGTCACAAGGCCCTGAGTCACAGTGGGATGTCCTGGAGTTGTTCAGGGGGACTGATTTGTGGGAAGAGCAAAGGCTGGTGGGGAGACTAGTCAAAGGAATTCCTGCATGGAAGCCCCAGTGCCACCTCCTTGCAGGGAGCCTCATGCCTGGAGTTCCGCGGTCAAGTACCCGTGGTGTCAGCTGTCAGTAACATGGAGGTGAGGGACACATTTGGCCACAGGCGCGAGCCTAAATATCAGGCCAAGGGGAGGCTACCTGAGAGAAAGGAAGAACTGTGCAGCGCTGTGTCCCACGGGGACCGCTTATTCCCCAGAGTTCTTTGCAGCTGCCCCAAGCACCCCTGCTGTCTGTCTTACAGCAAAGTGGGGAGAGGAAGGTGGGGGTTCGGAGCCAGAAGCTCAGGGCTGTGAACCTCCTGCTTCCTGGCCAGAACCGGGGGCCTGGCCCCTGGCACTGTTGCCCTGTGAGGCGTGCTGAGCCAGCTGCTGAGCTGCACCTGCTTTGAGAAAAAGGCACCTGGTTCTTAAGCAGGGGATGAATATTCATTGGCATGAACCTTGGTAAACTCATTTGGGGGAGAAAAATTTGATCAGGAGAAATAATCAGATTATTAAAAAAAGGAAGAGCAAGGACGGAGGCGGCAGTGGAGGGGAGCATCCCATTAAAAATGCAAGGAGAGACTCTCTTCCCTCAGAGTGGCCGTGACCCCCTGGACCAAGTGCTGAGAATAGTTAAGCTCTCCCACATTTCTGCTGCATAAAAATGTTGTTTTCTGAGGCCCGGTAGACGGGGGAGGGGCAGAGGCAAGGTGCACCCTCCACGTATAAAATTATACAGTCATGTGTTGAGGTTTTTATTTTATCTTCCCTTGAGATCAAGAAAAATTGTGAGAGCTAAAGAGGCTCTGGTGAGTGCTGAGTGACAGGTTAAAGGGCTCCAATAAAGATTAGATGGTCCACTATCTCCTGAGGAAATTGCATAAAAGTGGTTATTCCCTCTTGCTTCTTATTAATTTCCTCTTCCTGGCTGCTTAGAAATGCTTCATAACCTGGCGCTGCAGATGGGCGCGAGAGGCGCTTTCCATTATCTCAATCACTGCACTGTTTATGAGACACTTAATCTGTTTCTTTATAAAGTAATAGTACTGCCGGTGATGGATTTAGTGTCACTGCAAGTCTGCGTGCAGGGACGAGAGGGGGACGGCTCTCAAGAGCATCACAAGCACAAGGTAATTTGTTACCTCGGTGAGGCTCTGAGAAGTTGGGTGGGCGTTTCAAGGTGACCTTCTGGGTATCAGCTAGAGATCATGGGTATAGTCCCTTGTCATTTGAAGGGGGAGACATTCTGAAATTCTGTGTGTTTTGCCTGGGGAATGGAAAATGTACACATGCTTAGGGGTGGGGTACTCAAGTTTGTCTCTCCCTTTTCACTAAAGTCAGGGCTGTAGGAAGAGGTGTGCATGTGAAGGTACTACCCCAAAGCTCCATTTATTGTATGTCCAAACTGTGGTCACTTGCAATGGAGGGGCATTAACCCCCCTTTCTTAAGCAAACAAAGCAACCATCAGCTACACTGGCATCAGAAATGGACAGCCCTCCAAGGTGCAGGTGTTCCGCTTCCAAAGGTCTTGTGTGGATACACAGCCGTCCGTCCACTGAAATAATAATGAAATCCTCTCGGCTAAGATTCTGGGCTGGGCACCCTCTGACCTAATTTCCCTTCCTCCCTCTGCTATTCTGCTACCTTTTCCCTGCTTGCTTTGTTTTTGCGTCTCCTTCTGAATCTTACCTTCTCATCAACCACCAGACAGGTCTCTTATTGTCCTCACAAGGTCTCTTATTGTCCTCATCTCATAACAATGGATCCCCAAAATGATGCCCACCCTACCTGGCTGGTCTCCCCATGCACACACACGTGTAGCACAGATCACACTCTATCGGAGGAATGAGCCATCATTGTCTGCCTCCCCCACCAGCACAGGGGCTTCCTAAAGTCTGCCCCCCACCTGCACTCTGCTCTATTTTGCTAGCATGGTGCCCGGCTCATGGTAGAGCTTCAGTGAGCATTTGTTGAATGAGGGACTCATAACAATAGTGACCGTGCTGACCGTAATTCTGTATCAAAAGAAAGACAACCTCCGAGTTTTGAAATGATACAAAAGTGAGGAACTGTGTTATCAACCTCCAAGTTGCTTTTATAAATGGGGATGTGTTTGGTGAGGTTATCACAATTTATAATTACTGTTATCTGAAACTGCAGCGCCTTGCAGCAGGTATGTGGTCTTGAGACTGCCAGAGTCCCCACCATGCTCTACAGTGTCATTCCCAGCTGCTTTACATACGCAGGTGACGTACCTGGGCCATTCACTTTTGCTTTACTTGGACTAAATATTCTTTGTCAGAATCTACTCAGAAGCTCCACGTATTATCTCTTATTAAAGTTGCTTTTACTCAAGGGACTGAATTTTCTTATTTATTTTTCTGTTAATTTTTTAGTAAAATAACAGTAGTGTTAAATTCTATTTCTTATTAGTGATGTCTGATACAAGAGGAGTTAAAAAGGCTGTGTGGACTAGACTGGCATTTTAACCATTACTTAAAGCATTGATTCTGTAAGAAAATATAGCCCAAGTTTGCTTATGAATGAATGAACCTGGAAATGCTGCTTCTTTATAAATTAAAAAATGCCTACACACAGATTTTATTAAAATATTAACTTATGAAATCTAAATATTAAGAAGCTTTATCCACTGGGTAATGTTAGGTAAAATCTATTTTATAGGTATAATAATTCACCTGTTATACAAGACAAATAATCTGTGCAGAAACACATTTTTCCATTTGGTTCCAGGACTTATTAATCTGCTTAAGGATTCAAAACTCATATTATAACTCTGAATTCTAAAACTCCCTGCAAAGAAAACTTGTTTCTCACAAGGGATGGGTAAATGGGGGTGGGGAGGAATTAGCATTGTTTCGCTCTTATTAATGTTAGGAGTATTTTCATATTTATGTTTATTAAATTCTAATGACCTGTGGGAGTTGTTGTTAGAGGTATACATTTATTTTTTTATTTTTTTTAAGATTTATTTTATTTTTTTGAAAGAAGGTAAAAGAGAGAGAGAGAGAATGGGGTGAGGGCCCAGAGCAGTCTCCTTAGTTGTACATCATTAGTTGTGACAGGGTTTCATTTCACACAGGTGGATGTGAGGCCATGTGGGACAGGAATCGAACTGGGGGGCCTCCCGCAAGGGAGGCGAGAACCTTCGCAGTCATTTCGGAGGCTACCGGATTTTCAGTTACTCGGGAAGTGCTTTAGGGCAGAAGGAGCATGTGGGTTTGCATGGGCTGTGGCCGGGATTTGATCCCTGGACCTCACAATTGCAAGGCAAGTGCTCAACCTGTTGAGCTGTCCCTGCACCCCCAAGTTTATTTTTTACAGGCTTCTAATACAGATGAGCAAGTTCAGGTGCTGAGGGATCATGTAACTTGCCGGTGATCATCCATCTAGTAACCCGCAGACACAAGGGTCGGACCCAGGACGGTCTGACCACTGCCTGGTGCTCCCTGCCCTGAGGAGGATGGAACCACACCTTCCCCAGGACCTCTCTTCCTCATCTTTCTTTGAGCTTCTTCCTAAAGTCTAGCTTGGACTTCTCTTCCCCATTTCCTCCCCTGTGGCTGCCTTCGAGTCCTTCGGTTCTGCCTTTATTGGAAATTTTAGGAAGGCACTTTTTAAATCCTTCCACCACTTGTGGATATCAAGATGTTTATGCGGTTAACTTATTAAATGTGAAGCTTGGAGGCTTTTAAGTGCTTGAAAGAAAGTCAAACCCCCTTGTTCTTCTTGGACTGATTCATTGAGAAAATTACAGTGTGGAAGAGACCAGCTGAATGCATGAGAGGGCTGCTCTCCCCTCCCCACCTTTCCAGGCAGAGTCCCTGCTGTGTTTGGAGAGCACAGGCCTGGAGTTTCTCCTGTTCTTCAGCTCCAGAACTGAATGGGGGCCAGCAGCGCTGGGTGGCTTACAGTGAAAAGACCAAGGGCTTCTCATAGGAGACAACAAACAGATGTAGAAAGAAGAAAGAGAGAGGAGGAAAGAAACAGAGGAAGAGACTGTCCTGAGTGGGTTTGGAAAGATAGATCAGTACTCTGAACTCTAGGATACTTTGGCTATTCATTCAGGATTTTTCCTTTGGTGTTTTATTTGCTGAGACTTTAGTAAAAATCTAAGTTGTATTTTTCTAGAGAACTTTCTTTTGGATGTACTACGATGGGTCTGCAAGTGGCCCATTTTTACATGGGTCACAACAGAAATCTTTAAGAACCTTATTGGATTATCCAGAACACATTCACCCCAGTGTGTTCCACAGGATTTGAGTCCCAGAGGATGCTCTGTAAAGTAGGGCTTCTGGGTGAGAAAACATAGCATTCTGTAACCGATTTTGGAAGTTCTGAGACATTCTGTAATAAAAAGTGAGATTATCTTTTTAAATCCACATTTTCAAAATATCTGGCCTCAGAGCCCTTTTGTAAGTAAGAGAGGTTAACAACCCAAAGAAGGTGGATGCCATGAATCCCTCTTGGGTTATGCCATTCCAGAACATTCCATTTCAGAAACGGCCTCCCATCCAAGATGAGCTTTCGCCCTAAGGCACTTCCAGAGTCCAGGGATCAACTGAAACACTAGAACACACCTTAAATGAGCAAAGGACTCAGAAAACTGTTTCAGCATAAGAAATGGCCGCTCCTTCTTACCTTAGTAGAAAAGCTGTGGATATTCTCCAGATACTTTGTGTCTCCCATCACTATCATTTCTGCCACAGTGTGATCTCCAAGGAGGATGAGCGAGAGCAGGTCTCCTGGGGACAGAAAGAATCAGGAGCTGAGATGACAAGGCAGGTCCTTGGGGAAGTAGAGCAAACAGGAACAGTATTTTGAGGAACCAGCAAGGAGGAGACCAGATGTCCGGAGTAGAGGGTCTCTGTGGATGAGGCATGGTGAAAACCCAAGACTTTTGGGGACATGACTCTTTCTAGCCTGACCATCCAGGGAATAAAGAGAAAGTGGCTCATATCTGAGGGTACCTCTAGTGGGCATCAGACTGTGCCAGGCTTTCCCAATCTTCACCACAGCCATGTACACGAGAGATGGCACCAAGTGCATGACACAGTCCCTAGTTCCCTGCCTGCAAAGCCATTTTTTTTTTTTGGCCCCACCCTCTAAAGCATTTCAAAATGCAATTAAGGGAGAATGATGTTAATGTAGTAACCTTGAAATCACTTTAATTTCTTTTTAAAGAATCACTCATGAATTTCAGTCCTTTACCATCACTCATAACAAGTGCTTGTTAACACAGCTCACAGTGTCCCTCATCTGTGTTGTGACATGACATTTAAGAACCATGGGTCTAGTCCATTGTCAAACAAGACCCCTCTCCATCCCAGGAAATTAGGCAAGACGCCTTCAGTGAATGACTCAGACTAAGACCCTGGCTGTTAAGAAGGTAGAAGAGGGAGGGAATACCATTTATAGAGCACTTAGGTCTCCAATACTGAGCTACCCAGTATATTCATTTTCCCAATTAAATCCCTCAGACACACCTGAAAGGGAAGAATATTACTCATATTCAAATGAAAGAGACCATTGGTACCAGGAAGGCATTTTTTACTAAGAATCTTTGAAGAATTGAAAGTGTTATGTAGGGTTTTTTCAATCTGAAATGCTCACTTTGTGTAAGGGGGTATCTCAATGTCCTTTGGGGGGGGGCAGGAGCTTTCCTTTTTCAGTTGCAGGGAAGGACCTCAAAGTGCTGTGCTTCCATTAATTCTCAGATGGTCTCTTTGTGTTCCAGCCTGCCCTGCAGGGATGTTCAAGGCCAGCCAGGAAGCTGAGGGCTGCTCCCACTGCCCCTCCAACAGCCGATCCCCTTCAGAGGCATCTCCCATCTGCACCTGCCGGACCGGCTATTACCGAGCCGATTTTGACCCCCCGGAAGTGGCATGCACTAGTAAGTGTATAGTAAAGGCTCTGGGCTGGGGAGGCGGGTTCCCTGCAGTGCAAGCTGAGGGCCCCGGGCCGAAGCCAGTAAGACAATATTCTCCTATTACAGTCCTAAACAGACATGCTGTGGTCCTGAAATGCACAGCTCCCGTGCAGGGTCCAACTGGCCCCTCCCTGCTTATTAGCATAAGGTCAAGATTGTTCTTTCTGGGGAAGCCGGGATGGCTCAGTGGGGTAAGCACTCGCTTTGCAGCACCGGGGACCTGGGATTGAATCCTGACCCCAGTCCTTGCGGACCCATATGCTGAGCTGAGGAGCTCCCCCAGTTCAGTTCTCTCTCTGTCTCTGTATCTCTCTCTCCATCAAAAACAATAAAAATAAATATTAAAAAAAAAAGATTGTTCTTTCCGACCTCCTCCTCCCAGACGGGAGAGTCTTCCTCCCTCCGAAGCCAGACAACTCCTGCCAACCAGACAGATGTTAAAAACGCCAACCTGGAGAGTTCTTCGAGTGCACAATCAAGACCCACTAGGATACTGCAGCAATTCCCAGTGCCTCCGCCAGTCACTTCCTCCACGAAGCTCCCTCGGTTCTGACAGCTGCAAATAGCCCTCTTCACTGGGCTTCCTGTACCTCTGTTGCCAGGCTCCCCTAGAAATCTCATAATTGTACTAATTCTGTGCTTGCTTCTCCCTGTGCCATCTCCCTGTGTCCCTTCCAGTGCCTAGTATGGTGCAACATCTGTGCCCCCACCAAATGACAAGACCAGAGGCCTGGCCACAGTGGGCATCCCCGAGGCAGATTCTAGGGGCTGGGGCTAATGCATTCGCTCCACCATGCTCCCATGCTCCGCTCTAGAGGGAAGCGAAGTCATCTTGACAAAAGTGGGGAGGGGAGGGACTCCAGTTCCTGGGTAGAGATGGGGAGGGAAAATCCCCTCCCCATCTGCTCCCCAAGAATTGTGGAGCACTACACGCCCTGAACAGCACTTTAGAGAACGTGCTCCTACTGCCCTAGGTGTTGCATCCCTAAAGCATGGATAATTCTTTCTTTTCAGTATTTTCATTGTATGCAAAGGCCAAGTTATCCTCGAATTATGCTAGAACTTGATTCTGCATTGGATGCTGTTGCTTGGCTCCCTGTGAGAGGGACCTTCCATTCACCTCCTGGAACCCAACTCCTTCCACCCACCCCCAGCACAGAAGGGCCCAGAGGGAATGTTTCATTCAGTCTTGCAGTTTGATGGACAAAAAAATGGCTGAGCTCTGAGGAGAATTTCTTAATTCCGGCCTTGAAGTATACGTAACCTTTGCCGGGTAAGGAAGAGGAATGAAAGCATCCTCCAAATCAAGGTTCTGAGGCTGATCAATGTTTATGGATTTGAACTGAGGAAAAGCTCAGCCTCTTGTAAACTGGTTTTCCCCAGACCTCCCTCTCTGGTGGGTTGACAGGAACAGAAACGGTGCCATTTCTGCTGATGAGAGTCCCTGCCTTTCTGTTGCAGTATCTTCTCTACTGATTCCTGAGGTTCCCCCAGGGGTCTCTGTGAGCCCAAGACACATTGTTGAATGTACATTAGAGGCCGCTGCAGGCCACTGCATCACAGTGCCCGGCTGTCCTGACTAAGAACCAGCCTGCATGATTGCCAAGGCCTATACCGAGGGTCTCACAGAGCCCCTCCTGAAAACCTGCCCTCCCCTCTTGTCTTGTGAACCCTCTCTCACTGGCAGGGCTTCCTGGGTGGATCAGTTAACACACATGCTAGAAGCCTGGGTCTCCCAGCTTCTCACCACAGCACACACACCCTGTAAATCCATCTAGCCCCTGGGTAAGGTGACCTAGAGGGAAGGTAGGCCAATGACCGACTGTTCAGAATGCTGAGGTGGATCTGTCCTCCTTGCCATGTAGCATTCCTCCAATGCACCTCTCAAGGCTTGTCGTCCAGCCATCCAACCTGATGTGCTTGAGACAGCAGGACTGATTCCTGCAATCAATGGGAATGTCCCGAAGCCTCCGGTCTGCACATCGTAGACCCGGTCTCTGGGCCAGCTAGCTCTGGGGTTAGGCACACATTCCTCCACCCCTGCCATTCCACCATTCTCTCCCTGCCTTGCCCAGGGTAGGGGTGAATGCTGGGCTTGCCTGTGTGTGTCACCACACCCTTGTGCTCTTATGCCCCCAGGGGTAGACTGCTAGGGTCTGACTAGAAGTCATGACGTCGCAGCCACCCCTGTCTGTGGCAATCAGGCCTGAGAGCAGCTTATTGAAGCAGCGTCCAGCCTCCGCCTGTAGGGCCAAGCACTTGGTGCGGGTCCCAGGGGCCAGTCTGGGCAGCAGCACATTGCGAGGCAAAACAAATGTAAACAAACCTACTAGCTTCGTGAGCCTCGTTTTATATTTGATTTATTGTGTACCAGGAAAGTACTGTATGAAAAAGTCAATTTGTTGGCTTTTATAATCTCATTAGGGTTTCCTTTTAAAGCATTCTAATTGGAGGTACCATCTGTTCTCTTAAAAAGACACTGCACATCACCACAGTAAATAATTTTTCAGCTACCAGGAGTGGATCTGGAATGTGGAGGCCGGGCACAGCCCTGCACCCGGGCTTTGGGGGCCCTGGCTGCTTCCACAACTGGAGCAGGGCAGCTGGACACAAGCCCAGCCCAGCCTGCGAGGGGCCGGGTGGGGGGCGGGCACAGGCACGTTTACTTTCAGGGCCACCCTCCATTTCTAAAATGTGCAGTGGTCCTCTTCCATGTCCAGTCCTGTGAGCATGGGGAGAGGGGACAGTGCCAGGAGTGCCCAAGATCCCTGGCCTTGAAGTCGCGAAGAACCTCGGGTTTGGCCCGTTGCCATCATCTTTAGATGCCATGAGATCAGCAGTCACGCTCTCCCTGACGGCTCTGAACAGTTGATAAAGACTCTTACCATTGAAAATGGGCTCTTTAGCAAGATTAAAATACCTATCGTACACTGAACATTAATATTCCTGACGCATTCCATTCATCTCTTGGGACGAGCACGTGCCTGTTCGGTGTAGTTTTATAGTGTTAGAAGTGTTCACCCCGTCCACGTTGCACACGTGGTGGCCGGGACGTTCTGGAGCCCTGCGCAGGCATTGCCTCGTTCTCCTTTTACTCTCCTTGGAGAGCCTGACAGGCCCTGGCAGCCCGTGTGTCCAGCCTTGTCCCTTCTACTCTGTGGACTCAGCAGGGATTGGGTGCTCCCGAAGCCACCGTCAAAGGGCCTGGTTCGGGCTCCGCGTGTCGTTGGAGGAGGGGGGCCCAGTGCGCTCTGCCTCTGAGAGTGACAGTGTCATGGCTGCTGGTCTGTAGACACCCAGCCCCCTCTTTCTTCGTTGTCCTCCTCTTGGCACCTGGAGTTCTGGATCTGCTGCATGGATACCCGGCTGACCACTCCCGTGCTCCGCAAGGACCAATGCCTGCTCATATTCGAGCAGAGGCCTTGTCCTCCGCAGGTCCCGGAGAGAGGGAAGAGAAGACCGAGAAGTATGAGGAGTGCAGCGCATCCGGAAGCCCTCGTAGAATGAGTGACAGCCTAAGCCACGGATGTGAGGCGGTGGGAGCTGGGGGGTTAGTGAGAGGCAGGTCACAATTGCCCCCCCACCCCTCCCTGCGAACAAAAATCGGAATGAAGCCGGGCTATGTGGACAGCGGGGGCCACCCTTTCATGAAGAGTCACCAGGGGTCACTTGCAGGGGGGCGGGGAAGAGGTCCTGGGGAAAGTGCAGCCCACCAGCCGGAAGGCGCAGTGAATCTTGTGGGCCAAGGAGCCGGCTCTGAACTTGGGGCTCACTGAGCTTCAGCTGAGAAAGTTGCCACCTCCCTCCACCTGCTGCCTGCCTGGGCCACCCCCCAGAGACCCCGAGGCTTCCTGGGGAACTCCTGGCACCCCCAAACTACCCCAATCTGGGTGGGTTCTGAGACAGCTTATTGAATCAACTGCTTGCAGAGGTTGTGAGATGAGCTTTGGCACCTCACAGACAGAGGTTTGGATTTTGACTCTCTCTCACTTTCTGTGACCTTGGGCTAAGTCCTTAACTTCCTTACGTTCTGTCATGTTATTCTCACCACCTCATCATAATGAGCGCCTTTCTGGGTTGTGATGAGGATTAAGCAAAATAGTGTTACAGCGTCTTTGGCGCCATGCCTGGTTCATAGCAAACTCGCAGTGGGTGTTAGAACTTGCTTTGGTTACATCCTTGGAAAGTGTGAAGACAGCAGCAGATATGGAAACTTCCAGCATGATAGGATATTGGAGATCTAAGAATAACAGTGACATCCTCAGAGAGAGTCCAGGTTGACATGGTCCCTGACCGTCACAGCAGGCTCCGTCGTGTGGCCCCCAACCACACAGTCACCGTGGCCTGAATGTCCTGGTGAAAACAATGAGGTGATGTCCACTGTGACCCGGTGTGCTGGGGAGGAAAGGGAGGCAGACTGAGCCCCTGAGAACCTTCTCTTCCAGGACTGGAGGCAGCAGGGACAGACGAGACTGGCTGTCGATTGCAGGGAGCAGGGGCACAGGGATGCCTCAGGGGCAGACACGCTTTTTCCCACGGGAGGGTCTGACGGCGTGGGCAGCATGACAGGGTCAGCCGGGGAGAGCGGGCCGCCAGGAACACGGGAGGAGGTGTGTGCGCTGCGAGAGCGAGCACCGCAATGAGCGTCTCCAGCTTTAAATAATTCCCGGCTTCCTGCGAGACGAAATGGAAAGGAGGAATTTATGAAGCAGGTGAAAATAGATAATTATGCCTTATAAAATTGCTGTCCGTAAAACACGATGCAGAAGGGCTGGTGTGAAAATAATTACCTTGTTACATTTCTGACCACAAAAAACCCTTTTTCTGTCACCCACGTGGGAGAAACTGATGGCTCGCAGAGACAAGCTAGCGCTTGTCTTATTTCTTTATACCCTTTTCAAATGCAATAGCTTTCCCTCTGCAGCTTTGATTCCAGACGTGGCATGCGCTCCAGAGGTCATTTTCTTGTCCCCTGGGCTTTCCTGTCCCCTTACAAGATGGGGAGCAATGCCAGCCAGGATGCTGGGGTCCCCAGAGACCACCCCTCGCCCTCCCTCCTGACTCACACAGGAGCCGCAGGGCAGGGCCTTTGGGTGTGGCGACCGGGGCGTGGTACAGGACTCCTGCGGGCAGAGCTGTGCATGGCTCAACGCAGATGAAGAGGTTATGGGAACTAAAGAGCAGAACATCCGGGGAGCCCCAGGGTGAACACTCAGGCCTGTCTGTCTCCGATGCTTTGACCTCACACATGCTGGTAGCCCTCAGGAGACGGTGCACATGGTCACGACAACCTGCTGACTTGTTGCTGCTCTCCCTCTTGAGTCTGCCCCCTCGATGAAGGATGAGGACCCATCCTCCCCTCTCCCACCTCTGTGTACTCCAGTTTACCTTATTTAAGCCCAGGTGTCATCCTTTTAGGGGCCGGCGGCTGGCCCCCTGTTTCATCTCAGCCATCCCCGACAGCGGGGTGGTCTCTATAGTGTGGGGAGTGCTCTTTGGATGGACTTCCCAGGAGTGTGGTGGCCTTGCCCAGGATGGAGAAGAGGGCACCAAGGCTGAGAGGGTGGCCAGGGCCTTGGGCTGACAGGAGAAAACGGAGCTCTCTGTGGCCAGGCCTGATGGCTATGTGAAAATCCTGTAAGGACACCAGCTCATAAACCTGTTCCCACTGGTCTTGGTTCCTTCTGAGTCATGCTCATCAAGATTGCCAGGGATATTCTTCTCTACAGCAATGATTTTTGAATGCAGTCCCCAGACAAGCAGCCTCAACATCACTAGGAACTTGGAAACACCAATTCTCAGTCCCTCCCTAGACCTGCTGAAGGAGAAACTATGCAGGTGGTGGGTGGGGGATAGTAATCTGCGTTTTACCAACACCTGCAGGTGATTTGGAAGCAAGCGAACATTTTAGAACATTGCTTTAGAACCAGGTCAGAGTCCTGTGTCTTCTGCATCATGACTCCTGGGGAGAGAGGCCATTGAGTTCCTACAGGTCAGATCCACAGAGCATGCGCCTCCCCATTCATGTCCTGCAAGCCAGGCTTGGCTGTGGGGATGGAGGAGAAGAGAGAGACAGAGACGGAGACAGAAGCAGGGCTCAGGGGGAGATTAGAGGAGGGTGGCATGTGAGGTCAGTGTGCATGTCTGTTTGGTAGAGAGCTTCAACAGAGGGTCCCACCGTTCTCAGAACAGCCCCCACCAGCTTGACTTGGTTTCCAGTTCCTTCTCAGGTGGTTGGAACCCTGTGCAGACCTCTATCAGCTGGGGCTGGGAGTAGTGATGGGGGAGAGAGAAGAGATTAGGGAATGTGACCTGGCTGCAGTGGTGGGCTCAGGGAGGGGTGAGGGAGAAACTGAGGCAGAAGCAAAGTGACTGCTGGGGACCATTCTCCTGAGCTCCGATCGGGAGGCAGGGACTATAAGTGGTTGCTGGGCCTACCCCCTCAGACGGTCTTCTACCCCATCTAGCAGGAAACAGGTCAAGAGGGGGCCTGCAGGGAGCCCCCTTCAGGACAATAGGGCAGGAAGGGCACTCAGGTTGGCCAACGGTCCTCCCAGCACAGGAGTCCGCATTAGAATTGAGGACTGTGCTAGACTTTGCGGGTGATTCATGAAAGGTAGACCTTTACGAGAGCATTTGCCTCTATCAATCCAGGAGCTGTGATCTATGGAAAACGGGCGGCTTTACTTGAGGGTGGCTTTCCCCATTGCTGACCAAGGCTTCAGTAAATGACATACTGTATGTCTCATTCTGTAGCTCAAAGAGCGGCTTGATTTTACCCTGATCTGTAATCCATGTTGCACACAAAAATATGTGCACTGTGCTTCTGAGGGGCAGGCAATCTGTGCTTCCCTTGAGGTGAAATGTAGACAAGGGTCCTTGACGGACAAGAGTCACAGGGCAGGTGCTTTCTCGAGTGCCTGCTTTTGGATGGCTTATACACCTGCATGCAGAATTGAGGGAGTGTGACTGCAAGCTGAAAGCTATTTGTAACTGTCATGACTGTTTGGGGAAAGGTCACTGTTGCCTGCGTACATACACTTTCACACTTCTATAATCTGCGATTTCTTTTCACAGTTGTTTGACATATGTGGGTATAACCCTTAGGAGGCACCGTGTTGCTCTAAGCTTTAAGCTAATAGCTGGCCACATGGGCTGGCGATTCTGTTTTAGCATTGCATCCTAAGAGCAGTGGGAGTTACAGCTTGTCACATTCAGAGCAGCGGGCTAGACCTGCCACCCACACTCTTCCTCAATGTTGGCCTTCTCTCTACAACTCTAAGAGGTAGTCATTTATTTTTTGAAAGTCTGTGGACAGACAGCTGATAGATTCTGCAGGGCAGCTCTCTTCCATTGTTAGGCAGCCATCACCCATCAACGTCGGTGAGACCTTCCCGACCTTGGATTGGGCCCTGCCTTCCGCCCCTCCTTACTTTTGGTCGATCACTGAGGACAAGTGTTCAGGCCATCAGTTCTAATGTTTAAGGACGACTTTTTCGACCTTCCTTAATCACCTACTTTGGGCACAGCATCTGTTGTGTTATCTAGTCGCCCAAAGTGCATACATGATTTCCTGAACCCCCTGTCCTGACTGGCCTTTTCTGAATCACATGTATCAATACAACTCTGAAAACATGGCAGCCACAAGGAAATGGATGGCCCTCTTCCCAGAGCAGAGTTCAGTGGGCACATGATGGAGACTCTCCCGTGACGGGAATACCATGGATCGTGTGCTTTGGTTGCAGCGCTCATGCCATGGACTCCTACCAGACTTTTTTGGCCAATAAACATTCAACATTTTTGTTTGTCCCTTTAGGACATGCTGCCCATTTGGGTCTGTCCTTTTCTGCACTTACAAATGTGACTTCAGAAATTCTGCCTTGTGGCTTAGGTATAGGGCCCTTTCAAGTATAGATCTATTGGAATACCAAATTTTATCATCTTTCAAATGAGAAATATTAGGAGTGTGGGCTCTGGAGCCTCTGCCTGGGTTCAAGTCCTGCTTTGCCACTTGCCAGCTGTGTGACATAGGGCAACTGACATGGCTTCTCTGTGTCTCCATTTTCTAATCCATAAAAGGGGTAGATCATGCCTGTCCGCTTCACTGTGTTGTCCAGGATACTAAATGTAGTAATTCTATATAGAACAGTGTTTGGCATGCAAGGAGTATTCAATGAAAGTAAGCTGTGTTATTTTATTACTATTATTGGAGTTGCCTGCCTAGTTGCCTACTTTTAATGTTATTTTCAAAGCTGCTAAAATCAAGCACTGGCATTATCATTTACCTAGCATTTCTTCCTTTGGTACACATGTATGTGTGTCATTTTTCAGTTGCCATTGTTGAAATCTGGGTATGCTGTTCTTATTCTTGTTGTTCGCAGGCTTGTAAACTTTTAGAAAAAGGAACAATGTCATTTGTTCTGACTCGTACTTATACAAGGCTGGTGCTTGTCACCCTCCCCCTGAGGTACACAATGCACTTATTTCACTGTGAAATTTCAGAAGTAGGAGGGAATTGAGGTAAAGTGTATTCATTTAATCTATTCTGTATGTTGAAGGTCAGAGCAAAGCTGTCTACCCCTTGGTTTTAAGACCCTCTGTTGCTATGAATGCTCCTTAATGGTCTTCAGGCAATGACATGGATGGCAAATTTGCAAGCTCTGGTCCCAGGAAGGGTTGGTCTGGGATGAATGCTGGCACTTGGTGGCATGGATAGCTCAAGGTTCTTGATTCTTTCCTACTCCAAGTGAGTGGCTCTGTGTCTTCTGTCCTCTGCCAGAATTTCACCCCAACCGTAGGAAGGAGGAGACCCTGCTGACACTGAATATTCTACACTGGTTAGAGTTATTCGGGTGCCAGGGTCTTTCTGTCCCCTAATTCTAGCCTTTGACATGCTCTGACATTTTTTTTTAATTGCCCCCATGACCTTAAACAATAGTTGCCCAAGGCAGTCAAGAGTCAAGTGGCAAGAGACCTGCTATTGGGATCAGGTGGCTCAGCTTGAGTTTTGACTCCACCCCTTCCTTGCAGCGTGGCCTTGGGTAGGCTTCTTAACATTTCTGAACTTCTGTCTTTGTTTTTCTGGTTTTTGTTTTTTATAAAATGAAGACAGTATTATTATGCCAGTTGTGATGATGTAATATATATAAAATATCTAACTCAGTGTCAGGCATATGGGAAGTGCGCAATGAAGTATTGTCTTTGTTTTGGCTATTGTGCATATGGTGAAGAGGGAAGTCTTAGGTCATATATTAATTATGCAGTCCTAAATAAGAACAAAATAAATGCATGGGGGAAATGGGCATTTTAAGAGAAAATGCTTCTGGAGAAGCAGTCCTACATTGATTGAATTTTAACACCACCACCAGCCTGTCTCCACCCCATTGCACTGGGACCACAGATCTCTGTATCATCTGTACAGACATCTTGATGCCTCAGCTTCTCACAGGTGCTCTCCAGATGTGACTGCTTCTTCCAGGGTCCCCATCTTCGCTCCTATAACTCAGCTTACATCCTGATCCAATTCTCGTACCAGAGGCCAAACCCAAGCCCATGGTGGGGTCTGGGATGTATCTCACTCCTAGACCTCTGGCCAGCATCCTCTTTGTAGTCACCTTTCAAGGTCACCACTGCCAATTAGTTCTAGAACTCATATCGGCCCACAGTACTGCCCTGTTACTGACCACAATCCTGTCCAGGAGCCAGGTTCAGAATCCACTCTCAACTTCATTATACTGGGTGGGCACCCAGACTCCGCCCCTTCCTTCATTTCCTGACCCTCAGGTGCCATATTGGAAACCTGGTACCAGCCAACTCTTTTTCCAAACCAGGACTATGATTTTCCAGATCCCCTGGTTTGGTAACACACATGGACACAGCAATGTGGATGCAGACACCTCTACATATCCCTGGTGTTTCCACTGGGGTGTGACAAAATCCATGGGTCCAGGTGTCTTTGACTCTCATCAGAGATTTAGGAGGAAGCTGCTTTCAAGTTAGTGTAAGTGTAGATTCTGAACACTGTCTGAGAGATCAAAAGCTGCCTGACTAATTAGTGCTCGCCCCTCACTGGAAGTGTGCAAAGAGATGCCGGGGAGGCCTGCCCAGAGGGCTTCTGAACTGTGGGGGACATTGGGGGAAGTGGACTGAAATGGGTATTATGGTTTGGGCATGTCCATGCTGTCTGAATTATGTGTGGCATAGAACCAGGATGCCAGCATTTGGTAGTGATTTATTTCGAAACTGTGCCTGGTCTTCTGAGACACTTTCTACACAACTGGCTGTAAAGTATCCAGTTGGAGCCAGACACCTGAGAACTGTTATGAAATGAGGTTGGCTGTGGGCTTAACGGCTGGACTCCTGAATGGATAGATGGTCATGAATGACTTTACAGAAAGAGAGCAGTCTGTCATCTGAAGTCAGCCTGTGGAATGGCCAGGATTCTTCCCCGCATGTGCCAGAAACCACCCCTGCCCTCCTCAATCAACATGCCCCTTGGAGCCACATCAAGAAGAGTGGTTTGTCTCACAGAGGCTGAGAGGTCGAAGGCCAGAGGACCACTTGGACACAAAGGCCCCTCTGTCCTTCATCCCCACTCTGTAGAGACAATAGAGACAAGGTTGGGTCATAGGCAGTAATAGTGTGCTGTCTGCCACCTGCACTCTGTGGCTGTGGCTTAGATGTGGCCCAAGATGGCCTTTTGAGCATGTCCTCTGGGCAACCTCTGAGCTCTGCTGGCTTCAGAAATGGCAATAAAGGATGTTCAGCCGCGTGGAGGGGGGTAAGGCCTGCCTGCAGCTGAGTAGTGAGATGAAGCATGGTGCAGTCTGGCTTTGCTGGGCCAGACACACGTAGAAGGTGGGAAGCCATGGGCACCACCACGCCCCGCCTGTGCTCAGTGTGAGCAGAGAAAGGCTGTTCAGTTCCCCCAAATCGGATGCCGCCTGCTGGCCAGCGAGGGGAACTTGCCTGGGAGCTGAGAATCTGCTCTCTCCCTGGGAGTGAAGGGCAGGCTTTGTGCTCATGCCCAGGAAAGGGGCCTGCTTGTGGCACTTGAGAAGTTAGCCACACCCTGCTTGCACGAGTTTGGGAGGCCTCGGGGTCCAAGTTTGCAGCAACTAAAAGGACATACTCTTAGAGAAGAAGTTGCTTTGCGGGAGGCTTTGCCCAAGTAGGTTCAATCCTTCTGTAGTGCCCAAGACTGAATGCGTCCTAAGCTCATTAGACCTCAAGAAGCCTGACAGGCTTAGACTGTTGCTCTGGTGGAAGCAAACACCTTCGAGCTTCCTCTGGGAGGCCATGGCCTATAAACATTGCCGCTGGAAGACCTATGGGAACCGTTTGTCTGAGAGACTACCTCAGTCTGAGATGCCGCGAGCAAGGCCTGGGGACGGGCAGCTTAGCCTAGTCCAGTGTGGGCGTCCTACAGGCAGCATGGGACATCTGACAAGTCTGCGTGAGGCTTGGGGCCCTAGGTAGGAAGATGTCCTTCCTGCTTCCGAGGCCTTCCGTTCAAATGTTCTGGACAGTGCCTGGTTTTCATTGCACAGGTGTGCCCCTGACCACTCTCTCCCTTCTAGAAGCTGAAGAGATGGATGGGGGTTTCTGGGTTTCTGCGCAGAGTGCACTAATACAACAGATTCTCAGTTAACTGGCACCCGTGGGGATTGGTAGATGCTGGATAAATGTATTCATAAATAGACTCTCCATTAACCAGAACTCAAGCAGGCAGATTCTCAAGCAACTAGCTCAACTTATTTTGCTAGTTGCTTGAGATTTTGCCGGTTGCTTGACTCCCTCTGAAGGCCCAGGGGCTGCATCTCCACCAGCCTTTTTAGTCAGTGGTTTGTGTGTCTGTTTTGTAGACACCCACATCCGTGCAGACTTCTAGCTCCACAGGGTAGATGTCTGTGAATTTTTTACAACATAACTTTTATATACAAGGCAGAGCACACAGTAGGGTTTCAGTAAACATGTATGGATTGTTGGCCAAGAACCAACGAATGATTAGGCGTAGAGTGTATACATGATCTGCCTAACGTCACACTGCTGCAAAGCTGGCACTCAGCCCCGGTGCTCTCTCTGTGGGTCCAGTGCATCTCTCACCACTAGAGAAGGCCTCGGAGGCCTCACTTCCAGACTAGGAAAGAGGTCTTGAAGGCTGTGTCATTAAGATGACATGACCTATCACTCGCGCTCTTTGACTTGCAGTGTTCCCAGGGGATCTGTAGGGAGGAATCATGTCAAAGCTTTCCTGTCAAAGCTCACCTTGGGCCACAAATAGAAGGTTCACCCTTCTGTTCCTTCCCCCTACAGGCAGTGGTGCGAGACTGGCTGTAAACACATGCCTACTGAGAGACGCTCCCTCTCCCAGTGCAGGAGCCTCAGCCATCCTCCCAGGGCGTCTGCAGCCCTGTGCAAATCTAGCTTTTCAGGCTTCGGCTCAGGCCAGATACTGGGCCCGTCTCTTTTTCCAGAAAGTGACATCCACCCCCTTTCTCCCAGACAGTTAACTGCATCGAAGCAGGGGAAGCGAGAAATACTTTCTACAAACATTGGTGTTTGGCGAAATGTGTAGCACTAGATTTTTTGATGTTCCCCAGATCTCTCTCCACAGGGTCCCTCCTTGTTTTGACTAATCACTTCTCCTTCGTACTAACTGTTATGATTAAGGAGAATTGCCTGAGTATAGGCCCAGGAGTTCCAACACCATAATGAGCAACACGTGTGGATGTGCTCAGCACGATCCTAGAAACACAGCCGCTCTGTTTCTACAGGGAAGTTACTGAAACGTTTCGGGAATAAGAGCTTCCTACCGCCACGAGGAACTTACTTCCCACCACCAGCACCTCCCAGCAACCAGATGGGCTTGCCTCACACCTCCACCTGACACACTTAGTCCCTCCACCCCCAGTGCAAGAGCTGTTAAAGGTGAGCTTCAGAAAAGGCTAGACCTGCACACGAGTCTTCACGCCACCACTCACCAGCCACGTGGCTTGGGCAAGGTACTTAATATCTCTGATTAAGTATCTATGTTTTTTCCTCATATGTCATCTGAGGATAATAGCTCCTACCATAGGATGTTGAGAAGATTAGATTTTATTTAGTAATGTACCAAAATACCTAAGATAGTACTTTGCACACAGGGCATATTATTAAAACAAAATTTCAAATTCCACGTAGAACTCCAATGAAATGAAAAGCAAAGCCAACTCTGTTTTTTCAGATGCTCCGTATAGAAATCTACTCCATGCAAATGACCAGCACTCATCACTCACTCAGTGGCATGAAACAAACAAGTTCCAATAAATTAGAGCCTTGTCCTTCTGACGTCCATGCAGATGGCACCGGTGTCTGTCCACAGGAAACCTATGTCCCTGGGGCTCATTTTAAATTGATTTCAAAGGTGGCATCAAATTGGAATATTGGGATCCCAGGTCTGTTAGAAGAAGTAAAGCTACATAATTTCCCAGGTTTCAACACCCTCTCTTTTTGTGCCCAAGAAAGACCTCTGACATTTTGAGGTGCAGAACCAGGGTGCCTGAACTTGAAGTGACACAGGCACCACTCTGCCTTCCAGCCCCTGCTGCCTCCGGCCCCCAGCACAATGACTTCTTCTGAGGTGACACCTCAGAAGTTCAGACACCATCACCTTCACACTGAGCAAAACAGTGTTCCAAATATCTGTGGCTCAGCACTCACAAATGATAAACGGTCCTGGGTCTCTTTCTTCCAAAATTCTACAACCTAAGCTTCTGCTACTGAGAGGAGGGTACCTCAACAATATGTCTGTTTTGATGCCACTACTTTCTACCAGGTCCCTTATAACTTACTCCTAGTTCCTTGATATAAGTGCAAACAGCCTCCCTCAGCCGCCCACAATGATAGGACCCATCAAACCCCCGCTGCCACCGATCCTTAAATTGCATTGTCGTTGGTGCCTGACATAGAGCCTGTAGGAGTTCCCCACTGCCATCAGGGAATCTCAGTGAAAGGGTGGGGAGCATGCAGGCACCTGCCCTTCTCCAAGGTCCTGAACCAGCTCAGTATATCACGTCACAACCCTTTCCTTTGGGACAACAGTCATTCTTGTCCGATCTCTCCCAGTAACTCTGTACCTCGTGAGGGGATAATGGAAACAGAGAAAGAGAAAGAGAGAAGGAGAAAGGGAGAGAGAGCTGAACGTAGGCTGAGAAGTGTCACAGCTATACAAGGCAGCTAGAAAGAATAGAGGCTTTGTTTGTTTGCTTGTTTTGACATAGTTTTCAAATAAGTAGTTACCAAAGAACAAACCACAGCTGAACATGAAGCTGACTTTATGTATATTTGATAATTCTACTACCTTTCTGACAGTTGCAAACTCTCTCTTTTGGCTTATGTTATCCTCCAACCCATTCAGCTCTGAATGCTGTATTGAGGGCAAAAGTATAACAATCACTCAGACTTGGTTTCCTGCATATTTTGCCTCCATACAAGACCTCTTCGGATCTCTGCAGCTCCCATTTCCTGTCTGCCTTTGCTCTGTGACTCCTATCTCTCCAGAAAATCTTAGAGGCCTTTCTTTCCTCCTTCAGGAAGCCTTCCCATCGCTCAGATATAGTTTAAGTAGCTATTTCACAGTGAGCAATGGGGAAAGAGGTGGCACTACATTTATTGATAACTAATCCTGGACTTTCCTCTCACATGTCTTCCTGGCCCCTTGTACTATCTTTTTTTTTTTTTTTTATCTTATGTCATTTTCTAGTCTCCTCTATGCCTTCTTTACTCATTCACATTAAAGTATTTGATTATTTTTCCAAACTACAATCTTGACTATTCTCAGCCATGAGAACATTATCTCTGCATTCTTGACTCACAATATTCACAGGTCTTAAATAGAAAATTTCTTTCCTGGCTCATTCCAGGACCCTACCTCACATCTTTTTTTCTAAAGAGATATTAAGTAGAGGACACAATTTATTGTAGGAGAAAAGAAGGGGCTTTCTTGCCCATATATGGAGGAAGAATAAGCAAGCCTAAATGTCAAAGCCAGATCACCTCTTGGCAGTCTAGGAAGCATGTATACATGCACACCTTGTTTTGTTGCACTTCACAGATCTTGCACTTTTTACAAATTGAAGGTTTTGGGCAATTCTGCATCAGCAAGTCTATTTGCACCATTTTTTTTTTCCCAACAGCATTTGATCACTTTGTGTCTCTGTGTCACATTTTGGTAATTCTCACAATACTTCAAACTTTTTTATAATGATTACATTTGTATGGTGATCAGTGATCTTTGACACTATTATAATTGTTTCAGCATGCCACAAACCATGCCCATATAAGAATGTGAACTTAATTGATAAATGTTGGTGTTTTGACTGTTCTGATGACCATTTGTTTCTTAATCTCCTTCTCTCTCCTGAGGCCTCCTCATTCCATGAGACATAAAAATATTAAAATTAGGCCAGTTAATAACTGTACAATAACCTCTAAGTGTTCAAGTGAATGCAAGGGGTGCACATTTCTCATTTTAAATAAAAAACTAGAAATGATCATGCTTAGTAAGGAAGGCATGTTGAAAGTGAGATAAGAGTTAGCCAAGTTGAGCATGCAAAGGAAAAGTTCTTGAAGGAAATTTAAAGTGCTACTCCAGTGAACACATGAAAGATTTTTAAAAAAGGCAAATAAGCTTTATTGCTGATGTGAAGAAAATTTTAGTGATCTGAATAGAAGATTAAACCAACCATCACATCCCTTAAGCCAAAGCCTAATCCAGAGCAAGGCCCTAGGTCTCTTCAAGTCTATGAAGGCTGAAAGAGGTGAGCAAGGTGCAGAAGAGAAGTGTGAAGCTCTCAGAGCTTGGTTCATGAGGCTTAAGGAGAGAAGCCGTCCCCATAACATAAAAGGACATGCTGAAACAGCAAGTGCTGATGTAGAAGCTACAACAAGTGGTCGAAAAGATTCAGCTAAAATAATTAATGAAGGTTGTTGCACCAAACAACAGATTTTCAATGTAAACCAAACAGCCTTATATTGGAAGAAGATGCAAGGCAATGCGTGGCTTCAAAGCTTGAAAGGACAGGCTGATTCTCCTGTTAGGAGCTAATGCAGCTGGTGACTTTAAGTGGAAATTAGTGCTTATTTACCATTCTGAAAATCTTAGGGTCTTTCATAATTATACTAAATCTACTCTGCCTGTGCTCTATACAGGAAACAACAAAGCCTGGATGGCAGCACATCTATTGACAACATGTTTACTGAATATTTTAAGCCTGAGGTTGAGAACTGCTGCTCAGAAAAGATTTTTTCAAAATATTGCTGCTCACTGACAATGCACCTGGTTACCCAAGAGCTCTGATGGAAATATACAATGAGATTAATGTTGTTTTCATGCCTGCTAACACAACATCCGTTCAGCAGCCTGTGGATCAAAGAGTAATTTTGACTTTCAAGTCTTATGATTTAAGAAATACATTTTGTAAGGCTATAGCTGCCATAGAAAGTGATTCCTCTGATGAATCTGGGTAAAGTAAATTAAAAACCTTCTGGAAAGGATTCACTATTCTAAATGACATTAAGAACATTCATGATTCATGGTCAAAATATCAACATTAACACAAGTTTGGAGGAAGTTGATTTCAACCTTCTTAGATGCCTTTGAGGTGTTCAAGACTTCAATAGATGAAATAACTGCAGATGTGGTGAAAACAGGAAGGGAACTAGAATTAGAGGTGGGAACTGAAGATTTGACTGGATTGCTGCAATCCCATGATAAAACTTTTTTTAAATGAGGAGATACCTCTTATGGATGAGCAAAGAAAGTGGTTTCTTAAGATGGAGTTTACTCCTGGCAAAGATGCTGTGAGGATTGTTGAAATGACAACAAAGGATTTAGAATATCATAGAAATGTAATTGTCAAGACAGCAGCAGAATTTGAGAGGATTGACTCCAATTTTGAAAGTTCTGTGGATAACATACTACCAAACAGCATAGCATGCTACAGAGCAATTGTTCATGAAAGGGAGAGTCAATCAGTGCAACAAACTTCATTGTGATCTTCTTTCAGGAAATTGCCACAGCCACCTCAACCTTTATCCACCACTACCCTGATCAGCCAGCAGTCATCAATATCAAGGCAAGAACTTTCACCAGCAAAAAATATATATACATAATCTGAGTCTTTCTGAAGGCTCAGATTATGGTTAACACTTTTAGTAATGAAGCCTATATTAATTAAGGTGTATACATTGTTTTTCGGACATAATGTAAATATATTCTTCATATACTGCAGCACAGTGTACACATAACTTACATGTACTGGGAAATCCCAAAATTTGTGACTTGCTTTAGTGCAATATTTTCTTTATTGTGGTTGTCTAGAACTAAACACATAAATATCTCCAAGGTATACCAATACAGGTGCACACAGATGTCATGAGCCCAAAGGAGCTGGACCCCATGCCAAAGACTAAGGTTCTACCCATTCCCGAGTGTGCTTGCGGAGTTAGGAGGCCTAGGACAGGGATCCCCAACCCCTGGTCCATGAACCAGTACCAGTCTGTGGCTGTTAGGAACCAGGCTGCACAGTAGGAGGTGAGAAGTGGGCAGCAAGCAAAGCTTCACCTATATTTACAGCTGCTCCCCATCACTTGCATGACCACCTGAGCTCTGCCTCCTGTCAGATCAGCAGTGTGAGATTCTCATAGGAACAGGAAGAACAGGAACCCTATTGTGAACTGAGTGTGTAAGGGATCTAGGTTGCACGCTCCTTAAGAAAATTTAATGCCTGATGATCTGTGGTGGAGCTGAGATGGTGATTGTATAATTACTTCATTATATATTACAATGTAATAATAATAATAGAACTAAAGAGCACAATAAATGTAATGCTCTTGAATTGTCCTAAAACCGTCCCCTGCCACCCCACCACCCCTGGTCCATGGAAAAACTGTCTTCCGTGAAATTGGCCCCTGATGCCAAAAAGATTGCTGACCTAGAGGATAGAGATTGGGGCAGACAGCCTCCAACATGCTGCTCTCCAAATATAGTTCCAACCTTATGGACAGCACCCCCAGACCCCATGTCTGAATATTTTGTTCTGCATCCATCTTACCTTTTATGAAACATCTGTAACTCTTTGTGTCTGTATCACTTACTTTGATCCTTCACTGTATGCGTTTCCAATTCCCAGTACCCCATGGGTATTGGGTCTTGCTTCACTAAGCATCTAGGTTCCCCAACCTCTATATCTTCATGGCTTTCACATGCTCTGCCCAGTCCTGGGTGTGGGGTCTCTGCTTAAGGAATGAGTGGCAGGATTAGATCGGTCTTAATTAGAAGAATAGTAGTCAGGATTCCAGATCACCGTGTAATGACAATGCTAATAATAGCAGCTGATGTTTACTGAGTTCCTCTGCGTACCAGCCACACAGCTAAACTCCTTGGGCACATTATTTCATTACCATATTTTCCGGCGTATAAGGCAACCAGGTATATAAGACAACCCCCTAATTTTACAGTTAAAACGTAGGTTTAGGCCTATATTCACTGTATAAGACTACAGCCTCGGAAGTGGGGGGTAGTCTTATACAGCGAATATAGGCCTAAACCTATGTTTTAACTGTAAAATTAGGGGGTCGTCTTATAAGCCTGGTCGTCTTATACGCCGGAAAATATGGTAGTTCCTCAAAAACCCACTTTTCTTATGAGATAATTAAGACTTAGAAGTTTACCTTCTCTTAAGTGAAATAAGTCAGAATGAAAGAATCAAGAAACATATGACCTCACTTATAGGTGGAATATAAAACTGAAAGGAACTAAGAAACGAAGACTCATGGACACAGTCAATAGTTTAGTGGTTACCTGAGGGTAAGGGGAGAGGTGGGTGGGAGAGATGGGGGGGAGTAGGGAGGGGGAATCAAACACAAGTTGATGGAAAGTGAGCTGATTCTGGGTGGTAAGCACATAATGCAATGTATAGACAATGTAATGTAGAACTGTACACCTGGAAACAATGTAATTGATATCAATTAATGTCACCCCAATAAATTTAACACACAAAAAAGAGTTTACCTTCTCAAAGTTTACCAACAAGAGAATATTTTAAAACGTGGCTGCTGTTAACATGTAGGGAGTTCGTTGGTAGGTTTCAGAGACCCCTCAGAGTCTATGAAAAGGGATGTGTTCAAGCACATGCTTATTTCTTCACATAAAGCTTTGTTGCTTTCATCACACTTTCCAAGGGGTCATACACACAATGGGGCAGACCCTATCTCTGGCCTGATTCAGAACGGCAGAGTTTCAGCATGCATGAGGGGTCTCCCAGAAGGACATTGCCTCCTTGTGGTTGTCACCCTCGCTATCTTCCCATGGGGAAGGGTACAAGGACACAGACCCTGGCTGCAACAGTGCAGTTGGGTGGACACTGCATGCTCAGTGCCTTGGACCAGCCTGAAATTCACATCTAAATTCTGAGACCAGTAGTTGGGTCTTATTAGGATCCCAATAAAGGAATTGGCTTTCATGGCTTACCTGTCTTTAGCAGATTTTCCCTTTGATTAACTCAGGAGCATGATTAATTCCAACTTAGTGCCTACAAATAAACTTACCCACTCTCTCCCACCCACTCTATCTCTCCGTTAAAAAAAAAAAAAAATTATCTGTCCCAAATCAGGTTATAAAAAAGGAGATTCTATCTCAATATGATAAAACTTGAGCTAAGCCAATGGCTGCCGAAGGGTCATTTCTGTTTAACTTTTTGAGGGTCCCAATGCCAACTGTGCTCCACGTAGGCTGAGTCAACCACTCAGGCACATCCTGGAAGACACCAAGCCACATCTCCACAACCCAAGACCCACCGTGTTTCCCCCACCCAAATGGAGAATCACAGCTCAGTGGTTTGTCCATCCCTTTAATGGACTGAGCTTTCTTAGCTGTTTTAACACGAAGCTTCCGTCAGTAGTAACCATGGCAACAGTTCAGAGAGGCTTCAAGAAGCTTACGTAATTAAGGAAAGCAAGGGAGTAGGTAGAAGAGTAGGGGCCTTAGACAAGGAGAGCCTGGCCCCAGCCCTGTGTTGCACTTTCCCTGGGGGTTGTAAAAGGAGATGGCAGGTTTTCCTCCCTCCCTGGCCTCCCTCTACTCCCCTTTAAACATTTATGTCTGGTTGTCTCAACTGGCTTCTTTCCTGAGGATGTTGCTGGGTACCCTGGTTCTGGACAAACACTTCCTACAGGGGTAAGGACCCCAAATCCAGGGAGTGCAGCCTGAATGGATAACAAGAGACCCTAGCAGATTCCTTTAGGAAGATTTATTCAAAGGCCACATTTGCCCTGGTCAGGGTCCTTGTTCAGGCGCAGGAGAGGCCTACTTGCAGGAATGTGCCCTTATCCTCAGGACCATAGAGCACACAGCCCTGGCACCGTCATCCTTGTACCCACCCAGACACTGGGCCCTGGCTTGCCTGGCCTGGAGCAGACCAGGAGAGAGAGGACAGGATCTATCGGCATTGTTGGCAGGCAAGCTGAGGCTGAGGGTTGTTTTATTCCCCGGCACTTCCGCTTATCTGAAATTGTCTCGTTTGTCTCCGTGCTTCCTTCTTTCCTGTCAGTTTCTGATCACCAGAGTGTCAGCTCGGTGGGAGCAGAAGCTTGTCTGTCTTGCTTTTTCCTGTCTCCCAGGTGCCTAGGACAGTGTAGGAAGTGTTTGTTAAAGGAGTGAACAAATAACTAATAAATGGGGCCCCAGTGGTTGTTTGTGACCCAGACTCAGACCACGTGCACCGTGGCACCCTCTGAGCCCAGGCCTGTGCCGGGCTCCTGGGTAACAAGATACGTGCTGTCAAGGAGGAGGCAATGGGGAAGGACACACAGCAGCGCAGGTTCAGATTCAAGCTCTCCAAGTTCACTGTCGAGGAGAAGACCACCCATGTCCATCCCTGCTCCTTGCAAGGAAAGAGTTGAGATTTGTGCAGACTCAACCACAGCTTCCATCGACCCGCATTCATGCCCACAGAGGCAGTTGCTCTAGAATACAACCACAGAGGAGAAGAAGTTGCTGCCTTGTATGAGGGCTGTTTCTATAATTAATTACCGTGAAAATCCTTCTTGACAACCCACTGCTTTTCTTCCTAAGTGGGGAGCAAGTGAACAGACAGGGCACAGCACAGACCAGGGTGGGTGTTCCCAGCAGCCACAGGCACCATAGGCCAGGGGCAGGCCAGCCTCTCCAGACCAGCGCCTCAGGTGTCTCAGCAAAGCCTCTACCATGCGGTGACAAGCAGTGGGCACTATTGCTGCCACTGCTGCGTCCATCAGCCCCACAGCGGGACATCTGTCTGGTGCTGGAGAGGGCTGCATACAAGTCACCGGATGCCTTGGACACTGAGCAGAGGTCGGAAATTGGATGGAAGCGGCCTTCCCCAGGGAATACAGTGTTAGGCATGGGGATCACAGAGACAAGCCAGCCACCAGCCCCCGTCCACCAGGAGGCCCTGTGTGGTGAGGACGACGCAGGAAGAGGCCCTCGCATGTGAGGATGGAATCTGGGTTGTGTCTAGGAATGGGCCTCCGGAAGCCCAGAGCTGGAATGTATGACTGCACATCAGGGAAACCTGGTGGAATGGGTGCTGGATCTTGACAAGGGAGCATCGAGTAGGTGGGAGGAAAACATCAGACTGAGGAGAGAACACTGTGCAAAGGCTCAGGCGTGTGGACAGTGCTTACTGTGCACACGAAATCGCAAGAACCTTTATATCGGCCACACTTGGGGGAGGTGAGGGTCAAGCGGCCAGAGATGATCAAGACAAGCCAGAGTAAGTGTTGACTGGAAAGATGTGGACAGGAGGGTGCACTCTTGGGGAACTGGGGTTTGAGCAGAGCAGCACCATGTACATTTGGAAACTCGCTCTCTGGCAGAAGAGAATGGATGGGCGATAGGCAACGCGATGCCGGAGAATTCTTCAGGGCGCTTGTGCAGTAGGGCAGGAAAATGACAAAACCCATTGTTATGAGGCGATGGGGCATAGAGAGAAAGGGGGAAATCTGGAGAAAAGGAGATGGCGCTGACAGACTGTGTGTCGTGGGACAAAGAAAAGGTGATTCTCAGGGTCTGGCTGGTGACAATGCAGGGTGTCAAGGCAGGTAAGGAATGAAGTGTGTTTCTTGGACTTGTTGAGTAGCAGGCCCAAGAAAGAGCAGGCGTGGTGAGTGAGTGGGGAAGTAATCAGGCTGCCACTGGCAGACCACGGAGAGACGAGAGCCAGCAAGGGCGGCTGTTCTCTGGAAAAGCTTGGCTGGAGAGTGCAGAGAGGACATGCAATGCGGACAGACGCCAGGCCATGGGGTTTTCATTTTAAATTGACAACAACTTGCGCAAGTTTAAGTGGAGAAGCTGAAGTTGGAGAGAGGATGAAGTTGAAGGTCAAGGAAATGAAGAGAGACTGTATTTTTCTGTGTATAAGATGGCCCATGTATAAGATGGTCCCTACTTTTCTAACCCAACATTAAGAAATCAATACATGGGTTAGTCCTGTGTATATGATGACCCCTAATTTTTGGCCTAACAATTTTAGACAAAGGGGTATCATCTTTTTTTTTAAATAACCTAATAAGGCCCAATTTGTTTATATTTATTAATATTCAGTAACCTAAACAGTTTGTCTAGCCTTTTTGTTGTTGTTGTTACATTTATTGGGGTAACATTAATTAATATCAATTACATTGTTTCCAGATGTACAATTCTACATTACATTGTCCATACATCACATTATGTGCTCACCACCCAGAATCAGCTCACTTTCCATCACCATATGTTTGATGCTCCCTCCCTCCTCCACCTCAACCCATCTCTCCCACCCACCTCCCCCCTTACCCTCAGGTATACACTAAACTATTGACTGTGTCCATGAGTCTTTGTTTCTTTGTTCCTTTCAGTTTTATACTCCACCTATAAGTGAGGTCATATGTTTCTTGATTCTTTCATTCTGACTTATTTCGCTTAATAAGATGTTTTTAAGATCCACCCATGTTGTCACAAATTGCTATATTTCATCATTTCTTATCGCTGAGTAGTATTCCATTGTATAAATGTACCACAATTTCTTTATCCAGTCATCTATCAGAGGACACTTTGCTTGATTCCACGACTTGGCCACTGTGAACAGTGCTGCAGTGAACATTGGGGTACATATATCTTTGCAGATTAAGGTTTTCAGGTTTTTTGGGTAGATACCCAGGAGAGGGGGTATCATCTGATACACAGAAAAGCACAGTAATTGAAGAGGATGGTCTTTAAAGGGTGGGAGGGATGGTTGGTCACTGTCTCAGACAGTACTTGTCTCTGCCCCTCTGCCCAAGGCTGTCCTGAGGAGACAATAGGATAACATTGTTAAAGAATTCACCCTGTGCCTAGCATTCAGCAAGTACGTAGGGAATGTACTTATTGTGAGTATGAGAAACAGTGGCCTGTGGCTGAGGCTAGGCTGTCTGCTGTGAAAGCGATACCAGTAACAATGGCATTGACCACTGGGAGTTTGTGGTCTGAGTTTCATCAGTCTGAGCAAACAGGCATGTCCCAAACAGACAGGCAGTGGCTAATGCAAATGTTAATAGTTCAAAGTGAGACATAGCTGGCTCTGCCCAGGAAGTACCCACCCAGGACGTACTGACTGCCTTCCCAGTGTGCTGATTCCAAAAGAGATGGATGTTGATCCCTGGGCAGGTGGGTGGGGAATTCTTGAATGCTATTTGCAAGACTTCAGTAAAAATGCTTCATGAATCCTGCCTTGTCACAAGCGTGCATGAAAGTTGTGCTTTAGCTCCGGCCTAATGGGCTTTATATAGTACAGTACTGATTTTCTTTCATGTTTTAATAGAATTCGATTTAATATTTGCTTTCTGCTCTAGCTGTTCGCTGTTGACTGATTCAACACAGAATCCTTCCCTGGTGCCCCCCGACCTTGTTGTTATTCCCTCATTTTGTGTGTTGGCATTTGATTCCTGTCTCCAGCCTGAACCACTTTACACATGTCTTCGTTCAGCTGGCGACAATCACGTGCGTGAATCCTGAATGCATTACTAACAGGAGCGGCTGCTCCAACAGACCTAGCATTTGGAAGGGAGGCTTCCGGGCAGGATTCATTTCCATCAGCTAGACATTGGGGAGATGCAGAACTCAGCTTGGAAACCTGAGGCTGTGATCTGTTCTGTCTTAGGCAGGAGATGCTCCAACTTAATCTCAAAATGCCCCACAGTGTGGCCATTCATTTAGCAACGTTTCACCCTCCTACAAAGTACCAGGCTTCATAGAGTTTTCAACGAGGCCATTTGCCAGAGTGAGAACAGTAGCCATAGACAGAGCTGTCTAGAGGGAAGCTGTCCTTGAGCCTCAGTGAGCCCCAGCTGGCTTGTAGGAGAGAGACGTTTACATCTTCTTACCTGACCACCATTTGCAACACCATATCAGTGTACGTTTGGGGCTGGAGACAGCTTTCCCCTGAGCTGGAGAGGATAGCCAGTCTCACAAGCAGGCGGTACAGGGATATAGTTGAGAGCATGAGGTATGGAATCAAGCATGTGTGTTCATACTTGCCTCTGTTCTTACAAATCACAAGATCTATAGCCAGTCCCCGTTCTCAGCTTTAGTTTTCCTTTCTATAAAACTGAATGAACTATTGTATCTTCCCGGGAGGTTTTATAGCAGGGGGCTGTTTTAAAGGCCTGCAAAGTAGCTGGCATTGTCTGGAACAAACCTCTTTGCCGTGGCGTCAAATATGGTGGCTGCATGGCTCCTGCACCAGCCTTGCTTCTTTGTCTTCCTGCACTAAAGCTTGTGCAATGTGAATATGCGTCGGTCCAGGTGTTCTGGCAGCCAAACCTACACAGAAACGTGCCCACCACCATGCACACACTACATAGATCTCCATTTTGTGCAGGATGTGAGGATATGTTGGGACTTTTTGTAGGCCCCTTGTATTCCTCAACTCTTGAGTTCTGCACCAATTAAAAAAAGGTAAGGAATCCAAAAGTGTCCATTATACATACGTATCATTGACACTAAAGCTGGAAGATGTGGCTTGGTCCTAAGGATACAAAGACTTGGGGAAGCCGGGATGACTCAGTGAGTTAAGCACTCACTTTGCAGCCCCGGAGACTGAGGATCAAATCCCAGCCCTGGCCCGTGTGGACCCATATGCTGAATTGGGGTGTGCTTCCCAAATGGGAGGCCCCTAGCCTGGTTCCCACCCTGCGCTACCCCTTCTCTCTGTCTCTGTCTGTCCCTGTCTCTCTCTGTGTCTGTCAAAAACAATAAATTAAACCTTAAAAAAAAAAAAAGAGTACAAAGACTTGAACCTTTCCCTGGGCACACAGGATTGAAAGGAGAGGGCCCCAGTGGGAATGACTGAAGGAGGGGTTTGGGGCAGGTTGTCATTTCTGGCCACCGTTTTTTCTCAGAGTCGACTGAAGCATGGAGATTTGGGGGTGAAGCGGGGGAGGAGATGCATGTGTGTGATCAGGGTGGGAAAACACCAAAAGTGGAAGGGACAGCTGCTGGGTAAGGAAGCTTCTTCCCAGCCTTACTGGGACTTCCTTTGTCTCCTTACAGGCGTCCCATCAGGTCCCAGAAACGTCATCTCCATCGTCAATGAGACGTCCATCATTCTGGAGTGGCACCCTCCAAGAGAGACAGGGGGGCGGGATGATGTGACCTACAATATCATCTGTAAGAAGTGCCGGGCAGACCGCCGGAGCTGCTCCCGCTGCGATGACAACGTGGAGTTCGTGCCGAAGCAGCTGGGCCTCACTGGGTGCCGCGTGTCCATCAGCAGCCTGTGGGCCCACACGCCCTACACCTTCGACATCCAGGCCGTCAATGGGGTCTCCAGCAAGAGCCCCTTCCCGCCACAGCATGTCTCGGTCAACATCACCACTAACCAAGCTGGTAAGTCAGGAGGCATCTGTGGCCTTCTTTCTGTCTGTGTGGCTGGCTCTTTGTCCACCTCTGTGCAGGGACAAAGCTGCGGTCACCCCCATCCTGTTAGTCTGCCCTCAGGCCTCCTCCTAGCAGAGAAGTTGTCAGCTGATGGGCATTTGTGACCATGGAGGGAATGGGTGTAATGGGAGCTGAATTCTAAGGGATTTTCTTGTGTCCAGCACAGAAGCAATGATGTCTAGTGAAGCCAGAGCAGGCCCCTGTGTTGTGCATCCAGCTGGAGCCCAACAAATGTCCTTGGAAAGAAGGATGGACAGACAGAAGGATGCATGGTGAATGAACAAACAGATGGACAGATGGATGGGTGGGCAGAAGCCCTGCACGGTCTGAGAACACCTGTGCTGCTCTATTAGAAAAGCCACTGAAATCATGTGATAAAGTCAGTCTTGCCTTCATAGATTACTTTTCAATTAAACCCATGTAAGTCAAGAGTGCATCCTCCTGTATGGCTTGCTCAGATGAATGCCACACTGTCCTAGAGACCTCAGAGAGTGGACAACAGATCATTCGCGAGAGCCAGTACCTCCTTGTGACATGCACAGCTCAAAGCACATTTTCTTCTCTTCTCTTTATTTCTGTGTCTCTTAATTGTCTGACCTTTTCTATCTATTACATTTTATACCTCTTACAACAATTCACTTTGTTTTATATCTATTTAACCAGTTTGTTCATGTACTACTTACCATTTATTTGTTTGTTTGTTTGTTTGTTTATTTATTCATTCATTCATTTATGCATTCATTCATTCATTCATTCATTCACTTCTTCATCAGTTCATTCACTTATTAATAAAAGAGAGTTATTAGCATCTACGGTCTGCCAAACTGTGGATTAGACACTGTGAGGGAGGGATACCAGTGATACTGGGACATTATTGCTCCTCTCATGAAACTCATTAACTGAGGAATTTACAGGTCACAGGAAATACGAAGCTGCAAGGTGATGTGTTCCCAGCAGTGTGTGCTGTGCACAGGTAGGAAACACCCAGGGCGTTAGAGATAAAGGAGCACTCTGCTCCCAGACGTGATGGTGCAGGCCTGCAGAGGGGAAGCAGACGTCGCAGCGCCGATGAGGGCGTAGACAATGAACCGCGATCTTATTTGGAATTATGGATTTGTGTCAATCAACAGATTCTGAAAGGACCACTTGTTAGTGGAATAGCCGGAGTCACGTATTTCTCCCTCCATGTAGCTCCCCCATCTCGGCCTCCTCTTTCCTGCCATCTTTTACTCCTCACCTTCCCACCCTCAGCTCGTTCTGCCTCTTTTAATACCAGGCATCTTTGATGGCAGATGATTCTTGGGTTTAAGCTGTCAGAACTGAGAAGAAAAACGGTGTCACCGGAGACCATGGCTGTCTAGATGGTTTTGTTGTTGCTGGGAGTGTGTGTGTGTTTGTGTGTACATGTTTGTATGTATGTGGATGGTCACGTGTTTACATGTGTACGTGCGCAGTGAGATAATAAGAGGGGAAGTGTGGAAGCCTCCAGCTGGTGACCACAGCCCCGGTACCATGGAGACAAAGATTGTGACAGTCTGTCTTATCGGCAGAAAAGGAAATGGTAATTTCAGCATCATGGTGAGCATGTAACATGGCCAGCCTTTGTTAGCAGTATTTCCCTTGCAGTGTTTAAGTCAGAAACCTGGCTGAAATATTTCGGCGTCCCAGCTTCTGGGACTAATAATCCTGCCAGGCTGTCACGTTACGCTAGGCTTGGCTGTCTTTTCTCTCTTTCTAAGCATGTGCGAACAAACCTGCCACTTATATTGGTTTGCTTTGATTTCTGCCCCTCCCTTTTCGTATCCTGCGATTTCCAAACCTGCCCATCTGCTTGTCTTGCCATCTGCACCTTCCCGGGCTGCAGTGGAACTAAAGGGCCAGGGCTCCTGGAAGGGACTCTACTTTACCAACATTCAAAATATTTACTTTTATCCTCACCCATTCCCACGCCCTTTACCTCCTCCCCCAGTTCTTAGCCTTCTTTAATTTTGTTGTCCCAGATCCATTGTTACCTTTGAATCTACGATTTCTCTTTGGGAATTCTAGAATTTGGGTGTCAGAAATTTAACTCTCCATGAGAGAAGCATGCAGCTGCTACTTGGTGGCACATGGCTATTATACAATAAATGTCAAGTTGACCAGTGGTTTCTAATCTGGGGGTGGCGAGCTCTGAGGAATAAGGCGCTGCTATCTCACTGCTTTGGTGAATCCACGTGTGTATGCAAATTATTTTCAATCAGCATATAATTTTTTTTTTAATAAGAACCTTCAAAATAAGCACTTGAGCCGGTACTCCTGCAAAAACAGTTTAGAAATATAAACGGAAGCTACATTTTTTAAGAGATGAAAGACTAGATAGCAGGCATTATAAAAAATAATAACCTAATGACTCAGATCTAGGAAGGGATGAGGTGAATGTATGACCAATAAGTCATGACATGCCTCACTCCTTTCCAGGGCCCCCCGAATTCTTCCACACTGGATGAGATCCATGTCATCTCCCCCAGCTCAACCTCATGGTGTGGTGTGACCACTGTCCATGCCTGTGGCCACCACTGTTCTACTGTTTGGGCCATGACTAGGTAGATGGCAGGTACAGAATCTGACCCAGAGCAGTCCTGGGATCACGCATGAAGTCCACTCATCAGTGTTTGGTGAGTGTCCTTTCTGTATCTGGAACTGCCCAAACCGAATACTTTGGGAGCACTGAGTGGGTCCTGCTTGAGGAGTAGGTAACACTTTATCACCTCAAGCGTGCTTCCCATGTAGGAGACCCCCAGTTCACGGGGGTGTGCCTCCCATGCAGGAGGCCGCCAGCCCAGTTCCTGCCCTGCACAGACCTGCGCTCACTGTGGAAAGAGGCCATGTCGAAAACTGATGACATGTAACTGTGGTGACTGCTCTGGGCCCTCCCCCTTCTCTCTGTCTCTCTTTGTCTCTCTCTCTCTCTCTCTGTCAAAAACAATTTTAAAATCTTAAACCAACCCAACAAACAAAAAATAGCTGACTTGGTTTGGGGCAGCCGCTCACTGCTCTGGGTGGGTCCTCTTTTGTGTAGGAGCCGTGGACCTTGTCTGTGGCTAGGTGTGCAGTTCTTACTGTCCACCAGACACAAGATTGTCAACTGTTCTTTCTCAGGGCTGCCCAGGCATGCCCTATTAATGCTGCATCATGCTGCTCTCAAGAGCCCTGCCCAGTAGACGCAGGCAGCTCACCTGCGCTGATTTAGGTACCCAACACAGAGGGTTACGGTGGGTCTCAGTCTATCCAAGAAAGTCACCAATAGGCTTTTCTTGTCCCCAAGGGTTATAATCTAAGGGGGGATGATAGGAGATTTTGTAATTATCTTTTGGTCCATCGGGCACCCAGTAGATATAGTTCTTACAGAGACAGCCATGACTGGGAACCACCGAAGGGTCTATTAAGTCCTGAGATCCAGAGTCTCCATCTCCTTCCATGATGGCCCCAGTCACGAATGAAGTTAGACTACTCAGGGTCTTGTATTACTTGGAGAGTGTCAGGATAGGATCCTCCTCCAGCCCATAGGCAGTGGCAGAGAACTAGCATGTTTTAGCACCTCCAACGTAGTAAGACCCTCCATATTCTTTTATTATACAGATGGAGTGAGCCGGATGTAGAACCTGGAGCTTCTACAGGCAGCAAATGATGTTTTGGGGTTTCAAACTCAGGCTTGTGGTCATTATATCCTCCGAGTGATAAAAAATTGCATGATGGTGAGCTGTGTAAGTCATTAAGTTCTTACCACATAGCTGGGCCACTTGAGCTGTCAAAAAAATGTCCATCATATTTGGTCAGGGTTGGTCATGAATTATGCAAGCTCAGATTTATGTGAGGTCTGCAGGGCCTTGCACTGAATACAGCTGCCTGGAGTTTAAAATAGAGCAGATCAGGTGGAACTCTCTCTGTTCCAGTGGCCAAGGGATCTGCAGAGAGGTTGTTATCACCACTAACTCCCCCAGTCACTCTCTGGCACCTGGGCCCAGATTCAGACTGATGGCCAGATCATCCAGCTGTCAGAGAGAATTAAAGTGAATGACAAACTTTTACTTCTCTTTTCTGCCAACTACACTCTCAGAGTGCCAGATTTGGGAAGGGGACCTCAGAGGAAATCTTGGGAAAAGGAAATAAGACAAATCAGACCAGCACATCTATCAAATAAACTTGTAGCAAGATAGAAGTCAGTAAATTTAGGACCATCTAAGCCAAAGAGAATAAACCCAAAGACCCTTAAGGCCAGGCAGGCAGGGCACGGGAACAAAGCAGGTGTCAGGCAATAAGAAGTGGTGGAGATTGCAGGGAATGGACGAGAACGGGGCAGTCCCGGCTCAGCTCCGGCACATGGCACCACAACCAGTGTTGCCAGGTCTTCTAAGCTGAAAACCCAAATTTAAAATGTTGGCAAATAATTAGAGATTTTTAAAGCCTTTGAGAGCCAAACAAATCCATTTCTGGATTTGGCCTGTTGGCTGTGGCTTGCCACCTCGGCTTCAGAGGGCTAATGTGATTTGCTCAAGCTCAGAAGATGAACGTGCGTGTTGTTCCGGCCTCGTTCCACCGCGGGCAGTCACCTGCCTCACCTCTTGGGCTCACGGTGGCAGGCGCGCCGCTGGGGAGTCTTGGGGCTGAAACCTCTCTCTGCTCCTCATGTAACTTACTGCAAGTTTACTGAACTGTCATGATCCTTTCTCAACTATAAAAGGAGATTAATGACCCCTGCCTCCTAGTGTTGTTGTGACCATCGAATGAGACAGGATAGAAAATCAGGTTGCGAACCAGGCTGTGGACTGGGAGAGGAGCATCATTTCTGAGACTGGGTCTTGTGCCAGACAGCAATTTGCTGGATTTTTTTTTTTTCTTCCTAGATTGTTTCCTTCCAAGACCTCTCAGTCTCTTTGTTTGGGACTATAATGTCCTCCATATCAGATAAATGACAGATATCGGTTCATTCATTCTTTGAGGAAGGAGGCGGCTTCAGAAAGGAGGACAGTGAAGTTTGCATCCCAGTGAGTTAATGCTGAGGACAGGAGTGGAGCTGGAACCTATGTACCTGGAACAGACTGACCGTGCTGCTCAGAGGAGCCCATCTGTCTTTCCTTACTTTATGTTTGTATAGTAGAAACACCACTGTGCCCCTTATTTTCATGACACCATCAGCAGTATTTATACCTGACATTTATATTCCATGCAGTCCATGTATGACCTGCTGTGCTTCCAATTGTATGTGGAATATCAACATATCCAGTGTGCCCACAACATAGACACAATCCATTACTTAACTTGATTTAAAAAATGCATGTACAGCTTCTGTTAATAGTCACAAGCCCCTATAGTTTGTCCCTTTTTAAGGCATTTTTGAATTTCCTAGACAATTAAATTTACTGAGACACTACTTTTCCTACAGAAGAATTACCTAGCCCACCAGTTCGCTGAATGCATCACCTAATTTGCATTATTCCTTAGTTAAATATAGTATTTGCATGCATAAAGAATAATCTTTGAATATGAAAGGAATTTTATGATATTGCACTATATTGAGCTCTTTGGAGGAAAGATATTATGTAAATCTCAAAATTAAATATTAAAACAATATTACATTGCTGCCTGTAAAAATTTAGAGTGTTAAGATCCATATGCTGAAATGAGTTCATTTTTAAGGGTTGGTCTCATTGGAAATTAGCAGGCGAAATTTGCTCCAGAGCAGAGAAACAATGGAGTCAGAACTTTAAAAAGCCTGGAATGACTTTAAAGGAAACTTTTACTGAAGTTAATAAAGAAGAGTTGAAAAATCCTAAGTAAATGAAATTTTCACTGTTCTTAATCCAATTTCATAGTTCAGTTCATTGCTTTCTTCTTCTTGTTAATTCTAAAAAGGTTGTTTTTTATTGTTGCTTAAGCCATGACATTGAGAAGGAACTTCCAAGTGGCCTCAAAAAAGTCCCTGCCATTTGCAAAATGATGGTGTGTTGTCTGCTGAGCTGAGCAGGTCGGCCGGTAACACGCCCCATGACCAGTCATGGCTCCCACCCCAGCAGCCTTAGTGAGTGCTAGGGGTGAGCTCTATGGAGACTCTAGCTTCCTTGCCTACCCAGCTTCACAAGGGAGGACCGCACCATGCTGGGCACAGAGACACTTCATAAGTATTTGCCAGTTTCCCTTAGTCCCCACACATGAATGAGTTTATCGGTGCTTGGCTGATACAGTGATCAGAATGTGTCCTAGTGGTGCACAGGTGGTCAGGGGATCCTTCCAGGTCAGCCAGGCGACTGGGTATCTCCATCCTCTGTGGATCCAAGAAGGAAAATGTACGGGAACAACCTTAGGATGATGCCAGGAACTCTGATCCACTCAGGGGAACACAGTGAGATTGAACCACACTCAAAAGGGTTTGTTTGTTTAAGTACTTTAACTTGGGAAATGCATTCATGCATTCACCATAGTCGTTGTGACTGTGGTGAATGCATGAATTCATTTCCACGTGCTGACTTATTGGTTTCTGCTCCAGTTCAATCACTTTCTCAACAAATACTTCCTGAGGCCTCCATGTGCCACGCACAACTCCAGGCACCGGGAGCACAGTGGCCAATGACACACACAAACTCGTGCTGTATGGTGCTCACATGCTAGTCCATGGCACTCCCATGTTGGGGCTGGCGTCAGAGGCCTAGAAAAGTCACCAGTGAGCATGTGACTCTCTGGGAAGTGACTCCAGGGGCCCCTCGGCTGGGCTCTTGTACCGCCACCTGCTCTGGTGCCTGCTATCACTGGCCGTGAGACTGTAGTTATGTTCCTTACCCTGTTCAAAGTCCAAACGAGATTGCAGAGGGCACCTTGAGTTGGGGTAGCAGATAGTTGCCATTGGCCTACCCCATCCCCAAAGTGGACAGGAGGAAGGAGGAGTCCTGGTGACGTGTCCACTCCATGCTCCTCTGGCAAATATCTGCTCTGTGAGCCGACAGTAATCTCCCAGAGAGCATGGCCTGTATCCATCTCATTAGCTAGTGTTCCCCCGTGTCTAGCTAAGTGCCTGAAATAATAGCATTCAATAAATGTTCATTGAATGAATTACTAAATTATCAAATAAATGTATGAATGAAAATGCCTCAATCTTTCTTAAACTAATCCCAGGCATCAGCAAATGGTGTAGATTAAGTTCCCTGTGTGGTCTTTCCTTCTTCAGGCGTCTGTGGGCAGGTGCTCTGGTTGGAATTAAGCCCCTATATTCTCCCAGATGTTGGTGAGACTCAGGACTTCCTGATGCATGTCTTCCCCAAGCGTGGCCCCATGGGAGGCCCCTGCTATGACCTAGTCCATCCCCTCCCCGCACTGGCAGCTGCTTGAGCAAGTCCTATTGGGCGTAGTCAGGATGGCATTCCATTGCTGTGGTCTGTCCACCTGCACACCAACTCCATGCCTATCATGTTCACAGCACCATCTATGTTAAACAGGCAACACCAGGGGTTTTTGAATGCAGCAATTAACAAAACAGTAATCAAGCTAAGTGTTTAATTTCAGAAAATTAACATCTTCTCTGAGCGGATGTGAGAGATGAGGAAAAAAGGCACATTAAATGTTCTGGGTAAATAAAGGCAATGCTAGACCACAAATATTTTCCAGAGCAAAGGAGATTCTGCCAACCTCCGGGCCTTGGGATCAGTTTCCCTCTGAAAGCTGAGCTACAGAATTGAGCCCTTCAAATGTGGATGTCCCTTCCTTTCCTCCCTCCCTCCCTTCCTTCTTTCCTCCCTTCTTTCCTCCCTCTTTTCCTCCCTCCTCTCCTCTCCTCTAGCTCTCTCACTCTCTCTCTCCCTCTCTCTCTTTCTCTCTCGCTCTCGCTCTCCCATTCTCTCCCCTTTTGACAGAGCAAATGCATTATCTATTCAGAAGAGCTCAGGAGGACAAGGGCCCATTCGTGCCCCTGTCAGCCTGCCTGTAGCATAGAAAATCCTGGCGTGTGTTGTCCGTCTCTGAACTGCACCAGCTGTAAGGATGACACAAGGCATTCTTGAACGTGCATTTGTTTCCCGTGGATGTAGGCCATATTTCTTCTGATAGACTGAGAGCTCCTGAGGGAAAAGACCAGGTGTCACTCCCCCAGTAACCCCTGCCCCCCAGCGTGGTGGTTTCTGCTCCAGGATGTCCTGGCTGGCTTCACATCATGTCCCCAGTGGAGGGGTACCTCGTAAGCCAGCAGGCTGGCACCTGTTTGGGGGGTCGGGTTTGCAGATGGGGAAGGAGCTTGTGAGGACGTGGCAGTGCTGAGGGCTGGGACACAGGGCCTCTGCTGTCAGCTGGCTCATCAGCTGCCCTGGGGGCGAGGGCCCAGGATGAGCAGTGCCAGGGAGAGCAGGGTGGGGTTGGAGCACCCCAGACAGCCTGGAGGCTGGGTGGCCAGGTGCTGCAGCTAAGCAGAGGGGCGGGTTGCGTGGGGTGCTGCCTGAGGGAACACAGGAAACATGTGTTCTCTCAGGGTCACAGGTCCTCAGGGAGGGGTCTGGAAATCTGCCTTAGTGAGCAGCTTTCTGAGCCTCACAGGCAGCGGACATCGAGCACAAAGAAATCAAAGCAGGAGAATGAGAGAACAGTTTGCCGATGTGGAGGAGACATGCCAGGGGCTCCCGGAAGTGTTCGGGGACAGTGGCTTTAGTTCTGTGCATGTATGATTTGGGGAGAAAATATCCAAGTTGGAGGTATTATTGACGCAGTGGATATTTAGGCTTCTGCTTTTTGGGGAGGTGGGAGATAAACTTGGTGGCTGAGAGCAAAGGAAGGGTATTGGGGTCGAGGTTTGCGGAGAATGGAGAAAGTCTGGCAGCAACATTGCAGTGGGAGTTAGAATTCACCAGAGAAACCCAGCATCTCCAGAGAGTGTTGAGGGCCAATCATGTATTTACAAAACTGCCCACGTGTCCCGTTATGCGACTTTCTCAGCAGACCCTCCAGGACATTAATTGGTCACATGTCTCTCTTGGGTTGGGTTTTGCTGGTTGTACTATATGAAACAATAAAGGCAACTCATGGCTGAGGGGGAGGGGAGTATCATCAGTGATGTTATGGCAAGGATGGCACCTGCGCTCGTTGGGGAGGGTTACCGGCTATGGAGAGGGCTGATAGCATTGGGCCAAAGTCAAGGCCGAGGAGCCAGGAGGCCGCAAGAGGTGCCGTGGGCTCATCAAAGATCACTGTAAGGAAACAGAATACTTGAATTTGTGGCGTTGAAGTGGAGCAAGTTCAGGTGAGACCAAATCCACGTGCACCATGGGAATGGGCAGACGTGGAAGAGCTATGGGGGTGGGGGGATGGGAGGTACATGATTCACCTGGACTTGGCAGTGATCACCAGAAGGGCGAGGCTCAGGACCTCAGGACAGAGAAGAAGAGCCAGAAGCCCAAGTCTTCAGTGAGTGGGGGAGGGATGGCAGGAGGGAGCACACAGGGGTCCCAAGCAGGGAGGGCAGCAGCCCAGCCAACTTAAAGGGGTTGCAGGAGATGGTGAGCCATGGAAGGAGAGACAGGGAGTAAGGAGGACACAGCCCACTTCCTGACCCTGAGGGGTGCCCAGTGCAAACTCATAAACTGCCACACTTGAGAAGGCTGGAGAGCAGCGGTACCCTGGGGCCTCAGGATCTGGAGGAAAGAAGCTCGGATGCTTGTGGGGGTGGGGGGATGTGCGGGCTCAGAGCTGGGCATGCAGGGTGGAACCACGCCTGCAGGAAGAGTGGCTCCTTAAGAGCAGAAAACTCAGACCTCCAGGCCCGGAAGGACAGTCCCGTGACCATGGGCGCAGCCCCCTGCTTACTACTGGTGGCTGTGATTTCAGGCTTAGGATGGCAGTGCTGCATTTCCAGCTGTGATGGGTGCTCTGCCGAACACTTGTGCATGAGAGCCAAGGAGTGGGGGGCACACAGCCCGCTGTCGCCTTTCATGAGCTCTCTCCTGTGGCTGCTCCATGTCAGTATTCCCAGTGGACTGCCTCCTGTGATTCAACATCCAACAAACCAGAGCTGCCACTGCTCTGGTCCCATGGCAGGAAAGGCAGACAGGCCTAGACCTGAGTCCTGATGGTCGGTCCTCAGTCACCCTCATGGTCACCTGGGGTGCCTACCTAGGATAGACATCACCTGATAAGTCCCGCTGTGCACTCACACGCCCCTTCACCGTCTCCTGCCAGCACAGGGCCACAGCATTCAGGTTTGCTGTCCTTTCTGGGTGTACCTTCTGGTTACCCTAGAAGGGAGGAGGATCCAGGCAGGGGGCTCTGGGAGGCAGATCCCAGGACCCCACTAACCTTGATGCCTCCTCCTCTAGCACAGGGCTCTGTACACTTCCGCCTATGCATGGACCCCATTCATGAGTGATGTCACCCCACTGCCCTCCCCCGTGCTGAGACACGGCCCACATCTGGACAGGGCGCTGGGCTAGTTCTGGCTCTGGACTGCTGAGGATTTAGGGAACTCATTTCTGCTCTCTTGCCCTCGGTGCTCTAATCCATCAATTCTAAGAGCTGACAGAAAACTCCATGACCTTGGGCATCCTTTCCAAGTTTAACACTCTGATTTCTAGGTTTCCAGACCCACAGTTCTCCAGCTGGATGGAGTGGGCTCAGAGTCCCCGGGGGAGCTTGTTAAAACGCAGCGTGCTGAGCCCCACGCACGCCCAGAGCTTCTGATTCAGCAAGTCGGTGGTAGGACTCAAGAGGCTGCATTTCTTACCAGTTCCCAGGTGACACTGGGCCGGGAGCCCGTTCTGAGAACTAGGAGGGAGTCAGGTAAATGATCCCAATAAAGACCCCTCCCCCACAGAGGGCGTGTCAGAAATGAGGGCCTCTGCTCTAAACCCACATGCCCAGTGCAGCCCCCTAGGCCCCACCCCCAGCGGGCACATACCCCTTGGATTGGAACCACACTTGGGAAGGAGATATCTGTCTGGGGTGTGGAGCCAACTCAGTCACCCAGACTTGAGCCCTCACTTTCTCTCCCATCTCCACTCTACTGAGTGACGAGACTCAACCAATATTCCACAATATCATTAAACTGATGCCACCTACCCAAAGCATCCCTCTGTCCCAGGTGATTCCAAGGTGGAGACAGAGATTGGAAGCGGGGGGCGGGCCCTCCCGCTCAAGGCCCAGCCCAGAGCAAAAGCAAGAAAGCCAATGTCTGCAATGGGGAGAACCTATATTAGAAAAATAATTAATTCTGCTTTGCATTCATACCCGGTCTCAAAACTAATTGCTTATTTATTTAATCTACTTTGACCAGAAGTGTTACTGCACCAAAAATATTTAATGAGTCAGGCTTCCTAATGTAAAATTCAAGCATATTTGTGCAATGAAATGAGTTTTCAATAGAGGAAGAGCCTGTTATCTAAGCAGTACCTTCTCGACAAAGTTATCTCCCAAAATAGAAGTATCAGAAAAAACCCGAGTCATCTTTGCACAATTAATTTGCACAGTTTATTTGTGTGTACACTGTTCTTTGTCATCAGTCCTGGTGGGCCTGAAGTCTTTAGCTAACATTTAAATACAGATTTTTTCCCCTAAGAACGTGTTTTTTTATCAAGGAAAAGATAACCCACCGCCCCCAACTCCTTACTCTCAAGCTCATCAGCCCATACCTTTTAGGAACTCACAGAATTTAATCCAGAGCCTCATGGAGACTCCTGGGGGCTGCCCAGCATTTGGAGGTCTCTCTGAAGACCCCTGAAAGTCTGAGTTGGGGAGATAGGGATTGGACTGGCCTCAAGGCTCTGAAACTCCCTCTTTTGACGCACTCAAAGCAGCTCAATATCGTTGTTTTGCACTATGCTTCAAGGAAAATTGTGTTTGGAGAAAGGATCGCATAGCTCAGGAAGAAGACACGTTAGACAGCTACTTACATTAGAGTAACATTTCCACTGGAACCTCCCGGTGAAATGGAAATGGCTGCAGCCTCTGATTTCTGCCTCTAGGCCGTGTGGCACGTCTCTCCCCACTCCTCTGGGACCACTATATTTAGACCTGCTCACTCGTCTTCTTCCCCAGGTGTTCACTGCAGAATCACAACCCTGCCTCCCCTGTCCCCATACCTTTCTCCTTTGAAGGCCGCTATCCATGTTAGGGGCAACTGCGTGATTCTCTGACCCTTTTTACTTCTGATATTTTTAGAGAAGCACCTGCAGTCGTTCCAGTAAAGGCAAACGGTTACTGAGGATCTGTTATGTGCTAACAGTGGAAAGAGGCTAAACACGTGCATGCTGCCCTAAGGAGTTTATTCCAGGGATGGAGAGCAGCGATGAGCACCTGGAAAGTTAGGTCACAGGGCACTGTGTCCCAGTGAGTACTTGGAGCTGGGAGGAGGGAAGGGGCACTCTGGTGGGCATGGTCTGGCGGGGCTAACCCAGGGATGTGTGTGGCCTGATCTGGGCTTCTGAAGGCTAGCTGAGTTATGAACAGAGGTGGCCAGAGCAGGTGGTTCTGCAGGGAGAGATTGTGAAAGCTGAGTTGTTCGGGGACACAGTGAGTGGAGCAGTTTGAGAGCAGCAGGCTCCTGAGAGCGAGCAGTGGGAGGCAGTCTGGATTGGTTAGTGGCTGCCACATTGTTAAATGTTAGAGAGGGAGTTGGGTCTTTTGCCAGTGGAGAACCATCAAAGGTGTTTGGGTATTAGAAAAACGTAGGTAAATTGAGCTTCGGAATGTAATCTGGCTGCAGTCAGGCTGAAGTGAAGAGGCCCAGAGGTGGACAAGTCCAGGTGACAGGTAGGGACAAAGCCCACAGAGCATTTGTGACTCTGGGTGGGCCATGGCACATGCCTGCCCCGGAGTCACCAGGTCTCTTGGTCCTCACGGACAAGGCACCTCATTGTTTATTTTGTTGTTACTCCCCAGAAAAACTTCTGTTCATCTCAAGATGTTACAGGGAACCCTCTGCCTCCTGGAACATTTGTCACTCCACTCTCTGAGGAACCCCAATGCTGTCCTTCCGCTTCTCTACGTCCATTCATATCCATCATCTCCACCTTCACTGGGCTGACATACTTATTCATTTCCTTAAAGAGTTTTGTCACATGAATACCCAAGGCTGTCACTGGACTGTGATTTTTGCATGTACCCTGGGGAACTATGCCCAGGGACTGATTTGCATATGTGAACAGTGGGGGACCCAGAAGGAGACTTCAGGGTGGTCACCAAGTCCCCTGGCCTGGATCTAGTTGGGAGAAGCAGTGGACTACACGGAGCACGTCCTCAGAAAAAGTCATAATGTAAGGACATATCTTCCTGCTTTACAGCCTCTGCAGCATCTGCAGAGCCCTGACCATAGCTCGTCTTTATTTCTGCTCGTTTATACTGCCCTGAGCTGGGGTCCTAGGCTCCTTAATACAGTCCTTACCACTCCTTCTTTTCCTCGCAGATTGAGTCTATGGAGTACCGGTAGATCACAGGTGATTTGCCTAAGGATGACTTGGCTGGGAAATTCTAGTCTAGCAAGAATAGAAGAGGTTAGTACTATCATATGATCCAGCAGCTCCACTAGGTATACAGGCAAGAGAAATACAAACATAGATCCACACAGAAATTTATACATGAATGTTCTTAGCAGCATCATTCACAATAGCCAAAATGTAGAAGCAATCCCAATGTCTAGCAACTGATGGATATTTGTCCTAGAAGAAATAAGGCACGGGGTTGTCGAAGTGGGTACCAAGCCTCAGATGCACACTGTTCAGGATAGAGAAACAGCATTGTTCTGAGGGGTCTCTATAAGGACCCTCACCACCCCCCCTCCCCAATCATATGAAAGGGCCAGGTAAGCTCCTCCACCCTGCCCAGCATGAGTTATCATGAGGGAGGCAGATGAATTCCCATGGTCATGGGTCTTCTTGGAAAGTTCTAATATGAAAGTCCCCCTAACTGAACACCATTTATCTTCCAGGAGACTTGATAGGGCTGTCATGTGAGACAAGGTATAAGAGACTCAGCTGTGACCAGCTGCTAGGGCAGGTGAGAGGTGGCCTCAGAGCAAGGCTGTCCCTGGTATGATTTCCACCCACCTTTCCCTTTAGAGAAGACTTGCTGAACTCTGAATTCCAAGTTTCATATTTTTATAGTCCCTTCAAGCACTTTACTCCAATAGATAAATACAATTTTAAAGATTTATTTTTTTTATTTTTTTTGATAGAGAGAGAGATACAGAGACAGAGACAGAGAGAAGGGGGAGGGCTCAGAACAGTCTCCGTAGTTGCACATCATTGGTTTTTCCACATAGTTTCATTCTGCAGGTGGACGTGGGGCTGCACAGGGCAGGAACTGGGCCAGGGTCTCACCCCGGTGAGAACTGAACTGGGGGCACTCCCCAGCTCAGTATATGGGTCCGCAAGGGCCAGGGCTGGGATTTGATCCTCGGTCCCTGGGGCTGCAAAGTGAGCGCTTAACTAGCTGAGCCATCCCGGCTTCCCCGATAAATGTAATATTGACTGTAGGTATGTTTGCTATTATTTTTCTTTAAAGCTACTTATAAATACTTTTGCTATCTTAAGTAAAATAGTTTAACATACTAAGCTTATATAATTTATTATACCCCAAATGGGTTACGGTTAAAACTATTGAAAGAATTATTTTGACATAAAAATCAATTCAGAGGGAATGCTGGGATAGCTCAAAAGGGTGAGTGCTTGCCTTGCAACCGCGAGGTCCAGCGATCAAATCCCAGCCCCGGCCCATGCAAACCCACATGCTGAATGTACAGCGCAACTGGTAAGCACTAAGCCCAGCAGTGATGGTTCTCACCCCCCCATGTGGAAGGCTGCCAGTTTGGTTCCCACCCCAAGCAATCCTATATCCACCTGTGTGAAATGAAACCAACTCACAACTAATAATGTACAACAATGTAGACTGCTCTAGGCCCTCCTCCCTTCTCTCTCTCTCTCAAACAATTAAAAAAATCAATTATGACATTAGAAAATAATTTTATATATTTTTTATTTTTAATATATACCTAAAACTACATATTATTTAATTTTTAAATATTTTTAACTTTTAATTTTTTATTAACTTTATTGGGGCAACATTGATTAGTAAAATTCAAGTCTTTGAGTCTAGTAAATAATTAAACAAAGATAATACATTAGAACTTAATAATTGCACTAGGAAAAGAAGCTTTAACTCATTTTCACCTTTTGGCATCTAAGATACTTAATTGTTAGGGGAAAATGCCCCTTTCAAATAAGAGGAAAAAATCAGTAAAAAGAAAACTCTGAAGATGACCGAGTCCCTAATTAAATTAAAGGGTCAAGGAATGTCATAAATAGAAAACATATGGTCCCGGTGAACCTGAGCAACAAGAGCAAGGCTTCCTCACACTAAGACTCAGGGTCCAGACTTAGGGTTATTGATTCCTCAGATAGATTCAGACCACCATCCCAGACCCAGCCATAGTCTCACAGGACTACAGGCCCTCAGATCTCCTTTGGAGCCCTTCCTACACGTGGCAGGCTGCCTAGTGGTCAGCCAGGCCCCATCCCTGGTGCCAGTTTGGGCTACTGCTTGTCCCATGTCTCCTGTGAGTTCTTCCATAACCTGCAGCTGGGGCCATCCTGTCTCTACAATTTATACGCCTCCCATTTGTCAGTTTAGGCAAGAACGTTTTTGCCCTTTCTCTGCTGTATGTGTGATATACTATCTTGGATCTGTCTGCTTCAAAAGCAATTTGGGAGTAAGAGCTCCCCAAAGTTATCCTGGGCAAAAGCAGAGGGAGTGTTTGCTCACTCAGCCTGCCTTTGCGTTATCTCCATCCCTGAGCCCCTTGACCAATGAAGTTTGAAGTTGGAGTCTCTTTCTGCTTTAGACACATTAAAGCGCCTCTTCTATCAGCGCTAGACTCTCTTATCAGATACTTCTGGTTCTGATTCTTTTCGAGCCCTAGTTGATTTTCCCTTGGTGACTGACAGGACATCTCTTCTTTGGATCTTGGCTTCCTTTTGGGTCAGCCTCTTTATGTGGCTAAGAAAGAGTATAGGGCCATTTTGATTATGTTTGGGTTTTCTTTAAGTCAAACACATCTTTCTTCAGCCTCAGTACCTTCCTTCCAAGTAGTCCCTGAACTAATTCTTTATTTTTACTTTATCTAAAGAAAGGTCTATATTTGCACCTTTGCTAAATTTTAATCATTTTCTGAACTCTATAGTTTCATTTCCTTCTCTCAATAGAATGTTTAATTTAATCAAATGCCTTCTGTGAGCTTGCAAAAGAGAGACTCTTTCAAGCATTCAACAAAACTGCATCAAGGATGCAGGTTTGGGGAGAAAAACAACTGGACAGGACATACTGTTGGAATAAACATATCTGGGGGACACAGGGCCTGCTTCTTTAAATAATCTCTTCCCTCCTTAGCCTGCCTGAGTTTTGCTAGAAGTTGGTGTTTGAATGGATACCCGAGCTCATTTTTATTTTCTGTTTTGTCTGAAGGTTTCATAGCATGAAAAGCACCAGATTTAGAGGTGGCATTGCACTTGGAGAAGGGGAAAATACCGCAACAAATGTGTCACTGTAGTTAATCACTGATGGCAGAGCAAATGTAAGCTGCCTCTGATTTTCAGGGTAGAAGAGTAATACTCGCTTACTTTCTCCCATGTGCTAAATCCCATTTCAATTAAAATGTAAGACATCTAGAGTGCCCTGGGTGAGATTAAACAGCCTGCCATGGGATCTCTGAGCATCATGTCGTTGCCATCAATCTGAGTCATGCAAGTGGTGGTGACCTTCACCCTCTGGCAGCTTCTCCTGGATCTGCTGCTGGTTGGCTGCTGGCAGGTCCTGGCCATCTGTGGAAAAGGGGTGCTCCTCTCTGTGGGTTTTGGCCATAGATCACCTCTATATCACCCCGCCTTATGGTTTTCTCCTTGCCATTGGACCCCATCTAAACCTCAAGGTCCTCCAGGGAAGGGCTGTGACTTTCTTACTTGGCCTTCTGTCCCCAATAAGGAGAGCAGGGGTCTGGCACAATGTTTGACAAATATGTTGAGTCTTAAATGATGGCTTTCCAGGGATGAGAGGCAAAGAAAAGAGCCAAGCCCATCCACATCCTCAGGTCCTTAGGATTCCCGTTTCTGAATTTTAATACATGATGCTTCAGCTCTTGAGGCAGAAGGATCCTGAAAACCTGTATGGTACTGGCATGATGAGCAACATGGACATCGTGTTTTCACGGGGGACTGAAAGGGCAGCCATGCTGCCCTGTGAGTGGTGCTGGTAGTAGGGGAAGGCAGGCTGATAAGAAGCCATTCTCAGAAGCTATTCTCTGCCCAGCTTGGTGAGATACCATCGGGACCCTCCTAACCCTCCAGTGGTCTGACTGACTCTGGAAAATGCCTCGCCTTCCCTGAAGCACCGTTATCCTCTCTAAGCTCTGTACAATGCACACAAGGTCTTGGAAAAGATGACCATGAGCCATCCACAGTGGTAACCATCCTGCCTGTTGCTAAATCCACCTCATTTGCTAAGTTTCATTTCATGTGACTCAGCAGCATTCGACACATTCTCTTCTCTTAAATTATTCTTTTTTTTTTTTTTAACTGAACTGGGGGTCTCACCGCATTCGGGAAGCACACCCCAGTTCAGCATGTGGGTCTGCCTGGGCCAGAGTCAGGATTCGATCCTCAGTCCTCGGGGCTTCAAAGAGAGCGCTTAACCCGCTGAGCCATCCCGGCTTTCCCACATTCTCTCCTCTTGGGAATGCTAGTTGCCACTTGGTTTCTAGGTGATCATACTTCTTGTTTCCTTCTACCTCATTGGCCTTTTCTTCTTAGGCCCCTTGACTGTTTCCTCCTTGTTTCCTGAATCTTGACTATATATTTTGTTCTCCTGTCCTTGTTGGTGATCTCTGTCAGTTCTGCTGCTTTCAGTATCTTTAAAATACTGACGACTAAATTTCAATCTCTAGTCTGAACCTCGTGTGCATGCCTTTGCCTACTCAAAGTCTACTCTGTGATGTCTTGGGCATCTCATACCCAATAGAAGCACCTGCTCTGTCCTCCTAAATTGCTCCTTCTGACATCTAGCTTGATCTCGGTTTTTGACAGCTCCATCTTCCAGTTGTTCAGGCCAACCACCTTGGAATCATTTGGACACTTCTATTGCTTTTGCATCCCTCATCCATTGAGATATTCTATAATAAATGTACTCAGAATCTGACCACTCTGCTCTTACCACCTCCACTGCTCCAAATAACCTTGATCTTGCAGCTGGATGATCATAATAGCGTTATGATAGGTCTTCCAGTTTTTGTATGGCCCCTGCCTTCTATTCTCAACACAGCAGAATGTGATACCATTAACGTGCATGTCAGGTTATGTCACTCCCCTGTTCATGAGCCTCCCGTGGCTTCCCATCTCATTCAGAGTAAAAAGCCGAAGTCTCTTCAGTGTCCCTCAGGGTCCTGCTCTGTGGCCTTTTCTCTGTTCCATTCCCACTGGCTCTTTAGGCTGCTCCTGCATCAGAAGCTTGACCCTCTCAAATGCTCTTTACCCAGGAAGCTGCACGCCTTCCCCACTCCCCTTTGTCAGCGCCGTGCTTCTGCATCTACTTCACAGGACAGGCCTTGCTGACCACGTGATTGAGAATTACCGCCTTCTCCCGGACAGCCTCCTCCACTTAGGCATTCTGTATCCCTTCTCTTCAGGGCCATTTCTTTTTGTTGTACTTAATATTTTTAACATACCTTGTGATTGATTGCTTTATTACTCCTAATCGCTGAATCCTTCCACTAGAAAATAAATTGTGGTGACAAGAAATTTTATTTCATTCACTATGGAATCTCTAGGACCTAAAATGGTGACTGGCAAATGGCTGATGCTCAATAATATTTGTTTTATCAATGAATTAATGAACTAGAGATGATACTAAATTGGGAGGAAAAGAAGATGCATTTGATGCTTAAATCAGGATCGAAAACAATTCCAGTTTACTCAATTAATAGGCCAAATTTAACATCATAAGGGTAAAAAGATATCTACAAATTCCTGTAGTCAAAAGCCAACTCTATAGACAAAAGATGAAGAGCATACCATGGGACACTCTAAAGGTGATACTTGACTACCATCGGAGACAGGAATGTCTTTGATCCAAAGGCTAATAGTCACATTAATAAATGTATCGTACACAGATAACGGTAGATATTAATTTAGCTCTCATCTTTGCTGCTCAAACAGCAGTGGGAGAATTTTATTCACCTCTGAGCCTCATGCCTAAAGAGAAATTTAGATGACATGAGCCCATTTGAAAGAGAGGCACCTCAGGGGGCAGCATATCATGGCAGAAATGTTCCTACTAACTGGCCATTCTTTTTAGCGGGAAAGACTCAGGGGAAACCTAACTAGTTTCTTTAGCTATCTGACAAGGTATTCTGTGAAAAAAACTATTCTGTATTACCTCAGATGTCAGAACTGAGACCATTGGGAAGAAGACCGATTTCCGATAAGAACATGGAAGATGTGCAAATGGTGAGAGCTACTCAAATATGGAGCAGTCATTCCTGGAGGCAGTGAGCCTGCCATCCTTGGGGACACCGCAGGGCCAGGCACAGGATAATTGTAGGAAGATTCAAAACTACAAGGAGTTAAGTCCTTCACACACACCAAGGTGGCATTAGATGTGCCGGAGTTTGAGAACATGGGCTAGACGCTAGAGGAGGCCAGGATGAAGGTTAGATCCTTCTGAAGGAGACAGGAAGGGAAGGAGGTGCCCGCAGGAAACGGCGTAGGCCGAGGTGCTGTCAAAAGAAAGTGTTGCTAAGTCCCTGGGGGTCTTTGACTGAAAGTTGCCCATCTGAAGAGTCAGGAATGGTTTCTCCCTAGCATCCTGGCCACTGCCAGTCATTGCCTGGGAGCAGCCTATGGGAAGCAGGCCTCTCTGGGAATGCAGAGCCCAGCAGCTGGGGCCACACATCAGGGATGCCCCCAGCAGTATGAGTTGTGAGAGGCAGATTGTCACGGCCACCACAAGGTCTCTAATGGGAACTGTGCAAAATCCCAGGTGGACACTGGGATTGGAAGGCCTCCTCACAACACTCAAGTACTGTGCTCTCTTTATGGCTCCCGGGCTGTGAGCATGTTCAAAATAAACACTCTGCTTCGCCATGCTCTGCCCATCACGGGGTCAGTGCTCACTGAGAGCAGAGCGAGTGGCGGAGAATGCAGTGACCCCATGACCCGGTGGCCATACTGTGTAATTTCAGGGCTTGGAGGGGAATCTTTTAACCTAAATGGAGGATAGTAAATGTCCATCAGCCTTGGTCCCCAGAGAAACACTATAAAGTGGCGTTCCTGTGAGGAAACGACCTTTGTCACTGCAGAAGTGCCAGGACTCAACGGAACAGCCCCTGCACAGAAGCTGGAAGCCTCATCCATCACCTGCCTCTTCCCTAGAACGACAACCTTCATTTATTATTTCCAGACTGTTTTCCTTTTACTTACATTGTGTGAAAAGTGTTAAATTGGGAAATAAATAATGTTATTTCTAAACAGAGATTTCAGAATCACTTCACAGATTTTGGAATCATCATCCTGTTTTCTAATGTTTGGTTTGTGTATCATTTCCTCATTTATATCTGTGAGCTCTTTACTGTGAATGTCCCCATTTAGAAAATTCTGACAGAAGTCAGAAAAAACTCGGTTGTTGGTCTGTGATCATGTCTTTTTGAGAGATGCCTCTGCTTTCTTTTGAAGTGCAGCAGAATCTTCCATGCAGTCTCAGAAAAAGGAATGTACTAGAGCGTTCCTTTTTATTGCACAGTAATTCTGCACTGACCAGTTCTACTCTCTCACTCTCATCCTGTGCCTCCCAGTTCTCTTCTCTGCAATAACCCAGCTCATTATTGGAAGGCCCAGACTCCTTCAACACCCTCTGCTCAAAAACGTTCCATTGCTCCTCTTGTCCTGCTTATCGTCTGAAGCCTGGACTTGGCCCTGTTGTCGTGCCCTCCCTACTTGGTGCCAGCTTCCCCAGGCCACACTGTATTTCCATGATTCCTCTAACCATCTCTTGTTTTGCTCATGACTTTCTCTCTCTTACCCAGAAAACACTCTTCCCATTCCAGCCTCTCCCCTCACACGTGTTCTCCCCTCCTAAACTCTCACCTTTCATTCCTTTGTTATCCAAACTTCTTTCATTCTGCAAAACCCACAGGAAGTTCTGCAGATCCAGCTCAGCTGACCAGAAAGAAAGGGTGGGATTCAAACCTAATGACATTTGTTTCCCTACTGATCTTTGAAAATGGCACTTCTCATATAATTGAAGGTATGTTCATAGGCTCTGTCTCCTCTTCTCTCCACAGCCCCATCCACTGTTCCCATCATGCACCAGGTCAGTGCCACCATGAGGAGCATCACCTTGTCGTGGCCACAGCCGGAGCAGCCCAATGGCATCATCTTGGACTATGAGATTCGGTACTATGAGAAGGTAAGCCAACTCTGCCTGATGCTTGCAAGACCCAGGGCCAGCCACTGTTTCCTTGGTGGTAGCCAGCTGTGGGCACAAGGGGACAAGCTGGAAGAAATCCTGAGGGGGGAAGAAATCTGGCGACGGAGACCAGAGGCTCCTGGGGGAGGGATGGGGACCTGGTCATAGAGACCAGAGGTCTTCCCAGGTGAAAGCTTTCAAAACCCAGGATGCGTAACTGCTCAAACCACCCCCTGCTACCTGAACAGATCACTGGGCTTCTAGCGGCAGGACCGACTCCATTCTCCTAGTCATGTGCTTGCTCTACTAACGCACGTGCTTCAAGGCTGCCGGGGGTCCCCTGAACTTTCTGAAGATTTCGTGGTGTGGTAGACTCATGGTTTTCAAAGTTTTTAGCATGTACCTTCACTATGAGATTGTCTATTTATAAATTATATGCATGTACTACTGCACCAGTGTATTTATGGAGGTTAAACATATTTAAATGGAAATTTAAAAGGATGAGGTAGAAATTAATAGAAATGGAAATTTGTATATTATCTTCATTGACTATGCTCTAGCAGCTGCTGCTGAGAGGTACAGCAGGGCATGTGCCCCCAAGAAAAAGGAAATGGTGCCCTGCCGAGCCAGTCCCTTGTCTACCTGCAGGAAAAGCAGAGACTTCCTCCCACCATGGGGAACTCCAGAATGTGCATAATTCCAAAACAAGACAGTGCTTTCTATACTGACCCAACACATTATTCTAAAGGTGCCACATTCATTCATTTATTTGTTCAACAAATATTTACTGAGTGCCTGCTATTTGGCAGGTACCATTTTAGGGTATATTTGTGATCAAAAAGAGATTTCTTCCCTCAAGGGGCTTACTTTCAAATATAAGGAGATAGACAATGAACATGACTGAGGAAATCATATCATATGTTAGAAAATTATCATTGTAAAGGGGAAAAGACAAAGCAGAGGAAGGTAAATGGATCAGGAGGATGAGGTTTGGGAGAAGAGTTGGTTGCAGGAATAAATGGAATGGTAAAGGCAGGCCTCCTGGAAAAGGTTCATTCTAAGTAAAAACCTGGAGGAAGGAAAGGTGTTGTGAAGCAGATAACTGGGGGATAGAGAGCATATGCAAAGGCCCTGAGGCAAGATCATGACTGGTGGTTCAAAGAACTGCTGAGGGATACAAGCAATGGGAAAATGGTAAACAGGGGAAGAAGGTAATCAGGGGAAGTGGTCATGTTGGACCTTAGGAAATTGAGCTTTCCCATAGGATGAGTTGAGGATCTATATCAGGATAAGGAGCAGAGAAGAATCAAAATCTAACTTACATTTTTAAAGGATTATTTAAATTGTTCTTTTGGAAATAGGCCTACTAGATTACATTCATCTAAGACCAGAATGAATCGGAGTGGACACAGAGGGCTGATGAAACAGTTAACCTCCAAACATATAAACTAAAGACAGAGCCAACAGGGTTTTCAACAGGTTGCATTTTGGATGTGGAGGGTTTTGACCTGACCAACTAGAAGGATGTAACCACCACTGATGAAGAAAGGGATTGCTGTGGGTACAATAGGTTTGAGGTAAGGGAAGGGGCAGAAGTTCAGCTCAATGTCTAAAATGCCTCTGAGATAGCCAAATGGAGGTGTGTGAGCAGCCAGATGCACACATCTGGAATTCGAGACAGAGGACGGGGTTGGAGGTAGCCACTGGGAAGTTGTCCGTTTGTAGATGGCATGGAAGCCTTGAGCCTGTGTAAGATCGTCCAGTGGGTGAATGGGAATATGAAGAGGACCTGCAGCTCTGCAGCACAGAGGTGATACTGGGCAGTGGACACATCCACACTAGAAAGCAGGATCCCTAGTTTCCAGGGCCTGCCCTAACCAACCAGTCACACAGATGTGGCCAATTTGCCAACCACTCTAAGTTACAGTTTTCACATTTTTTTAAGGGTAGTAATTTACCTTCCTGAAAGTGAAGGGCCCAATGGATCACTCTTCTAGTCTGTGAGGAGGTCTGTACTTTAGCCATGACAGTGAGCTCACAAGCAAGGTGAAGGTTAGGCAGTATTCTATTCAGTTAGAGAACACTGCATACTGTAGACAGGTCATTCAGAACATTTAATGAGTTGGGTGTAATTTAAACCATCTGGATTCATAAGCAACCATTATATCCATTCAGCTTTGAACTTGGGGCCCTTATTTGCTACTTTTTAATAGAGTTAATAGAATAAATGTTGACTTTCCAAAAAGTTTGGTACCAGTCTGTTTGGACCAGTTGGCCACGTGATCTCATTTCATCACCAAAGTTGACCTAACAGTTCAACAGAGTATCATGTGTGGCCAGTACACACCGTGAAGTCAGAGTCACCAGTAAGGCTCTACCAGCCCCCTTCCCACACACACATGAACCTGAAATGGAGCCCTGTGGCTCATCTCAGAAGAATTTCTCCCTAGGGTGCCCCTATTGGGTGCGAGGGGCTTTATAAACATTATCTCCTTTTGCCCTCACAACTCAGTGTGGTAAATACAGTAGACTCTTAGTTAACTGGCACCCATGGGGATTGGTAGATGCCCATACTCAATAAATGTAAGTGGACTCTGATAACTGAAACTCAAGCAACTGACACTCTCAAGGAACCAGAGTATTTTTGCTGGTTGCTTGAGATTTTGCCAGTTGCTTGAGAGTGTTGGTTGCTTGAGTTTTAGTTAATGGAGAGTCTACTATATTAGTATCATTGATATGGGTAAAGAAATGGATGTACGAAGAAAAAACAAACAAAACTGCATTGCCACACAGTTAACAAGTGAGCCTGTGTCCTGGGTTCTTTGCCCTGAAGCAGGTGGTGGTGATGGGAAGAGGCTGACTTCACAGGAGACCAAGTGCCCTCCTCCTCCTCCAAAGTGCCAAGGGCAGTCACCCCTGGAAAAGGGGCCCTGACAGGCTCAGAACTGGAGTCATCGTACCTGTGTCCTTTGGCTCCTCACTGCCCAGCCCACGTCCAAGTGCCTTCATCGCCTTTTCCTTTACATGCAAACCTCTTCCTTAAGTAACTGTAATTAACCTCCACTTCTGATGTGATGAAGAAAGCTTATTCTCCCATTACAGGCCATGTCCCTACTTCTCAGTAATTTATACTAATTATTAACAGACACACATGCACAGTAGCTCAGTGCCTGAGGCAGCTTCCACACCTCAGTGATGCATATTATTGTCCCCACTCCAGAGGATAGAATGCTTTCCTTGGGAACACAGAGACTCTTTGCCAAAGCATTGGTTCCTGTTTGGTATTATTACTATAGAATTCTCCTTCACTTATAAAATGCTTGACTATAAAATCTGTTACATTGCCTTGACCATTTCTAATATAACTAAAAAAAAGATATTACCTTGTGAAGGTATTTTGAAATAATAACCACAATGATAATAACTCATCTTTATTGAGTGCCCATTATACTCATAAGCCATATTTTCACAGATATATTAGTTCTGACCCTTAAAAGATTCTTGAAAGCCAGGTATAACCAATTTATAGATGATGGAACTAAGTCACAGAAAGGTTAAATGACTTACCCATGACCTCACAGGTCATAGCTGTAGAGTCACAAAGCCAGAACTATAGACTTTTTAAAATCATATTTCGATGTATTTCTGAGCTCGGTAGATGACTAGCTGTAATCATATTGATGCTGAGGATCTCAGAGTCAGTGTGGGCCCTGAAATAGGAGATTCTGTTTTAATTTTAAATCCAAGCACTTTTAACCAGAATGATTTGCCCACCTGTTCCACAAGGCCACAGAATCCTGGTCTTTAGAAGATGCAAACACAAATAGAACTCAACCTAGAAGATGTCCTGGTTTCAGTCCAAAGAAACAAAGCCCACCGCTGCTCCATACCACGCCACTTCTTCTAAACCAGAAGTCAGCTTTTTTTTTTTTTTTTTGCTTTTTCTCTTTGTAAAGGACCAGGTAGTAAATGTTTTAGGCTTATGGGCCATACAATCTCTATCCCAACTACTCAACTGTGCCTCTGTAGCAGGAAAGTGACCATAGACAATATGCCAATAAATAGGCGTGGCTGGGTTCCAATAAAACTTTATTACAAAACCAGGTAGCTGGCCATAGGCTGTGGATTTCCAATCCTTGAAAACCCTCCCTGGGTCTACTGCCCCACACCACCCTCTTGGTTTGTGCTTGAGACACCTTTCAATTTCAGCTCTGTGAATGGAATTGGTGAGGCTTTCACCTCTTTCCACAGTGCCTGAATAGAGAGCTCAGATGCCCTCAAGCTGATGACATGCCCAGAGCCCCTCCCATGTTCATCTCCTTCCCCGTTTTAATACATTCTCGTTCATCACTCTCTCTGTTTACTGTCTCTTAGCACTTTTCACTCCTGGTGTCAGTGCTTGTAGGCAAACCATGGGAGGAGTATCGACATCTGCTCCCAGCTGTTTTAATGATGAAGCATTTAGACGTTTACTCACTCCTCATAATCACCGTCTAGGCGAGAAGAGCTAGTTTAGGCCTTGGGAATTTTTACCCTTCAAATTTTAGGATCATTTTCTTACAGAAACTCTTTCAGACCTTGGCAATATCTTGTGCTCAATCAGTTGGTTCGAATAACTGGTCCAAAGTGTGCTGTTTATTCATTCATTTATCACTGAGTGGTTGAGCACTCAGGCGATGCCAGCCCTGTGCTACATGTTAGAGATGGAGAAATAAGGAAGACATGGTCTCTGCCCCCAACAGCCACAGCCTCTATCTCATACCTGCTTATAGAATCAGTCATAAATGGCCAACAAAAGCAACCTTGCCTTCATTCTCATTTGCCTGAAGTTGATTAATGGACTTGAAGGGCACAAGGACTGATACTCATTTTAATCACTGAGCTTCTTGAATGTATGGACGATAGAATGATTATGGATTAATGTTTTGTCCTCAAAACCCAAATGCCAACACACCAAAACACATTTTTCAATACAAGAGCTGTCCAGTCAATACTTTACTTATTTCATGCAGCACATACCGGTACTTTCATAGATTCCAGGAAAACCAGAGAATTCAGGCAGCCATCTGGATTTTCTAACAATGGGATTCTGTCCTAACTTGTAAGCTGATATGATTTTCATAGTTTCAGATCTCAGCTCTCCAGTGTATCAAGATAGTAATAATTAAAGATCTAGATGACATCCCTTCTCAAGTGGACACTCTTCTCTCTGTTGCATCACTGATTGGTGGTGATGATGGTGGTGGAGAAGCCATTTGCTTTTTAAATAGATCAAATGATGACTAGGTAGTCCTTCCTCAGACAGTGTCTCCTAGATACCAATGAAGAGCCCCTGCATTGGGGTACATGTGGGCCTCTTTGTAACTTTCAACTGTCTGTCAAGATGACCTCTATCCTGTGGTCCCTGACAAGTGCTTCCAAAGCATTCACCACCACCTCCTCTGCCTTCCTCACTCCAGCCATGCCCAGTTACTTGCAGATTCCTGAGCTCCCTTAGACCTTGTTTTTGCATGTTTTGTTCTGTTCTCTGGGATATTCTATTCAGTCTTCACTACCCACATTCATCCATGCAGCTAATTTCTTTTATCTTTCAGGACCCAACTCATGCCATCCTTTCTGTGAACTCCTCCTAACCTCTTTATCAGTTTGGACTGAGTGATCTCCGCTGTTCCTCCACAGCCCCCTAAGCTGCCCCCTGCCAAAGACCCATGGTCAACACTTGTTATCTCTACTTATTTGCTGGCCCACCCCAAAAGATGTTGCATCCCCACGAGAGGGGCTGTGTCTTGGCAACTGTAGCTTGTGTAGAGAATATCATCCTCACCTTTGCAAAGTAGACTTTCACATTTTAAGGCAATGGTAATTCCTTACCATTGTACTATCTATACCTCTTCTGTCCTGGCTCAACTCCCCGAGTTTCATCTGTTGTTAGATGGAAGATATGATTTATAGACCTCTTGTCATCATCCTTTCCCTCATCTGTCACCATGCCTCCAGAACTTTTTTACCTAGAACTCTTCACAGTACCCCAGATCTGCATGTGGGACTTGGGGACCTCCCTCCCAGTGACCCAAGCTCTACATTTTTACTGCTATTCCCCCATTTTGCTCTAAGCTTCATGGTACAGACAGGGACAAACCCAGACTCTAAACTCGTGTCCCTGCATACTTGGAGCTCAGCCCTGATCTCCATGACGTTCAAGCGGAAGGGAGTAGAGAGAAGGCCGGCACATCGGAAGGTGCCAAGAAGAAGGTGTAATGAGGAAGGACAGGATAAGGAAAGTCTATGGGCTGGAGTAGTGAGGAAAGCCCTCCCAGAAGAGGAGAACTTGAAGGGGATAGGCCTAAGGGACTTGGAGGGCACAGGGAGCCCTGGGGAGAGGCACTTCAGCCTGGAAACAGCCTCAGCAAAAGTCTGGTGGCCAGGAGTGTGGCCCATGGAGGGGCAGCAAAGGGGTGATTTAGGGTATGAGGGATTGAAATTATGAAGGGCCTGTAACCTGGACTTAGGAGCTTTGTTTTTCTATGATAATAATTTTAGGGAAGGTCAGAGGTCTTTTTTTAGAAAAGAAGTTTGGACTTGGAGTGAAGGCAGCATCAGAGAAGATGGGAGGCTACGAACATCCAGGCACAAACCAAATGGTACATAAGCTCAGTGGCCAAGAGAGGAAGCAGCTGTGTCAGGGCACTCGTGAGGGCAGAGGGGCCAGAGGATGAGAAACCGGAGGGCACACATGTGCAGATAATAGAAACGGCGGTGGACAGGGCAGAAGGTGCCAGGCAAAGGACAGGAGAGTGTGACAGGCAAAAGGGCAAGGCCGACCCCTAAATAGGTGTGAGGACACAGGGCCTGCTCTTCAGAGGGAAGGGACATGACCTCCTTGGAAGCTGGGGGAGAGGGAATGAAAGACAGGGACCCAGGCAGACGCAGGCCAAGGCAGAAGCAAGTGTAGTGGTATTCCAAAACGGCATCCACATTTAGCCAAGTGGATGTAAAGCCATTTGCTTAAGGCTTTGAGGGAACTTGCAGAGTGATCTAGCAGCCACTGGGAGGAGTGACCAGGGAGATCTTGAGTGGGGAGAGAAAAGAAAACCTCTCAGCAGAAGCCAGGCAGAGAGACAGGTATGGGTGGCTCTGTGTGCGCCGTTAGCTTCTGAGGTCAAGACTGGATAGGATTTTGCAAAGATGGATGTGCTTTGTTATTCTCCTCCAGAAGCCTGAAGGGGGAAGGAGTAGAAAATGACCATGAGTTCCCCATTCAGGCCCTGAGAGCCCAGCTGTTTGCTCAGAGTGTAGTCACTCCCCAGTCCAAAGTCCATTCTACATTCCCTCAGTCCAGGCCTGTCTGTCTACCTTCAGAGGGCTGGCGTAGGTCCGGTGACAGCTGCAGGACCAAGACCTGCTGGGGCCCAGGTGCTCCGGGGTGGAGCAGGCTAGGGCTGCAGCGTGGACTGCGGACCCCTCCCTTTCCCTCCTTTGCAGGAACACAACGAGTTCAACTCGTCCATGGCCCGGAGCCAGACCAACACGGCGCGGATCGACGGCCTGCGGCCGGGCATGGTGTACGTGGTCCAGGTGCGCGCCCGCACTGTGGCCGGCTACGGCAAGTTCAGCGGCAAGATGTGCTTCCAGACTTTGACAGATGGTAAGGGCCAGACCAGTGACCTGGGCACGGAGTAGGGAAGGGGAAGAAGCCCCACTCCGAGGAAGTTGCACTTGCAGCCAAATGCCAACTCCACCTGCCTTCCAGTGGAACTCCCTCAGGAGGGTTTGCCTGGTGATAGGGCTGTGTATGGAGACTTGCTTGATTCACCCGGCAGAGCCTCTTTCTAAAGTTTGGCACGTTTCTGTCCAACTTCTAGTGGATATGCCTTTGAGGGCCCAAATTAAAAGCCTTTCGTTTTTCTTTATGATTTAAATTATACAGGAAGAGCCTGTCCTTACATAGCATTGTACGAGGGCTGTCCGGAAACAGTCCAGCCATAAATGCCTCTATTTTTCATACTACATGGCTGGATACTTTCCAGACAGCCCTCATATTTTAGGCTAGCACTTTCTGACTAGGCATTTGGATACATTGTATTTTTTAACAATTTAAAAATTCATTAGAAAGACTTAAGAATCAGAGAAGTTCATATAATCTTCGGAATCTTCATTTTCCTGGGAGCCATGGCAGGAGCCCCTGCTGGGGGGCATGCCCTGTGATTTGTTCCTGGGTGCTTTAGTGCCCGCTGTCCGGCTCCTGTTGGACTGGGGTTTGCAACTGTTTTGAATTTATTTTAGGTGAATTTTCTGTCCCACATTGAGGATGATAAGGTGGGGTGGAAAGGTGAGGCAGTTCATTCAGATTCTCAATGCTGCTGGTTTGAAAAGGACGCAGGCTGTCTTCTTTCCCTGAAGGGCCCTGTCCCCTCTTTGCACCTCACTTACCATCTTGATTTATGGGCACTTTGGCATCAGGAGGTACACGGGATTAAAAGCCCCAAACTCACAATGATCTGAGCCCCGGTCTCTTGGCACTTGTGCTAGACAAATCAAAACGTAACAAATTTCTCCCAAGAAGCCTATTCCTTTTACGTTGGCAGTTAAGTTTTGTAAACCCAAGAGGTGCTAGATGTTAAGAGAGTTCTGGGAAGTGGCCAAAATCGAGAGTATTAATCTTAATGACCGAGGATCACACATCAGTAGTAATTCCACTCACTGATGCTCACGGAGGCCTTGGGCCCTGTTGGTAGCACAAAGGTGAGTCTGAAGGTTGATCAGAGATGGGTCATTGGGGCTGGCCAACCCGTGGGAAGGTGACCTTGCTTTATGAAGTTTTCAATGTTAAAGACACGGTTATGTTTTGGTTTTTGTTTATTTTTGTTTTTTGGGTTGTTGTTTTTTTTTGCCAGATTAATTTCTTAGACATCCATGTTATAAAAAACTCTCAGCAAAGGGAAACTAAAACTCCCCCTTCAGTCTTTCATATTGGCTTCTAGAAAGTGGGGGGCTTCAAAAACAGCATCCTTATCTTTAGAAGTCTCCTTCTCCACCCACAGAGTTGAAGGCTGGTTCCCAAACCTTGGGGAGCAGAAGCACCCCCCAGAGGGTTTGGGAAGCATGAATCGAGTACCAGAAGTTGGGAAAGGGTGTGCGGGGGAGGCCTAACACCTCTTTCTCATCTAGATGATTACAAGTCCGAGCTGAGGGAGCAGCTGCCCCTGATTGCTGGCTCAGCGGCGGCCGGGGTTGTGTTTGTCGTGTCCCTGGTGGCGATCTCCATCGTCTGCAGCAGGTAGGTGCTCCACTCTCACCCCTGCCTGCTCTCCTCAGGCCCAGGAAGCCCCCCATTTAGACCTCCTCCAAGTCATGTAGACTGGACAGGACATGGCCATTCATGGATGGACACACTGCCAAACTGCAGATCATCACTGCATCTCCATCCGCTGGCAGCTAAGAATTCCCCCATTAGTTATTTTCCCTGTGCCTCTATATAAGTTCCTCTATAAGAGCTAGGAATAAATAGTACCCATCCTCAAGCCTCACTGTCGCCCAGACTGGAGCCCCCCTCCCACAGAAGTTTTTCCGAGTGACAGTTACAAAATTGCATTTGACCCGCTGGAGCCTCACCGCCCAGCCTCTGGTTAGAGAGCCACGGTCCTCGGCAGAGGGCACAAGGCAGCTGGGGTCGGGGAGCCAAGGAGGAAACAAGGAGCTCTGAGTTCTGCAGAAGGGCTGGCCCTGAGGGCCTCGTGAATTTTTAATACTGTGGCTGCTGCCTTTGGGGGTTAGCCCAGATTCTGCCGAGCACAGCCCTGTGTCGGCCTCTCCTAAGCTGTGCCGCAGTGCAGCCAGAGTGCTAATAGGCATCCTCAAGAGCCTCTGCCCCACGCTCTGAAGGGGACCCTTGGCCCTGGCGCATCGGGACAAGAGGCCCAGGCAGAGGTCCCTGGAGCTGAAAGGCTGAGAGAGTGTCTCCTCATTGTGTTTGCAGGAAACGGGCTTACAGCAAAGAGGCTGTATACAGTGACAAGCTCCAGCACTACAGCACGGGCCGAGGTGAGTAGCAAGCAGACACCTCCTCCCGAGCCCTGGAGCACTGCTGAGTGGAGCAGGCACGCGCTGGGAGAGCTAGCGCCAGTCTGGCCAGGCTGACCACAGGCCTCCTTCCAGCCCCCAGGGTCCCGGCACCACCTCTGTACGGGTCCCGAGGGAGCACCGGCTGCCACCCCCATCTGCCGTCTGCCCATCCTGGGCGCTCATTGGATGCCTGGCAAGCAGATTATCTTCTGCATTGATAAGCCCTTATAGGACAAGGAATGCAGGGAAAAGATTGGGTTTAGCAAGTCAATGAATCCTGAAATCAGACACAGTGGGAAAAGATGGAGGGTTTCCTATTAACATCTTCTGCCTTATCTTATCCGGCTGAGCGGCTGAGGAATGTGTTAACCAAATTCACAGATAAGCCCCAGAACATGAATGTAGGGAATTAAAAAGATAGCAGAGCCCAAGAGGCCAAAGTGTTGGGATATCTCCTAAGTGTTTTCTTTTAAAAAGTCCCTTAAAAGTTTCTCTCACTCATTATCCTACCTCTCTCTTAAAAAAAAAAAAAAAAAGACGTATAATATGTTTATAACTAAAACTTCTCACCAGCATGCAATGTAAAGTCTTATGTTGGAATTATTCCTTTATCTGTGTAATTACAGTATTGCAGGGTCTGACAAGGTCTCACTGGGGCAATTGGGCCACCTTCCTGCCTCTACAAAGCGGTACACTGAATCCTCACAGCAGACATGCTCTGTTTCTAAATAACTCCTTTTGCATTCCAGGGATGTCCTCAGACATCGGTCCCAGCACTTTGTGCTATGCTCTGTCACAGGCTTCTTCCGTCAGCTTCATCTCACTTAAATCCCCCAGATATGATGTAAGCCCCTTTCTTCCTATTCACACAGCAGTGAGCTTGGAAAACAGACCTCGTCTACACACACACACACACACACACACACACACACACACACACTAAGCATGCCCTCAATGGGCAGTTCTGGGAGTGAAAATCAGCTCAAAGGCAAAAGCTCTCGTGGACCAAACTCATCTCTTGTCCGAGGTTCCCTCTCCAAGACATCCACATAGCAGCTTTGCCATGAAGGGACTCATGTCCTAATCTGTCCAATGCTGGCTTGAGCTGTACAAAGGCCACTCTGTAGATATGGTCTTGTTCTCTAGGGCCTTCCAGTCCAAGACCAAGAATCTGCCAAGGGTTTGTAGAGAACCAGGCCCCTGGCAGCTGGGCGGCTATGCAGACAGCCATTACTGGGAGGAGGTGTGGGCTCTCCCCCGGAGTTCCAAGGCGACCGCACAATCAGCAGCACAAGCCGGGGGTAAGGATTTCAGACAGTGGCTCCACTCTGAACTCACATGCACAGCTCCTAAAACACCTAGAGCCCCATTTGCCCTGCTTTTGTTCCCTCTGCAGGCTGCGCTGGACCTCCATTTTAACCAGATGTCAGTGGTTTCAGGAGGGAAAACTTTGCTCCCTTCTCCCTCCTTTCCCACATCCTGCCTCACTGCAAAATCTACAGGCACTTTCACTTCTATTAACCTGCACATTAACCCTTCCAGGCAGGCCCTTAGCTTCCCCGGCTGGACAACAGAGACTTTGACTGTGTCTACGATTCTCTAGTGAAGGCGCTCCCTTTGGGGTGCATCATAATTATGAAGGCCTTTCTCCATCTCCCTGCCTCCCAGCCTCTGCCTCAGCTTCTGCCATTGCCCCGCTCCCTGCTCTTCACTCTCTGCCGCATTGAGAACCACTGTAAAGTCCATGTCAGGTTTGGCCTCCTGCGAACTCTCTGGAGGAGATACTGAGAGATGGCTGTGTCAGCCTGAGACAGAGGACACAAAACTGGGTTCAGAAGGAATACCATGTTGAAGACTAGAGATGGCCAAAGGTTAGAATGGGTTGCTCTAGGAGGGAGCTCCTCCTACTAAAGGCTTGCAAGCTAAAACTTACTATTACCCCTTGGGTGGGGTACAGTGGGTCCCCAATCATCAAGTCAGGGTACAGCTTGGTGCCTTTTAGGCCACTTCTACCTGTGATCTGGCCCTTCCCCTGCTCTGGAGGGACCCACATGTACAGAGGTGCTTCCCAAGTGCTCCCAGCCCCCTTCTGGGGGACTCTGTCCCCTCTAAGGTCACCAGAAGGAGGCTTCCCTGATTCCCAGGGTCCATAGCAAAACCCAAACATAGTAACCTTGCTGCAGCCACTGAGGACAGCTGAGGACAGAGGTGACAAGGGGTGCACTCACCATCTCTATGACTTGGGGTGGACTCAGAGTTCTTTGTGGACCAAAGTTCACTTCCTTGGCTGCCTCAGAAGTCTGTCTTCTTTTTAATTCTGTTCACTTTTTATAAATGTCCTTTTCCTCTATTTATAACTGTTCTCTTTTTATCCACTCCCTGAAACCTGGCTCCAGTTTATACCCAGGTTCTCTAACCTCATCATCTCATATACTGAATTGCAATAGTGCATTTTCCACCGTGGACATTAGTCCCTGGGACTAAAGCTATTATTGTTGCAGAAGCCCGGTGGGAGCATTGTAGAACTAGGGGAAGGTTCAGCACATGTACACTAGAGGAAGAAGCTCAAGGCTCTCATGGGGGATGGGCCTGGTCCAGGATGGGAAGAGGTTGTAATTATTATTAATAGTTACAGAAGCTTACTCCGTGCAATGCTTTGGGAACTTTCTTCTGGTAGCTCACTTCAATGCTTCTAGCCCTGACAACCACTCTCAGAGGTAGGCAGTCACCTAGCGAGGTTAGTGACTAGCCCAGGTCAGATGGCTCATAGGTGGCGGAGGTAGACTGCATACCCTCTAGGCCTGGCTACAGGGCTCATGCTTTCCCCATATTGCAGAGACTCAAGTTGCCTGGTGGTCGGGAGCAGTGAGTGTGGGCTGAGGACTACTCCCAGGTGTCCTGTTAGTCCCCACTCCCACACCCCTGCGTCCCACTACAGAAGGCAGAAGGCTCCATAAAGCCTAACCCGAATGTGTGCCCATTATTATACCTGGGCCATCCACGTGCACGTACCTCACTGCAGGATGCAGCTAGCAACCTGGAGCTCTCGGGGCTTCCTGCTCTGGGAGGGACAGAGAACCTACAGCAGGTGTGACCGGTTTCAGAAGGGAACATCTGCAGCAGTCCCTGGCCTCATTCATCAGTGCTTGAGTGGGCCCTGCCTCTCTTCCCTGCAGGCAGGACATATGGCAACATCAGAGGCTGAGGGCCCCTCCCCTCCCAGACCTGCCTGCCCAGATGATGCACAAGCCGAGGGAGACATAAATATTTACAAATGGAGTACCTTCTCTAGCCTGTCCAGATGGGGTGTGTCTGGTCCATTGGAAAGCCCAGTGCTCTCCAGGGTGTGGGTCTATACCTGTCTTGAGCCTGCAGCACAGGGAATTGGCAAGGAAAATGGGGATTGGGACTTGCATGAAAGAGACGAGAGGAAAGGCAGGTTGGGAAGAGAAAGTATGCTGGGTGTGGTATTGGATACTTGGATGAGGAGCCTGGAACCTGTTGTTCATGTTCAAGGTGAGTGGGCGGGACTGTGAGTCTCCCATGTCCAGGAAGAAGCAGACATGTGCTGTAGCCTCATGGTTTATGTGGGTCAATATTCAGAAAGTGCTGGCTAACTAAAAATTGCCTGGACAAGACAATCCAGGTGGGCCAGGGTGGGCTAGGGAATCCACCTTAGAAAAGTTTCATTTGAGTCTACATTTGGGAAACACTACAAACTACTAATGGGACTTAGGTAACAACACACATGAGAGCGGGAGACACTTCCTTGATTTCTGAGTTGGATGGAATGTGTAGGGGCGAGGAAAGAAGAACAGAAAGGCTTGGTAAGGGGTCAAGGGCTTTCAGAAAGTATCCCTAACAGAACCATTTCTGTAATGCTGGCAACCACATTTATAATTGCAGAGCTACAATTACTAAACTTTGAGAAAAGAAAGAAAAAATAGGCCCAAAGATCATAGACTGGCCAATGCTCTAATGTTAACATAGGGTAAGAGGGCAGAGCCCTGAGACTGCAGGACAGGAGGAGCTTGATCCCTGCCAAGTACTTGAGGATTTGAAGCAGATGGGCTCTGGGCATTTAAAACTGGATTCAGTGATTATTCGGAATCACAACAGGGTTATTAGGAAAAAATGATGAGGACCTAGTCGCATTTGCTAGGGTTATATACATTTAGTAAATTCAAAAGGAATTGCAGATGTAGTGAATTCTTATTTTTGGCAAAAATATTGGATTATCTCCTAAGGGAAAGCTTTGTAAAGTGGGTACAGAGCTTGTCTTCATACCAAAATAAAGTGAGTTAGTGACTCTGTCAGCCAGACAGGAAGTTACCAGCTTTATTTTAGCCCTTGTCCAATTCAATCTCTTGTTTGTTTGATTGATTTTTAAATTCACGAGTCAGGTGCAAGCCTGGCGACACTTATCTAGTTTGTAGGTAACAGGTGGAGAGCGGAACTAACACCATTGAAAGCAGAATCAGAATTCAGAACTATCCATCAGCTTTGAATGCTAATTTGAAATCTGCAAGATGAAATGTTAGAGCGATAAATCTAGACTCAAGTGTTTAGGTTTCAAACAAAAAGAAAACCATACAAAACGGAGGAGACCTGACTTGTTATTTGTTTGTATTAAAAAAAAAATATATATATATATATATATATATGTGTGTGCGTGTGTATATATATATGTGTGTGTATGTATGTATATGTATATGAGTGATCAATAGCTGATAAAGGAAAAAAAAACTCAAGCTCTGTTACTGATGCAGAATAATACTGTTCTCCAATTTTGAGCACTTACTATATTAAGCACTTTACCTGTACTAATTAATTTAATCTTCAGAATTATCCCATGAATTAGGTTTTGCACATGAGGAAACAGAGTCCTAGAGAGAACAAGTAACATGTCCAGAATCAAGGGATTAGTGATTTGTAGAACTAGGTTCTAAACTCAGGTCTGGTTCTATAGTCCCAATTCAAGTTCAGATCAGAGGAGGTGACACAGACACACAGCCCTCCGTGCTGGTAAGAGCACATCTCAGAGTGACGCTCTTGGTTCTGGGGATGCCATTTCAGAAAGGACGTTGTCAGCAAAGCCATGCCCTTGCAGAGGACAGCAGCTTGCCTGTGGAGGATGTTAAGTCCTGATCTGTTACCTCAGAGACTTGGAAACACTGGTTTGTTTCTGGAGAAATGCAGGCGAGGGCCTGGCGGTCCTCATCAGGCATGACACCGTTGCGGCACAGGAACGGAGATGCTGTTGTGCTGCACATGGTTAAATGGAACCATCAAGTTCAAGTGAAAGATTGCAGAAGGCAGCCTTGATTTAGTATAACAATTTCCACCAGCAAGCCGGAGCTGTCCAACACAGAGGCAGGCTGGTTGTGGGGAGGCGAGCTCTCTGTTCTTAGAAGCATTCAAGCAGAGATGCCCTTATCAGTTAAAGATATTGTCCGAGTAGAGCAGATTCCTGCTTTAGGTGGGAGATTGAAGTAGATTAGACCCAGAGAAAAACATCTAGCTCCAAGATTCTACACTCAGCTTTCTTGATTCAGGGTGGTAGGTGTGTTTCAGAACTGCAGAGGGTACAGCATCTAGCCCTCTGAAAGTCACCTTGGTCACCCCCTAGAGGAGGGAGACAGACTGTGGCAATTTGAGCTGCCTCTTCTGGAGGTAACAGGAGTATTTGTAACTGAACATGAGTCGAGGAGGGCCTTTGGGGAGAGGTGGAAAGACCACTATGTGCAAAAGGGGCCTTGTTAATGTCAAATAAATGTAATGAGCTGGATTCACCCATGTGTCCGCTGCTGGCTCCAAGCCCGAGCCTCTAGAAACCATGTTGACTCTCAGTCCAGAGCTCGTTGGCTGTGCCCTCAGTTCCCAGAAGGACTTTAGCAGCCCAGAGACAGTGGGCCTTGACTGAAAGGACTTGCCTGCCCTGGTCATTGATATCTGAGAAGCAGGGAGATGTTAAACCCTTTTTCTGAATCACCTTCCTCAGGAGCAATTAGACTGTGGTTTGCATTCCTCCTGGAGACACATAGTAGCCAATAACTGGTTTTAAGAATGAAGCTTGAAAAGGCAGTGAAACTTCCAAACAAAAGGCAGAAGGAAGGTGGTCCTCGGGTCTTCAGAATGCTTTTCCATTCAGGTCATTGCCCACCCTGGGGCTCCCCTCTTGGATTCTTTCCCGAGCTCTGGCTGGACACCTAGGGCCTATGCTCTTTCTTGGGGAAAGACAATCACCAGTTGTCTTGGTCCCAGGCCTCAGAAGCAGGTGGAACAAACTGTTTTGAGGGCCCATCAACCTTTCCTGGTAGGTTTACTCCAAGAAACTGCTCGATCTTCAACCTTTCACATCCATAGTTCCAACTGTCACCCCTGTGCCTCCCAAATCTACAACTCCAGATCCAGGCTTCCAGGTGTTTCAATTCTGTGTTTTATGACTGATATCTAGGCATTGCGTATTTTATTTGTGCATTCAAAATCTACAACCACATGTGCTAACTTCCCTGACAATAGGGTTTCTTTCCCAAAGTCCACTACTTGGTTCATAGTACTTCATTCTAGAAGTCTTGACATTGACTTGAATTCTTCTTGTTCCCCCTTAATTCTCCACCTTTTATGGCTCACCAAGTGCTATAAATTCTTCCTTTGAAATTTCTCTTGCCTCATTTTCTGTTCTTTATGGTCAAATACTGTTATCTTCCACCTTAATTACTGCAACAACCCCATAGTTGTTTGCTCAGCCTCCAGCCCCTTCCCCACAACAGTGCAGGTGAATGTTGCAGGCTGCCAGCAAAATGAACTCCCCAATGCCTTGCTCTCAGCACACCCCTTCCCTGCTGTCAGCTCTGTGTGTCTGATGGCATCCATCCTAATGCCTTTGTTTGGTAATCTAGGCTCTCCCTTGCTAGTACGTCAACATTGTTTCACTTCATACCCTCTTTCTTTCCACATTCAAGCTGGCCACACTCTTCTCACTTAGGAAATGATGCACTTCTCCCTGAACTGTGCCTTGTGACACTCCAACTCCTCCCTCTCTAAGGCATGAGCATGTGGCTTGTCCTTTTAGGATTCTGACCTCGAAGACTGGCATTCCTAGATCTCCACCTTCTCTGGTTTCTGCAACATTTGCAACTCATTTCTAGGTGTGGGCTTCTGATTCTAGACTCTCCAGCACGGTACACCAGTTCTGCCTAAAGGAAGACCTTCATGAGTTTGGTGTTTCCTATAGCTGCCACAGTCCCCAGAACAATGTTGTTGGGGTGCCCAGTCAGTGCTGAGAAAAATGAGGGGTGATCAACATATTGAGGCAGAGGATAGGATAAAGTTTCTTCTAGGGACTGAACTTTATATGCAGACCCCTAAACTGCTTCCCTCTTGTGCTTAGATATCTGGACCAAATTTAAGTGAGTCACAAAGATGACAAAGTCTGCCTTGGATCCATTCTGGGGAACAAGGGAACACACTTCCCTCTTTTTCATGGCTCCATGAAACCTGCTTGGACATAAGATACCAGTGACTGCAAACAACCCAACTCACTACCTTTCTGGAACCACACTGTGGGGTTCTAGGAATCTCTACAGGAAGGCATTGGGCTCTTACTGGTACCTGAGGTCTCCTAGACAGTCATGGACCTTCACCATGTCCCTGGTCCTGGTATACTTTCTGAATGCATAAGAAAGCCCAAGAGGAGTGTTCAGTCTCCTCCTTCAGCTTACAATCCCTAAATGTCACCTGCTGTTTGGAATTGGCCCTTTCCCAGCCTACCTCCGCTCTGCCCTGAGAGCCTGACACTTGTAAACTGACCTTTTAGATACACACCACACATCTGCCAACATCCCCAGCCTCTTCGCTTTGGGCAGCACCCTGATCTACTGACACCAAGTCTCTGACAGTGACCGGACATTTCTGCTCCAGGATAGCTCTGTGACATGCAGGAAGGCTCTGGATTCTGGCTAAGTTATTTCTCCCCAAACGAATATATTTAAAGCCTTTGTCCACGTTCAAGATATGGCACAACTCATAGGACTATGACCCTTCAAAGCTTTAGGCAGTCTAGGCTATGACTCCAGCCCTCGTATAAATGGGTTTGGGGTCAAAGGGCAAACATCTATAAATTAGATCTTTCGTACAATTTAGCAAACTGGAAGGTTATAAAATTGAAGATTTTTTTTTTTTCTCGCTCAAGACTCTAGCAATCAGAAGTTTAGATCCATACATACCATTTTTGTGTCAAAGGTATATAACCGATGTTAAAAATAGTTGAAAACTGTTAAATGTTATAAATATAAAATTAACATTAATAATTTTAATTATTAATTTAAATAATGATTAATTATTTTGTGAAGCAGGGTGCAGAGCATTGTAAAATGCCTTACATTATCAAGCTATATCATATTTGATATGATTATTACTGCCACTAATAATATTTCCCCAACACCCACCATCTGAAGACATTTTCTGAGCCCTGTCTCTAAGTGTTTGGCTCTGCCTGACTCGGCAGCTGACTTGAATTCCGTGTTCCCTGTCTGGTGATTCATTGCATTAAATACCATTTTCCTGATAATTAAAAACTGCTCACTGGCAAGTGGGAGCAGGAACAGGCTGACGGAGGATTTATGCAGAAACACAAAATGAGCCGAAAGACAAATGACCCGTTCTGCCTAGCTAAAGGCATTCTTTTTGCTCATCATCTGCTGGGACTTGAGAAGGGCTAGCTGTAATGTGGGAGAGAAGTCTGGCGGGATGTGTCATTCAGCGATGGGGCAACATTGGGGGAGCCATTCTGTGTGTATGTGCTCCACCGAGTCACTGTTCTGCTGGAGGAGAGACAGATCGCTGTCCCCAGCCAGAGGAGGCAGGCCAGGACCGGTTCCTAGGTCAGCCCCGTCAGCCCCTGTCAGAAGGAAAGTTCCGAGTGTAAGCCATTTGTTAGACTTTTTCTTTCAGTTTCCTTTCCTCAAGGTAACAATGGTATCCTCAATTGCACGGGAAACAAGCACTGGTTCCCACTGTCGCACAGGCATTCTAATTAATATTGCATCACCACCCCTGGGCTCCTTGTAGCTTCCTCAGCTTCTTGGGAAGGACTTCAGTGACAATCAGAATGCCTGGCCCCGGAGGAGCAGCAGCTGTGATATCATGTGTGCATGCAAGCACACACATGCACACACACATGCATATGCACACATTCTATAACTCTACCAGCCAGCAAGGTAGCAAACCTCTCTTTGTGAGTAAACTGCACCTGTCATTAAAGTGTGAACCTTCTTCCATTTAGGCACACTGAGTTGCCCGTTCCTGGCCTGAAAGAAGCCTGGCACGATCAAGAGATGAGCCGTTCCTTTTGGAGAATGGCTCCTTCCCAGAACTGATCGGGGCCAATAACTGTAAAGCTCATTAACTCAGAATCCTTTCTCATTCATCCTTATCTGTGTCTTTACTTGCAAACCATTCATTAAAGCACACTCTAGATTGTTTAATTAGTTTCCACGGAAGAGATCCTGTAGGACAGTTTAGCATACATCATTTAAAAGCCCTTGGTCTAAAATAGCAATGGAGTTATTTTTAAAGTAACTGGAACAACCCTAAGCGGCTTACATCCGCCACTGCCAAGCCACCTTGCTTCCTCTCCGTGCCTCCTCCAACACTCCCTAGAACAAGTTGCTGATAATTACCATGACTCTTATCAGTTTGTGAGCCCTCTCCATACAGCAGGCACTGTGCTGGGCGTGTCACTGCAATTTGTTTTTTAGTATCACCACCACCCAGGGAGGGAGGTGATGTTGCTCTGTGGGCAGAGGAGAAAATGAAGAGAGATGGGTGTAGACTTGCTGCATCATTCTGTGTTACCACGAGACTTTGGGGTTCTGAGTTCACCTGTGGGTCCCAGCTTCCGGGCTCTCAACCTCCTCTCATAGCAGCACAAACTTTGGGAAAAGTCATAGGTTGTTGCCATTGACCGCTGTCCCTTTCGCTGTCCCATTCAGGTGGGGCTGTTGTTGCCCTCACCCCTTCGGTGCACACTGGCCAACTTCCACCGGCAGCATCTGCATTTCTTTGTGACTTAATTTATTGAGATGGCATGGATTGACAGCCTTAGATAAATTTCAGGTGTAAAACATTGCAATTCGATATCTGTATACTCTATGGCATGCCCACCACCTAAAATCTAGTTTCCTTCCATTGCCGTATACTCGATCCCTTTACCCAGCTCATCGAAATGCCCTCTCTGGCCACGAGGTCTCCCCTCCCACAGCAGGCCAGGCAGTCCCGTCCAATGACTGGTGGGAATCATGAGGTAATGCCACAGCTTCCTCCTCTCTGCACTGGCCAACTCTGAAGCCTGTGGGGACTTAAGCTGGCTCCCAGACATGCCTCAGGGGAGCGTAAGCCTGCTTCAGGTGCCCAGGGCAGTCAGCGGCCTGAGAGCACCCTTTGGTAGGCCTCCTTCCTTTTCCCATCTTACTTTCCCACTCACCTCCAGCGACTCCTTGGGATCACCTCCCAGACAAGCCATCTGCTTTCCACACCTTGTCTCGGGGTTTGTTTCCGGAGATGCAGACCTGGCTTTATTAGACACTCTCGGCCTGCTTTCAGTGCTTGTTGCTCTTCACTTGTTCTCTGTATCACGTGAGAAAGACCAGCACCCCACTCTCCACTTTCCCCTTTGTCCACTGTTATTAAAATAAAATCTCTCTCTCCTTCCACCCCCTGGCAATGAGAACATTCTTTTATACATGGAGGGTCTGTTTGCTGTGTCTACATTTCAGTTGGCAGATTCCAAAGTCAATGTTGTCATCCCCAGGTTTCCAGGGAACATTCCAGGATGGTGCTGACCACCCTAAAGCAGGCTGTCTAGCATGTGAGGGGTGATTTTATTTAATGGCTCGATCACCCATCTTTCAGAAGAAGCATTTCCTCTGGGCAGGGCATCGCACTGGCTGTCCTTAGAGAAACATTCCCTTCCATTCTTTGCTATATTCTCCTTCTCCCTCTGGATTGCCCTCTGGCACTTCCAGTCCTTGCCTGGCCGGAGTCACCCAAGATGAGCGGGCTTGGAGGCGGAGAGGGCAGAGCTCAGGGACCCTGAGGTCCGATCTCAGCCTGGGGCCCCAGCGGCAGCCACAGGGACCTTATGCTTTTCCAGACGTGCCCACTCTACAGACCTGGCTGTTCCAGGAACCAGACAGCAGCGATGGGCAGCGGCGATGCCTGCCCTCTGCCAGGATGAGATGCTAGACTGTGCTGTTCCTACCGCACCACCTCCATGAGAACAATTGCTGTACTTTGCCTAACAGCACATCGAACGTGTTGAAAAATGACTTTTGAATGAATCCATTTGGGTTCCATTTCCTCTTTTGTCCCCTCTCCTCCACTTTCTGAATCTGTTTTTCCTGCAATGACAATTCTCTATTCTGCCCCATGCATACCTATTTATCTTGCCACTGGAAACATCAGTGACAAAGTCTATATTCCTTTATGTATTTCACACTCACCATTTTATTTGTTTTTCATACTTCAGTGTATCTGAAGGCATGCGGGTTCAATTACCATTTTTCTTTCATTCTACCTCATTTTTATTTTATTTTATTTTATTTTTTTCTATTTCGACTTTGCTCTTTTATCGGTCAGTCTTTTCTGTGCTTTTCTCTTCACATTTTCTTTTCCAGTATATGGTCTTGGTATTTTCATCTTGAAGTTTTTCTAATAACAAATTCTCTTTTTTTGTTTTTTAATCCATCCTCATCCCTCTTCTAGGCCTGGACACAGCCATCAGCACTAACCTTAACGGTGACCTCCACTCAGGAAAGTTGTCAAGTTGATCAATATTGATATCTACCCTAGCATTTTACCACCGCTTTTCCACTAATGCATTTGGTTGGCATCAATCAGCTTCTTTGCCTTCTGTGAGCGCCCGGTGTGGGAACTGGTCCCAATCTGTCACTTATAAGTAATCTGTTCCATGTCCCATCAAGAGCTCAAATACAGAAAATATGGAGGAGAAGTAGAGGGCAGAGAGCCAGGCTAGTGTTGCCTAGAGGAAAGGGAGATGGGGAGGCCCAGCAAGGCAAGGAGAGGCAGCCAGGTGTAGAGGGGCGACTCCCCCAGCCAGGCCCTCACTGCTGGGGACAGCAGCCTTACCTTACTGACCACCATATCCTCTTTGGGATGTTAACCCTCCTTATCTCCTCCAACAAGGATCCCCTGGGATGAAGATCTACATTGACCCCTTCACTTATGAGGACCCCAACGAAGCTGTCCGGGAGTTTGCCAAGGAGATTGATGTATCTTTTGTGAAAATTGAAGAGGTCATCGGAGCAGGTATGGCTCTCCCTTTTCTCGTTTCTGTTCTCGTAGTGTCCAAACATCTCCTTTCCACCGCTCTCAATGTTCTTTAACATCTTTCTCCCTAGAAGATGAGACCAAACCATCTATAATGTGTGTCTAGGGATCTTATTGGGACCTAGATCATGGTGGTCATGTTAATGTTGCAGAGAAGTCAGCTGTAGTTTTAAAAAATTCAGAAATAGCTCTAGAAATGGTCCCTCAAATTCAGATGAGAAGAAAGATGTAGGGCACTCAGTTGAGGAGACTTTGAAAAAAAAAATAGAAATTTTTAGAAGCTTGACTTAGTATTCAACTTACTGACAATGATATCTTCATGGCTTTGGGCCAAGGTTTCTTCCCATAGTTTTAGTTGTTCTTTTCCTACACACATGTATTTGGAGACAGAGCATGATGAATTGAAGAGGAACTATGGTTTCCATATGAAAATCCACCCAGAACCATATTTTCTACAAAAGATCTATGATACAGGTGGTAACACAAGACAAAGTTCACCCCCAGGAAACTTGTATGCAATAAAAATACATTTTATTGCATTGGGGGAGAAACCCAGTACAGCAGAGAACTAACTGCTTGAGATGCTCTCAGAAAAATCCTACCTAAAGAATGATCTAGAATTTGTATCTATCTGTAATGGATCAGTAGTTGAGTCAACTTAACAATGGACCCAGCCTTATTAATGTAAATGAGTAAAATATCCCAACATATTATTACTTTATAAGTAATCTCTTTACTGCCTGCCCTCTGCCTCTTTTGAATCCTCTTAAAAGACATATTTGTTTTGTGTCCTCTTTCCTACTTTTATTTTCTTCTTCTTCAATTCTTATTAGCCATTGTTCAAGCTCTCTTTACTCATAAGCTACAGTCTTTGTAGCTCCTATGTCTAGATGTGCTTTGTTCATATATTTGGAGAGTCGGGGAGTTGCCTCTTCCAATAATATTTTAACTCCATAAAATACATTTAGTCAAAGTCTTCCAGACAGTCACGTCATATATTATCTTTCGAGGGAAAGTCACCGTTCTTCCATTCACTGCCTCTCTTAATGCACCGAGGGGTCAAAAAGCCATCTGTGAAATTGGAAGTCACATTTGAAAGCTTGACCCATTAGGCCACCATGTTCATGCTCTGGTTTCCCTCTTAAAGAGCTCAACCTCATGGCCTCACTGGGGTGAGTGCTGGGACTTTCCTGTTAGGACGCGCGGCATTCTCCTCCCACCAGCCCCTCAGGAGCTCCAGCCGGCTGGCCATAATCTGATCCACACGGGTCTCTACATATTTCCCATTGACTTTCATTAAATATGCTGCTGAACCACGACTTTCACTTCTGTGCAGATAATTTTCTCTCCCTTCTTAGACACTGACATATTGAAGGATCCTGCCTTGGAAGGCTGGATACCAGATAGACAGGCTCACTCTTAGGGGCTCAGATTTCTCCAATAAGCTTGATGATGTGTTGAGAAGGTGGGCTTTCAGTCCTGCACCCTGTTTCCTCACATTAATTGTTGTTATGTCATGTGGTAATGGTGCTAGTGATTTTAATGTTGCTATTTATGTCCAGTGCTTAGGGCAATGTGTCCTGGCCTGCATTTCATTCCAGAGAACACACATATGCCCCCTCTTGCCTTTGTCAGGAAAGGAGCTAGGAGCCTTCTCACTCATGATACTGCCAGGGTGTTACCATTTGGGGTGAGCTCACCTACTGTTGGATGCCTGTAAAAGAACAGTTGATGGCTCTGCTCCATCCTCCACCTTCCATTTTCGTGAAGACTTTGCTGATGTTTGTGCATTCTGCTCAGAGAAGTCCAGATCTCTCTGGCTCACATGGTACTAGGAAAGGGTCGATACACTGAGTTATTCATAGGATGCTCAGAAGTTTGGGATACAGACCTCTGCCTGGTTGCTGCTGACCACCCTCTACCAGACACCCATCTCCTTGAGATGAAATCTCAGAGCTAATTCCTGTGGATAGTAATTCACTATGTATAATTCGATGCCCTTTTAACAGAAGACACTCTTGGCTAGAATCAATCTTTCTCCATTCTCCAGTTCTTTTTCTCCCACACCCTGCCTCACAGAGACGGCTTCACTTTGTGCTAAAGGAGCTGGTGTGAAGGTCAAGTCAAAAGAAAAATAATTTTGTAAGGGAAGATTTATACAGTGTAATTGGAAATATTTCTCTTAGCCACCTGCCACCTGGCAGATTTGGAGCATGGGGCAAAAACTGGGTTGCAAAATGGTAACAAAACATGAAAAGAAGAATCAGAAGTCATTTGTCCTTCCTTCACTTGTTTCTTTATCTGGCTTCTTGCGTGCTGGATGTGGAGTTCCAGAGATAAACAAAGTGCTCTTCCACAGCCAGGACTGACAGTCTTAGTGGCAAACAGGCCAGCAATGTGTTCAATATTTTACACCATCCACAACACAGGCAGTGTTGGGCCAACATAGAGCAGTGCTCAGCATTGTTCTGGGAGTGAGTAGCGGGTATGTGGGGCAGGAAGGCTTCACAAAGGAGATAACCTTTGAAGCCTGAAACTTCAAGGACGAAAACTAGTATAAAAAGTAAGTTCTTGAGAAACTCATGAGATAATGGAGCAGAAGAGGAAATTTTAATGATTTAAGGAAGAAGAGTAGCCGGACTCTCGGGCAGTGGTGCACAGAAGCCAGCTTCGCTGCCTCCCAAGAGCCAATTGTGTGCAAATCTTTCCATTCCCATCTCAGTGACATCACTTTGGTAACTCGACATCAACTGGTAGGAGTACTTACACCATGGAAATTGGCAAATGCTACAAATGTTTCCTTGTTTGGGGGAGAACTGGTAAATGAACACTTACCAGCGCACTTCCAGACTGTGCAAGGTTATTTCAGAGAGGTTGCAGAGGAGCCGGCCTATACCTGCTAAGTATAGCGCCAGAGGAGAGGGTCATGTTTAGGGCAGAGGGGATTAAGTTCAGAGTTCAGGATCCTCATTTGTTCCACATTGATTCCGTGCTTGTGGCTGTAGTGAATGCTGGATTGTTAGACACTCCTAGCTCACCCTCTTGCCCCGCTGGGTTAACATGGTCACACAGTGCCACTCCACAAGAGGAGGGTAGGTGATTGAGAGCTAAGATGAGGGACCCAGAAAACATTTACTTGGAGGTGGGAAAAGGAGAGGCTTGATGTCAGGGAGGACCCAGGGAAGAGGGACCTGCTAGGCCCCTGAGGATGGAGTGGCTTTGGATGGGCTGACACTCTGTGCAGTAAGTACTTCCTGAGAACAAGGAGGAGAGAAGGCGGCTGGGGAGGGATTTGCTGAGGGTCAGTGTTGAGCATTAAGGATAGAGAATCAATCCAAGGCCTAGAGATCCAGAGGCTGAGGTGTAGATTTTATCCTATAGAAAATGGGGAATTCCCATAGGTTTCTGAGCAGAGTAGATGATAGGAGTGAGGTTGGGAGATAAAACTGATAGATACTGTGTTTGGATAGATACCGTGATAGATACTAGAAGGGGGTGATGGGAAAGGGTAGGTACAGCCTTGGAGGCATGCAGACCAGTGATGGAATTTTGCCTAGAAATGTAGACAGGGTTTAAGATGGCAGATGCTGGGATCCAGGGTGGTAAGGACAGCTGCATTGAAGTAACTAAACTGATCCAAACCAGACTGCATCCAAACATGCTGAACGGAGGGACTAGTGGGCTCAGTGACTGGAGATAATGGGGAGACATGGCCTGGAGAAATGCCATGGCCAGAAATGAGGGGAGCCAGATTGAACATTGTGAAGGGAGAGAAAAGCTACCCAGTCCCCAGAATGTGGGTAGTAGTAGTGGTCGTGCAGGTGACCAAAAGCCAATAGAGAAATATGTAGAAACTATGAGGTTGAAGAAATACATCAACTGCCAAAGTTTCTTCTAAAGTTATGGAAAACATTGAATGAAGGAATAAAAAAATAAAAAAAATAACTATGAGCCAGGTATGATCTAACCCAAGAAGTCTGAATGATACTCATACTTACTCATTAATAATTCTGTAATTATTTGTTTAATGCCCGTCTTTCATTACCAGGCTCAAAGTTCCATGGGGACAAGAGAGCATGAGTATTTTTGTTAGTCCTCTGCCTAGCCTAGTATGCTCAATCAAATATTTGTTGCATGTAATTAAATGATAGTAGATCCTTGGGGAAAATCATAACAGGAATAAGAACTGGGTTGAGTTTGGGGAAATGAAGACAGACTGGGGAGAAGTGGAGTGAGATCATGAGTGGTCTGAAAGTGGCCCAGTGGCATGAGGGAGGCCAGCCCTTCCTCTCCTCCCTGAGGATAATGAGAATAATTGAAGTCTTTAGAGAAGGCGACAGGCCATCTGGTGTCTTCTGAGAGTATCAGCTCTTTGTAACCAGGAATTTGACTAATAGAAATTGTCTCACAATCAATTCCAATGCATTGGATAATTCTGGTCAGTAGACTCACCTCGAGCTCAACAAGGGCTGCCATGCATGAGTGGGCCCTACAGCATGAATGGCTCCCCTGGGTTGTACAGTGTGTACCCTATATAACTGTATGCAGTAGCCCTGAGTGTGATGTCAAGAGCATGAAAATGTAGGTAGAGGTGTCACTAGAAAGTGTCATCTAGAGGAAGACATGCCAATTATATTTTAGTTTAATAAATACATTCTCCTCTGAGTCTGGCAGCTGCCGATTCAGCATTTCTACAGATGGCTAATTGTGAGTGAGGAGGAGGACTGAGGTGAGAGGACTGGGTGTGGAGGGCTGGGGAGAGGGCATTTGTGAAGTGTATGAATGGAAAGGGGAACAGCAAGGCCCGTGGCTTCTCTCTTTAAAGAAGTGGATGGGTTTCCTGGGGATGACTTGGTAGAAAGGCCACCTGCCAGCCTGATTTTCTTGGGCTCTTTTGGAGTGAGGGTGGGCAGCATGAGAGAAGCCTGCCATTGGGTAAGAGCCATAGCAGAAAGTTTCTAGAAGAGGAAAGCAAATAGGTGTCTTCAGTAATCATAATGAATACAGTTGGCATGTATTGAGCACTATGTGTGTGTGTGTGTGTGTGTGTGTGTGTGTGTGTGTGTGTGCATGCTTGTGAACTGGTCAGGAAGTCAACATTCAGAGGATCTCTTGCTGAAGGCCATGCTGACAGTTGAGTTGATGATAGAGCAAGAATTGAAACCCAGATCGACTGGTCTGGTCCTAGTGAATGTAACCCTCACACTACCTGTCACTTTGGTTATTATTCTGGAAAAGAGCAGAGAAGTACAAAGGGGCATTGCTTCTGATGATAAATTCTATCCAACAGTTTGAAATGCCCAAGTCTTTGGTTGGAATAAGGACGCTGTCCTAGAATTCCATATGTCCAGTGGTGCACTGCAAAGACTGTCCCACATTATGTGGGGACAGTATGCTCTTCCTAGAGGACCTTGATACCATCATCCGGGCCTCCACTTCTACTAATATGATCAGTGTTCTGCCTTAAGAAGGGCAACAGTGAGGACCAAGATGTTTAGAATTTTTAATTCTACGTGCTTGCTTATGTTAGGAAAACAGTAAGTAATACATAGGTGTGCAGTTGTCTAGCAACTATGAAAAGCTACAAGAGAAAACAGGTTTGCTGTCACCATTTAGGTGTTGTGGACTGTTCCATTTCATCCACCAACTGCAGCAGCCTGGTAATGAGCGACAGGGGAACTGCCAGAAGAAGAACTAGGGTTGTGATCAATTAGTAATGTCTGCTCTGGGTGCAGGGTCTGCTTTTATTATCAGGGATTAAACCATAACCTACTTATCTTGCACAGGCTCCTGTGATAAAACTTGCTGGAAATCATATCATAGTTTAAAACCTAGTTTAATTTATTCTTTAAAAGTCCCTTTTCTGGTGGAAGCTTGAATTAGTAACTAGTAGCTCTGCTTTCCTTTTTCCTCCCTAAGGCAGTTTGTGACTCAAAAATGCTGCTTAAAAAAAAGAGTGCAACTGTATGTAGATTCGTGCAGCACACAGCCAACAGCCGCTGCTGGAAATACCGGCTGGCAGGTTGGATGCTTCGTTTTCAAAAATTGAAAATTCTTTCCTTCTGACTTTCTATTTCATAGTTGAGGCGTTTAATGCTGCTGAACCACTTTTTCTCTCTTTCTCATTTTGTCAAGGAGAGTAGGAAAGAGGAAGTGTCAAGGAGCTGAGCTTGGAGTTAATCGTTTCAGCTGCTGTCTGGGAGGACAATCACAGAAACTGGCTAAATGACCCTCAGCGGCTAGCCTTGAGGGCCGCTGTTCTCAAGCTTGAGCTGGGCATCAGAATCACCTGGAGGCATGCTGACACCCAAGCCATGAGGCATCACTCAGTGAGCTTCTGCTCCAGTAGGTGTAGGTGGGGCTGAAGAAGCTGCATTTTCTAACAAGGTCTCAGGTGATGCTGATGCTGTTGGGCAGAAACCACACTTTAAGAACCCCCTCCTGAGAGCCACTGGTGACCCAACTGTCCCGGAGCTAGAGCTGAATCCTAGTCATGGGGAGGTTTTGCTTTAGGAGCGGCTTCAAGGTCCGCTGCGAAGATGCATGCCAATCAAAGTCCAGCCAGACCAAAATTAGGCTGGCCACAGTTACTAAGAAAGGATCTGCATAGAAAGAATCAAACACGACCACTCTCCCGTCATTCTTATGAGCATCTGGTTTAAATATCATGTTAATGCTTTATTTGTTGAACATGTTTTGTAGGTATTATGCATTTTTATTTAAAACAATGAAAAATGTGTGGTCATGATTTAGAGCTCATGTAAAAGGAAGCTCTTTCGAGTTCACATGGTAAATCTAAGCACCACAGACCTCAAGTTCTGGCCCAAATAACAGAAAAGGTGTTAATAAAGTCAACACAGTTTCCTGAGAATAGTATAGGAACCTGACAACAAAGACCACACGTGAGTGACAGCCTGGATTTTCCATCTGTTACTAATAACAATACGCCCATCAACTTCCGCTCCCTATGAGGCTATGGAGATGCTAGAGGGCCATCCCCAGACTTGAGCACCATCTGCTTACCTGAGAACACCCTCCATGCCCAGATACAACAGCGGGGTTCCCCCACTTCCCCAGCAAAATGCTTGGATCCATTTCTGTCACGTCCCACTAGGCTGCGGAAACCCACTTTCCTCTCTTTTTGCTTCCAGTGCCCAACCCCACTCCCTGCCCACAGGTGTCTCCAACAGCGTGTAGTTTACAAAGCACTTTCTCAGACTCCACACCCCATTTGGAAGCCGCCAGTCCATCCTTTGGTTCTGTTTGTTGTACGGTGCTGAGAAAGCTGAGGCTGGCCAAGCGGTGGGCCCAGAGTTGGGTGGTGGGCTCGCCACAGCCTTGAACTTCTTCCTCTGCTCCTGGCCAGAGTTCTCCCAAGGGCACTGGGCAGCCACTTAATTACAGGGTGGAGCACAGCCTCTGAGTGAGGACTATGAATCAAGTGACTTCATCCGCTGCGGGTGCTTTGGAAACCTCTGGGCTTGGAGAACATGATGTCATTTCTTTGCCAAACAGGAAAGAGCTGTTTTCACAGACTCGCCCGCCATTCTTTTAGCCACTGCTTTTCAGTGACGGCCAATCCCATTTCTGAGAGCAGGAAGGCGGCCACCACTCCCGGGACCGACTAAAAGCCCACCTCTCCCTACCCAAGAAGAACATTTTTTTAAGGCTTTATTTTTTCAGAGCCGTTTTAGGTCCGCAGCAAAATTGATGAAAAGGAACGGCGATTTCCCTTATACTTCCTCCCTGTCCCCACCCCAGGCACAGCCTCTCCCATGAGCAACAATCTCCACCAGAGTGGTACATCTGTTACTACATGGACGCGTCTTATCACGCAAAGTCCGTAGTTTACATTACAGGTCCCTCCTGGTGGTATACGTTCTGTGGGTTTGGACAAATGTATATGTACCCACCACTGCAGTATCGTACAGAATAGTTTCACTGCCCTAAAAATTCTCTCAGGAAAGCATGTTTTTAATTTATAATTTTTAACCCCGACATAGAATATAGCTTAAAATAAAGTATTAGAAGCACTGTACTTGAAGACCGATCAACCACAAACATTAAACAATGAAATAACATTGGTCAGTTAAGAAAGTCATGTGACCCGGACCATTCTACATAGACAGAATTTTCCAAAGCCACCCTTTGTTGGTTTCTCCCTTCTTTTCTTCTTTCTCTCTCCTCACATCTATAAAGCCCACCCTGTGCCCGAGGGCAGTGAGAGGCATTCCGTATGCAAGCACTGCTTTCAAAACCATTCAAAACTGTAGAGATAAACTCCCGGGCCTTTGGCAGTTCACTGATTCATCTGAAAGGTCCTTGGGGTGTTTAGATCCCAGGTTCTCAATCTTGGCTGCACTGAGCCACCTAAGCAGCAAGGCCTGCCTTCCTGGCCTGTGACCAGACAGTCACACTGGGCCCCATGCTCAGAAGTGCCCACACTTAGTGTAATGCTCAGTTGCCATGTCTTGAAATTCTTGATCATTTTGAACGAGTCCTAGTTTTTATTTTGCCTTACAAATCCCAATAAGTAGTCGATCCCATGGGCAGCTTCGAAATATACCCATGCACAGGCTGCACCCAAACCAAGTAATCAGAATCACTGGAGGTAGGACCCAGGCCTCCTTGCTTTGTAAAGCTCCCCAGATGATTGCAGTGGGCAGCCAACTTTAGGAACCACTGCTGTAGAACAGAAATCTTCACCTGGGGTGTTTATGTGTTCGTGTGTTATGGGTAACGTCAGATTCACCTGGAAATCAATAATATTCTCATTCCTACACATTCTGATCCACCTCTACTGGCCAGGGTGGGAACTCTGTGAATATGACATCTGTCTATGAGATAGTTCTCCTGTGTTTGCTGTGTCCTGGATACTGAGTTGCTGTGACAGTAACTGCGTATGAATTCTTCGGACCTGCACAGTTGGGGCACAGTGGTCCCTGAACGGTGACTTCATAGCCACACAGCTGTTCTCTATGGCATGGCTAGCCAAGCAGACCTACCAAGAGGTGGAACGGCAGGAACAGGGGTGGGCATGGACCACAACCCTTGCTCTGACTCACATCTCTGGGGTTTGGGGCATATTTTCTCTGTGCCTCAGTTCCCTTATTAGTAAGTTGAGCATCATAATTCTCACTTCATGAAGGTGTTGTGAAGATTAATGATATAAGATATGCAAAGAGCCCAGCAGAGTGACTGGCATGTAGTTGGTGTTCAACAAATATTGGTGTTCTGCCTCCTCCAAGAAGAGATATTAGTATACCTTCTGCTTAACTTTCAACTGTGTCTTCTTATTAAAAGAAAATAGAGCTCATTGTTATGATGAGAAAGAAATGCCAATATTCTTCTATTAGTACAATTATCAAATATGCAATTTGTATTCATTCAGTTCATATTTATTGAATACTTACTAGGTCAAGGTGTCAGAGGGATGGAATACACACACATACACACACATACTTATATTCTACATAAATTATACACATACATATAGAGACACATACATATATGAGGGCTATCCAGCAAAACTCCAGCCATAAATGCCTCTATTTTTCACAGTACATGGCTGGATACTTTCCAGACAGCCCTCATATACATACATACACATGTATTCACAAACATTTACATACGAGTATACACACACACATATGACAGCACTGTTGTTTAGTATTTGTCTTTAAATTTTATTTGTTTGAACTATAATAGTAGTGCTATTGTAACAATTCAAACAATATAAATGTAACTAAATTAAGTTTACTAATCTGTAGTTCCCCACTCCTATGCCCACCCTTCTAGTATAACCATTTCTAAAAATAATTTGAAGTTAAAGTGAGTTTGATGTGGGCTTTTTAAAAACTTTTTCATTTATATAGATACACACCCCCTGTACGGGCACATACGACATGTTCTCTGATTTGCTCTCCTTTTCTTCGCACCATAACGCGGACACCCTTTGAAGTCAGTACATATCACTCATCTATTAGTTTTCAATAGCTCATGGCGTTCTGCAGGATGGCTTTGCCATTTCCGAGATACTGCAATCAACAGTCCTTTATAAAAATGTAAATACTGGTACTTCTATTTCTTTTACCCTGAGCAGGGCTAGAGCTCCAGCACTTTAGAACCCAAGAATGGGTAAAGCAAAAACCAACCTAATAATAATAAATATGATACCTTAACTTTTATTAACATGCCTACCACAAACCAGGCACTAGCATGGGGTGCACAAGCTATAAATAGGAATGAGACTTGGCTTGACCTCAAGCAGTTCACCAAAGCAGCATGTGTGTGATTAAATGTCAGGACTCTTGTGACACATGATATATTTCATAGTACTAAGTTACATGTTAAAATCTTCCTAATGGTGCTCAAGCCAACCTCTCCTCTCGCCCTAGATTGGAACAAGTTCCATGGACTCTGGAGTAGTTTTGCATGAAAAACCCTTTCATACAGCTTTCTTCCCATCTTTTTTATAACAGAAAACAAAAGGAACTCCCAACTGAATCACAACGGAGATGTTAACTGGCATTTCTAATGTGGCCAGTAATTTGTCTGATTGCTCACAGTACGCTCCATCATTTTCTTTCAGAAGCTGAAAGTTAGAAAAAAAGGTAGATTTCCCAGCAGAGAGACATGTTCCTCCTGTCAGGCCTTTGACACGCATTTCAGTGATGCACTGACTCGAACACACTAAGCTGCCTCCCGTGAAAGAACTGGGAGTTAGAAAACCAAGTTAACTCACAAAATAACTTTTGAAGGTATATTTAACAGATTCAGCTGATTTTTTTTAAGCAGCCATGAAACAGTGTCACCAGATTGCTTTTGCTCCTGGAGATTTTACTGCAGAAACGCTTAAGTACCAGGGCACCCATGGAGGTCTGGAGCTCCTGTTTCCTGGGAAAACCACGTGCTAGTCAGCTGCCAGGAGTAAGGCAGCTGCCAGCCTCCAGCTGCTATGCCTTCAGGATCTGCCCCAGCTCTTCCGGCAGCCCCAGCCAGTGACTGAGCACCGTGGGTTGCTACGACCTAGAACGTTCTGAAACAGTTTCTCTGTGCTTTGGAGCTCCCCATTAGATTGAATGAGGCGGTCAGGTCTGCATTACAATCCAGGGCTCTCTGTGTCCATTTCTACTTCCTCCTTTCTTTTCATATGTCAGGTCTTCATGGTGATCTGGGACTCTGGCCAATCCTGTTTCCTCCCCCTTTGATCCTGCACAGCGACTGCTAACTTCCCTGCCTAACATCTCAGTGTCTGCTTTCTGGGGGACCCAATAGACACAAATGCTTTCAGGGCAATGTAGGAACATGAACGCTATTCATCTCATTCAGAGGACTAAAAACCTGAACATCTCCCCTAGCCCCTGGACATTTTTGTGCCACACTGTGCTAAAAGTGAATTATGACTCCATCAAAATGAAACTGACCCTTTCATTTCAATTATTCAGCTGGGACACAAATGAAAAAGCAAATGTGGGGGAAAACAAACTCATATATATTCTGAAATCCCACTTTTGTTACCCACACTGTTTCTACAATCCAAGGTAAGGGGAACATATTTTAGCATTCCTTCTTTGTTTGCCAAGAGCTGATTAAAGCCAAGACATCATAGTTATAATAGGAAAAGACTATTTCCATGGCTGCCACTTTAATCACGATTTCACTTTGAGCACCATTGTTCTTGATAAGCTGCTGCCCCTTGTGGTTCCACAGACTGAGCAGGAAGCAGATCATAATTGCATTCTTGTTGCAGGGGAGTTTGGAGAGGTGTACAAGGGGCGTTTGAAACTTCCAGGCAAGAGAGAAATCTATGTGGCCATCAAGACACTGAAGGCTGGCTACTCGGAGAAGCAGCGCCGGGACTTTCTGAGTGAAGCAAGCATCATGGGTCAATTCGATCATCCCAACATCATTCGCCTGGAGGGTGTGGTCACCAAGAGTCGGCCAGTCATGATCATCACCGAGTTCATGGAGAACGGTGCTTTGGATTCCTTTCTGAGGGTAAGAGAAGCTCAGGGTCGTGGATGGTGTTAGCACAGGTGGGTGCTGGAGAACAATGTCTGGGGAGAAGTGTCTGCGTGAGGAGAACCTGCCATTCAGGAATCACCCGATGAAATATGGGTGGGTGTTGGTGGTGTTCATGAGGTTAACAGATTTGGTGTTAAAAGAAAAGAATGAAGAGCTTGTGGACCCCTCAGTAGGAGGATCGCATGTTGCATGGTCTTGACAAATACTTGTTGGATGAATAAGAATGAATAGAGTAGGGCCAAGAATGGCCATTGGCATCTGTATGAATCACAGAGATGGGAGAGACTTTCAGCTGCTATGTAGCCCTGTGCGAACCGTGCCTCCACCTGTGGCCATCTCTGCCTTTGCCCCAGCACCGCGGCCCTCCCCTCCCAGCCAGCTCTCCTCCCTTGCAGTTCAGAGATAGATACAAGTTGCCCTCTTCTGACCCTGGGCCACCTGCCCTCAAGGAGGCGCTTCTGGGCAGGAAAGGGAAAGACTGGGGTCACCAGCATCCACACGTGATTCCCACCCAACCTGCAGTGCAGGGGGGTGTACCTGAAGACCTATGGCTAGGGGATCTATGGAAGATCCTTGTCAATGTCCCCAAATGGAGCCATCCTGGAACCATTTTCATTTCTATGGGATATTTCAGAGCTTCCCCGAGAAGGGGTGAGTGAGAATGACCATGATGCTGTCGTCTAGGGAGCTGGGGCTGACTGAGCAGAGGCCAGGGAGCAAGGCCCACCTCCCACAACAGGCTCAGCCAGGGATCGCAGAGCCAAGGGGACAGGGGGCAGCACCAAACAATAGGGCAAGGTCTTCTGAGCAAGGACTTCAGGGTAATACCAAGGAGCAGACTCTGCATGTTACCAAAGCCATCAAACAGTAGCTGGAGCTACAGATCACAGGGTCATTTGTACAGTCACTGAAACATTCATGGGGTGACTGCCCTGTTTCCACCCTGTGTGGGTGCTGTGCCTATAAGTGATGGAAGAGACATTGCTCTAATGCTGCATAGCAAAGCAACGCAAGACTTCAGCGGCTTAGCACAGCAGTGACTTACTTTGCGCATGACTCTGCGATTTGGGCCGGGCTCGGCAGCGATATCTGTCTCATGAGGTCTCAGCTGAGGCAGCTCAAGGGCTGAGGCCTGGAATCATCCAAAGGCTTGTCACTTAGTTGTCTTGGGGTGGATGCTCGGGGTCAGCTGGCATCTGTCCATGTGGCCTGCGTGGGCTTCCTCAAGCCAGCTGGGTCCCTGAAATGAGCATCCCAGAGGATAGGGCAGAAGCTGTGTCTGTTTCGTAACCTGGCCTCACATGTCACACAGCATCACTTTAATCATAATGATGCCCCCCCCCCACCTCTTCCAGATTCAAGGGCAAGAAACAAGCCCCATACTTTGATGAAGGATGGCAGCCTGATATTTTCTTGCACCTAAGGCGGGTCCTGTTCCATCCATCTTAGAGTCTACGATAGGAACAGTTTCCTGCCCCCGAGGACCTTAGTGTCGCCAGGGAACATCTGCTTGTGTTATACTTCCTGTTGCTGTGAGTGGAGTATAGAGGCATCAAAGCAAAGAACTGAAATCTTCCTGCGGAAGCCAAGAAAAGTTTCGAAAACGAGGGAGAATTTATCTGCTATTGGAGAATGACTCATTCTCCAAGGAGGCATTGAAGAATTGGAGAATGAGGGATTTGTCAGAGGCAGGTAGGGACAGAGTGTTCAAAGGTCAAAGTCAGCATGGCTTCTTTGGAAATCTGTCAGCCGCTGCGTGGTGGCTCCCTCAGAAATAGACCTCAGTGGCCCTAGTGTGGAGGGGAGCTGTGGGACTCTCCTAGAAGCTGCATCTGCACAGCACTGAAAGTAACTTTGCAGGGCAAGTCCATGCTTTTGGTCTCTTCAGGATCATTAAGCAGTAGTGCGTGTGTGTGTGTGTGTGTGTGTGTGTGTGTGTGTGTGTGTGTGTTGGGGGGCAACAGATATGGATTGTGGGCCCCACATGCTTTGCCTGGCACAGCCACCTTGAGGGTATAGGTTAGGCCTTGTATTTTGACACCCCAGTACCTAGCACGGTGAGTGCCAGGTAAAGGCTAGTTGAATGAAAAACGTGAATAACCAATTCTGGGGCAAGAATGTGGTCACCCTGAGTGAGCCTGATGGTCCCCTGTCCTTCTAGCCAGACCCCTCTCATGTCAGAGCGGGCTATGCTCTCCTGGGGGCATTCGTTCACAAGCACCGCTCTCATGAAGACAGGCAAATAAAAGCGAATAGAAGGCGATGTGAGAACAAAAAGTTTTCCGGAACCGGCCTCCAGACCCTTTCAGGAGTCATTTATTTCCTATGTGTCACCTGACCATGCTTCACAGAGAGTCACAACATGACCTGGGGACTGCCATCAGACGCTCTCCCTGGACCAGGCAGGGGACTGGGGCGATTCATTCTCAGGAGCTGCGGGAAATCAAAGCCCCACACTATTGCTCTGCAGAAGGCAGTTTCCATTTGGGGCCCAGGACACGAGGGCATGTGGGACACTGGCATTTTTCATGATGATGAGACCCAGGCGGTGGGCTTTCGAAAAGCTAGGGGTGAGAGGAGCACAGGAAAACAGGAGAGAGGATGGCAAGAAAGGAGCAGCCAGAGCAGGCAGTGCCAGGAGGGAGGGAAATGAAGCGTTTCTGACTCCTGGCATGGCATGGAGGCAGGTAATCTATAAATCTAATTTCAAGCTGGCTACCAAACCCTGGAGCACAGCACCATTAATTGATGTATCTGCTGCTTGATAAAATCAAAAAGTAGGTCATCAATTTAGTTCTGTAGGGTCCGTCTTCTGGGAAGTAGAATAATTTTAGGATCACCACTCAGAGAAGAAAAGAAAAGGGTAGGTCCTCAATTTGTGCAGCTGTTTCCTCCCCCTCCATCTGGTCCTTTCACACTGGATGTGACATCTCTGGAGAGGGGCTGCAGATCTCGCTCTGGGTCAGTGTCTGAGAGGTGAGCACATCAGACATGATCCTTTCCTACTGGGGGACTTAGAATCCATCACATTCTGGAAGGGTCAGAAACACCATTATTCTTTAGGCGCACATTCAATAGGTTCTTTATTATCCATTTTTTAAAATTCTGTGCCATGGATTACATAGTATGCAAATCTATAATTAAATATTACCTCCTTGGCACTCAAATCCAGAGAATTTAATTTGATGGTTTTCCCATAATCTTAGAAATAGCTTCTGAGCCTCATCAATGTCTCATGCATTAGCCAAGGTCAACATACTCTGCAAGGCCTTTGTGACTAAACCGTGGCTTTGTGGTTGCTGCTGGTTCATTCACAAATGGTCATAACTGGAAGACTCTTGGAAGTCACCATGCAATGTCAAGTGGAGACATTTCTCATCAGGGAGGCTTATTCTTGGGCTGAAGATGGACAACAGCAACCCAGATGTCAGGAAGAGAACACCATTGGAAGTCCAGGGGGGGTTGCTTTGGGTTCTGCTATGAGTTACCCTGGGGCCTTGAACAAATCTGTTAACTCAATTTCCCAATCTATAAACTAAAGGCATTGAGTTGGATAATCTTGAAAGGTCTCTTTCAGTTAAAAAAAAAAAAATCTATGATTCATTCTTTTCAAACAAATCAAATAAGAGTTTCATTTCCTGAAGTGGATTTGTCAATGAAAGTTGAAAAACCTAAATCCTTTCTGTCTAATAAAAGAACCAGCAAGTGGCTTCAGTGAATTTTCAGAAAAGCAATTTCAGCAGAAAGCACTTCATGAAGGGAAGAAAGTTTAAATCACTTCACCAAGGCTGTATTTCTTCTATGTGCTGTGTTTTTATCATGTGCTCAGCATGATAGATCTTTTCCCAAAGTCACTAAAAACTCTTTTATTTTCTTTGTCCTGTTCATCTTTATATGCCGATGTTCAAATCATTGGAGATTCTTCCTGGGGAGTTATACCAATGAACTGAACATGTCAGAAAAATCTTAATATGCGTATATCTTTAAGTTTCACCAAGATCATGAACTCAAAAGGCATGACCTTGTCTTATGACATATGATTCCCCTGAGTATCCTAAAGAAAATGCACTGGCCATCAAAAAGTCAGCAAATTCCAATGGAAAAGGCTCTGGACAGGAATTAAGACTCAGACAAGTGTAGCAGATGGGCTACAAATGTCTCTACTTTCTATTTCTGTGGCCATGGCAGACATCATCAATCAATCATGGCTTCTTTTCCTGTGAAACTTATATACAGCCTTCTCCACACCACATTTGAAACAACCATTACCAATTGATCAGAGATGAAATGTCAGTAGAGATATAATTTGCTGTTCTGGATTTAGATTCGCGTTATAAGCCAAAACCACACAGAGTGATTTAAGGCTGATCACTTAAACATTCTGGATTTCCTTTATCTTCTCTATAAAAGCAACATACTATTGTCTGCCATCTACAGGACCAATATTAAAGATCAAACCACAAGGCATGAGTTGCCATTCAAAAGTCAAGTAATGAAAGAAATCAATGTTTGTTGGTTAATTGATTCAAATTTCAGGCTTGCACTATTAGTTTCCATCTATACTACTACTGTGGTGGGGAGGGGCTATTACAGATGCCAACCTGTTGAGCTCAGAATGTCCTGTGAACTATGTTCTCCAAGGGCAATGATCCTAGGATATCTCCCACACATACCCAGGCAGCCATGAGGACCCCATAACTCTGGCCCCAGGGGTCCTCAGTCTCTCTCGTCAGGCAGCCGAGTTACATGGCAGAGATGATCTGAGACATATTGTGTCCCTGCTGATAACACCAGCAATCATTGCGGCTCTCTTAGTATTTACTGGTCACTGAGCTAAACCGTAATCTCATTTAACCAAAATCCTATAAAGAATGGGCACTATGCTCACAATGAAAGATGTGGAAATCACTGCTCTGGAGGGTAAATAACTTGGCCAAGAGCACGCAGTCAGTGAGCTGCAGAGCCTGGATCCAACTGAGTCTGTCTGCTCCAAAGCATGGATTTTTAACCACTTTTTGGCCCTTTTTGACCCTTGAAACTCTAAAGATAACTGATCTAAATTTTAAAATGAATCAGACAATAAAGCAGGTCTATGAAGACTTAAATGACTTAAAGTAGGAACATAGCCACATCACTGCACACGCGTTCAATGTTGCTCTTCTCAGCATTGACTATGACCACTACTAGGGCCTTCCCCACATCTATAATATGTACAAGTTGGCTTCTATAGGGAGACATTTGTTTTCAACCACATTGTTGCTTATACTCATAGAGAGGAAATAACCAACTGAAGAGAAAAAAATAAGACCCCAGTGACTTTAGGCTGAGATACAGTTTCTAATATACTGAAGTTGCATGACAGCTTTCTGGGGAGGCTGATCCCCAGAGATCTACTTAGAGAAAAGGAACAGTGCTAGCCAAAGCCTGGCTAATTCTTGAGGAGGTGCTGACTGAAGTTCATGAATAAGAAGAAGCATTTGCATCACTCACAGCACACCCAGCTCTCACAGATGGGTACTGAGTGCCGAAAACCGATCAGTTTCGAAAGGCAGCTCTGCACTTTCTTTTGGAATTGATTAGAAGGAAATATTGCAGAGAAAGCATCCTGGGAACGTTGCGAGGTGGTTAAGGTTTGAGTTAGAAACAGCATGGAATTTGGGGGGTGTCAGTTCCAATGGGTATGGGGGTCCTCCCCTGGTATGGGTCTCAGGAAGGAGTGGAGGGAGTGTCAATTTGCTGACTGGTCAGGAGGGTGGTAAGCCTGGAACAAGGTCCAAGCTTGCCATCTTGCATGAGGAATAGTCCTCAGCAATTCATGCTATTATATTAGACTTCTCGATGGTTGGGGTTTTCTCTAGTCAACAGTGTCGGTTTTTTAACAGCTCTTTTATTTTTCCATACTTATTTTTGCATAGAAAAATGCTTTTGCAAGAGCATATACGTAAATAATGTGTGCCACACATGTTTAGCATGTGAGCGGTTTGTGTAGCATCTCACATACAGTAGGTACTCCGTAAATGGAAGCTCCCCCTACTGTATAAGAGGTACTCCACAAACGGAAGCTCCTCCTACTGTACAGCAGGTACTCCACAAACGGAAGCTCCTCCTACTGTTCATGCTTTCTGTGTCTCACATGAGGACACTAGAACAGAGGAAGTGACTGCCTTGCCCAGGGCCTGTGTTCTGGCAGTGACACTAGGAGCTTGGTGTCTGCCTTCTCCACCTCTCCACTAGTCTGAGCATTTTAAGGCCTGGGCCAGGCGCTACTTACAGAAAATGACTCTGAGCCCTCTGGGGAGCAGCTGGGGCTGGACTAGACGGGAAACTGTGTTCTTGGCAGTGTGGCCCATGGTCCACTCATGTAACTGGTGCATGCAAAGCCAAGACCCAGGGGCGCTGGGAAGGCAGGAGGATGGCACATATTCATTCACTGATGAGTCTGTTGTCTAACCATTGAGGAGGGTATCCAAATGGAGCCTACCGATGATGAGCGAGAGGGCAGCGCTGCGGGTTGGTGTGAGAAGCATCAGCAACACCATTCGCTGGAAGGGTCCATGTGCCTGACACTGTGTGTGCACTTTCCCAGCACCAGCAACCCCTGTGAGGTTGCTGTGTTGATCCCAGTGCCAGGGCTGACAGCCTTGGGGGAACCCAAGCAAGATGCCTTAACATTTAATTCTGAAAACGGAGATGTGCCAGTCATTCATTCAGTGCGTGGGTATTGAGCTTTTTCTAACTCTAGTCAAGCTCTCAGCAATAGGAATACCAGGGTGAGGAATGCAGAGGGAGGGTTCTGATCCTCAAAAGCTAAGAGTCAAGCAGCAGAGACAGACAGACAGGCAGACACATGCATATGGGCACATGGGCACGTACACCCCTAAAACTTGTGATATGTGCTAAGAAGGAAAATGAGAGTATGGCTTATAAGATAGTGGTAAGAAAGGGCTGGTTATATTTGGAGTGGGGAACTAGTTACAGAGACATCCTCTCCGAGAACATGACATTGAAGTGGCAACCTGAAGGGCAAGTAGGTGTTGATTGTTGGGGGAAAAGCAGAGGCGAGGGAATGCATGGACAAGGTCCCTAAGGTAGGAAGAGCTTGGCTTGGGAAAAGATGGAAAAGTTGCCAGTCACTGTGGCTTTAGCGTAGGTAGGAGGGATGCACCATATGAGGTGAGGCATTCGCTAACCCCATGGGGTCTCGTGGGCCATGCTAAGGAGTTTGGAGCTTTTTCTTAATGCAATAGGAGGCCATTAGAAAGCATTAAGCCAGGAAGTGGCATGCCCTGATTTAGGTCTTACAAAGCTGTCATGTAGAGAATGAATGGTGGGGGTGGGGGCAGTGCAGAGAGGCTGTTAGAGTTGATGGATGACGAGGACTTGGTTAGAAGGGTGGTGGTGGAGAAAGAGGGAGTGGATGGGTTGGGGATGTCATTTGGAGATAAAATGGACAGGACTTGGCAGGGAGGAGAGAGCAAAGGGTTCAAGGACAGGGGTGAGGATGGGAGTGGTGAGGGCCGACGCAGTGAGCCGCTGGGCCCAGCGCTGACAGAGGCTGACACACAGCAAGGCCAGGGCCCCTCAGCTTTTGTTTAACCCCTGAAGCCCATCTGGACCCTGATACACCTGTGTCTTCTTACAGCAAAATGATGGACAGTTCACGGTGATCCAGCTGGTGGGGATGCTCAGGGGCATTGCAGCCGGCATGAAGTACCTGGCCGAGATGAACTATGTGCACCGGGACCTGGCAGCTAGGAACATTCTGGTCAACAGTAACCTGGTCTGCAAGGTGTCTGACTTTGGCCTTTCCCGCTATCTCCAGGATGACACCTCAGACCCTACCTACACTAGCTCCTTGGTGAGTCCTTGGTATGCTCAGGTAAAAGCATGGCATGATGGCATGAGGAAGAGGTAGCCGCACATGTCTGGGGATCTATGACAGGACTGTGCTGGGAATGACTGGGACCTAATCTCACCTCTCCACTGGGAAAGCCAGATTCTGAGAGAACCATCCACCTGGGAGAATTGGACATAGGCTGCCAGTGTCGACTTTGCAGCCATGCTGCTTGTTGGCCAGTGAAAAGAAAATATTTTGGAATAGGTGACGCTGGGGGAATCCAAACAGTTGGACAGTGGCATCAGAGACATCTGTCGGTAGGGAACATGCTCCTATTGGGTTGGCACTGTGTCACCAGGTGGACACTTGATTCCCTTCTCTCCTCCCTTTCCGTTGCTTCATGAATACTCTTACACTTGTGTTTCTTACTCCACCTCCCCTTTAACATCCCAAGGGGCTCTAATCTATTTTAACTGCCTAGTTTACACAATTCCGTTCAGAACTTTCAAAGGTCCCAAATAGAGCACTTGATTTACTCTCCAATGTTTCTTCCCCACTCTCTGCATCACAATAGTTGCACTGCTCAACTAATGGCTTAAAACCTAGGAGTCAAGCTTTATTTTTCTCTGTGCTTCACTGTCCATGACAAATCCCTCCGTGACTCCTATAGGTTCTTATAAAATCTATTAATTTCTTTCTAGTCCCCACCCTATTCCAAAGTACCATTCTCTTTTACCTGGACTGTTACATTAGTTTCCAATTAATCTCCCTGCCTTCTTCTCATCTCTTACGTCCATTCTCAACAGCATCCACAGTGATCTATCTACCTACCTACTACTTACCTACCTATCTATTATTTACCTACTTACTACCTACCAGTACTTACCTACCTACCTACCTACTTACCTACCTACCTACTACTTACCTACTTACCTACCTATCTATTATTTACCTACTTACTACCTATCAGTACTTACCTACCTACCTACTGCTTACCTACTTACCTACATACCTACCTACTTATTTTCTTTGAAAACAATACAGAGAAATAAAAGGAAAAGTTAACTAAGAAACTACATTTTCCTGAAGAATGGGTCAGTAAACTAAAAGGCCAGATAGCAAAAATTTTAAGCTTTGCTGGACAAGAGGCAAAATGAGGATATTTTATATAAAATTACATAGCCATTTAAAATGTAAACCTTTAAAAAGGTATAAACACCATTCTTAGCTCATGAGCTGTAAAAAACCAGTTGACCAGCCAGAATTGGCACTTACACATTTACTAACCCGTCCCTGAGAATCTATTTCAAGGGTTTGAAATGTCTCCTTTCACATTTTATTCTGTATTCAAAATTTTTTTAATTTTGATTTTATAAAAAAGGAATCACATTGTGCTTATTACTACATAGTGCCTTGTGTGTTTCTTGGTATTCTCACTGCCAGGTTGCTGTTCTAAAAGTTTGTAAACATTCCCACTCCCCCCGGAGTATCTGATACTTGTCTTCCAGCGTCCTCACCAGCACTGGAGGTGATAAATCTTTAAAAATTTGCCAATCCAAGGATGAAAAATGATACCTCATTTTGTTTTAATTTGCATTTTCAACTGATGCTAGAGGTGCTAATGCCTTCTCACACAGTTCCTGGGACTTGTGTTTCCACTTCTGTTAATTATCTGTACACATCTTTACCTGTTTTTCTATCAAGTTTTTTTTTTTTATCAAGTTATTTTTGGTTAGTTAGTTAGTTCATTCGTTAATTCATTAGTTCGTAAGTTTGTTAGTTTGTTTTTTAGAAATTTATTGGAAGTCTTTTTATATTAGGGAGGCTAACCCTTTGTCTGCCATATGATACAGTTAGTTCTCCCTCCCTTATCTGTTCTTCTTTTGATACTGTTTATGATATCCTTTGTCTTCCAAAAGTGGTTAATATTCATGTAGTGAAAAATATGTATCTTTTCCCTCTATGTCTTCTTGGATTTTCTGGTTTGTTTTAAAAGATCTCTTCACTCCAAGATTATAGAATGCTTTTTAAATTTTTTCTGTACTATTTATTGGGGATTTTGTTCTATATTTAAGTATTTAATATAGTTGAAATTTGTTATTTTGTCAAGATTTTATTTTAAAAAATTTTCAGCATACAGAGAACTTGATAGAATTTAACAGCGGACAGCCATGTACACACTGCCTAGATTCTAGAATTAATACCTTGTTATGTTTGCTCTATCATATGACTATCCATCTAATCCATTTTCTCTTCATTTATCCCTTCATCCTTTTTTGTTGATGCATTTCCAGATAAGTTGCAGACATCAGCACATATCACCCCCTAAACATCCACATACAAATGCATACAACTGGGTAACCCAAACTCCTATCATGATACAGAACATTGCATTCACACTAAGAGATTACATCTTGTCCCTCCCCAGTCAATAACCAGCCACACCCCATACCCAGAGGCAACCACTGTACTGATTTTTTTTCAACCTGTTCTAGAACTTCACTTAAGTGGAATCATATATGTATGTTGTGTCTGGTTGCTTTCACTCAGCATTCTCTTTGTGAGATTCACTCATACTGTTGTGTGTAGCAGTCATTTGTTCCTATTTATTGTAGTATTCATTGTTGATTTATTCACTCTCTTATCCATAGGCACAAAGGCTTTTCACAAATGTGTTTTTTAATATGTATTAGATCATATATTCTTACTATACTCTGGTCCAGGTGAATCGATTGTCTTGTCAGTATTCAATAGATTGTCCATTTCTTATTGAATAACACATCATTCTTGTCATATATGAAATTCCTTATATGAAGTATGTTTTGATTCTCAATCCTGCCCCATTGATCTATTTATTGATTCTTATGCCAAACCATATTATATTGTTTGTGTTGTTCTGATTATAAATAATTTTAGCAAGAGTTTTACTACTTGCACAAAGTAAGTTATCCTTTATTCTCCTTTAAAAAACAAACTTTCTTAGCTTTTCTCTAATGTCTTTTCTTTCAAGTGCAATTTAAAATCAATTTGTCACTCCCAAAACATGCACACATGCATATATACTCACCTTTGCATTTCGAAAGGAATCTTATTTTACTTCTGAAAGGACTAACATTTTTATGATCCCGAATCACCAATATAATGAAGTTAGCCAAATAGCAATTTGTATATGCCTTACATTAAAATGTTCTGAGGTAAAGACTCCCCACATTATTTTCCTGGACACATTATTTGGATCATTTGTTGTGATTTTGTGTGTCTTCTAAGTGATAAAGTTTGTAAGTTCCTAGACCTGAGAGCTTTCAGAATCCTTCATAGTCATATGTCCACCTGCCTCACCATATGTATCATATTATTACTCCATGGTTTGCCTTTCATTCAAAAGATAAAAAGCTATCATGTTTGCTGATTAAACAATTTATGTTTCTAAAAATACAAATTATTCACATGAAAAGGTATCTATTGAGCATTTACTATGTACCAATACTGGGCCACAAGCTAGGGGCATACTCATGACCAAAGAAAGACACTGTTACTATTCTCACATCATTCAAAATTTCATGTGGAAAGGGGATATTCATCAGACATATACACAAATAAGTGCACAAGTTACCAGTTGAGATAAGAGCCACTGTGTTCTGTGAGAGCATGAGTGAAATAATAAATAACAAAGTAGTCTGACTATATCTAGGGGAATTAAGGAGAGCTCCCAGAGGAGGAGGTGGACGGTGCACCAGCAAAGATTTGACAAATAAGTCATGCATGTGAACGTAGTAGGTTAGAGCACCGAGAGACATAAGCAGCAAGAGGGGAGTTGAAATTTTAGAAGAGATGAGAGAGGACCCTTGTGCTTGGCATTTGGAGAAAGAGAGAAAAAGTGAAACAGAAAGTTCAGCAGCAATTATATCACGCAGGGCCTCGTAGACCCTTGTGATGAAATGTGTAGCCTTAGAGCAATGGGAAGACATTCAAGGGCTATGTGTGTGTATGTGTGTATACATGCACACACACTAACACACACATACACATGGCCCAAAGGTGATGGATTTTCATTAACAAAAATAACTTGGCTTCTCTCTTGCCTTTCCCTTCCAATCTCTTCCCCTCTGTTCTTTCGAGAGAAAGTAAAACAAAACAAAACAAAACACTTTCCTGGCTTTCTTCCTTTCTTCTTTCACCAAAAAGCAATTTGGCAGGCCCAATCAAAGTAGATGTTCTGAGCAAAGGAGGGGTGCCCTAGTGGGGACTGGAAAATTAGTGATATAAGAGGACATGGAGGAATAATCTATTGGAGATAATGGGAGCGGTTGGAAAAGGATGTACAGGCCTGGAAAGCATGAAAGATGGAATGAATTATGTGATGTTGAATTAAAATTGGAGCTATTGGTATGAACTTGCGGTTTTCAACATATAAAAAGGTGAAGAAATAAATATAGGCTAAGACTACCTCAAAGCAATGACATCTATGTAGCAAAGAGTACATGTAGCACTTCGATCTTGTAGTCTATATACTCTTTACACTAAAAGCAACCAATACGCATTAGATAAATGACCCCTTCCAAGGCCAGGGCAGAGAAAATACAAGATGGTCACAGAGTATCTTTTTGTGCCAGAAAGTATGAAAGTATTCAAAGAATGATGGGGACATGTCAAAAGAATACTACCCAATGTCCAAGTATGGATAATTCGAACCTCAAAATATATAATGAAAGTAACAGATTATAATTTATTGAATAACATAGGAACTATGGAGTCCACACTGATATGAATAAAAGTGAATAAATAAATGAAGAGAATAAAAAGTTTTTCCAGTAGTGGAAAGAATAATATTATTAGAAAATCACTATTTGGTGACTACCAGATTAAGATACAAAATGTCAATGGATGCTAAAAAATTGTGGAAGTGGGGAGAAAAACAGGATTTCACATAGCCTCAAAGTATTCCCCCAAAAATATTTATTACAAAGGAGGAGAAAGTAACTTTGCCGATAAATATGACAACACCATCTGAATGAAGTGATTCAAATTCACACGGCCTATAACAGGACAAGTAGATATTGTGGAGCACATAATAGGATGTGAGCGTGACATTGGAGATACTCTGTTCAGAATATATAACCGTGGTCTCATCATGAAGAAATATCACACTAACTAAAATTGAGGCACATTCTGTTAAACACCTGGCCTATGATCTTCAAAATTTTCAAGGTCATAAAAGTCAAGGAGTCAGAGCAACTGTTCCAGATTGAAGGGGATTAGAGAGGTACAATAAGAGGGTATTAAGAGGGTATTAAAGACCTTAAGAGGGCATTTCGGAGACATTTGTTGAAAGTTGGAATGGGGTATCTGGGTGAAGAGTGTACAGACATTCTTTGTATTATCTTATAGTATTCTTCTGGTTTTAGAGATTTTAACATTCTCCAAAAATTGTTTTAAACATTTATCCTGTTGCAATGTGGAAGATGGGTGAGAGAAGCAACAGTAGAAGCAAGAAGAAGTGTCAGGAAGCTATGGGGTGGTGGAGATGTGAATGAAGCCAAGAGAGATCAGGGAAGTAACATGAAAAGGACTTAATAGTAGATGATGCTTAAGGGTAAAGGTGGCAGAGATCCAAGGATGATACCCAGGATCTGGACTGTATCTCTGGATGGATGATGCTGCCATTCTCTGGAATGGGGATGCTGCAAAAAACCGGATTCGAGTAGTCTAAAGGTTGGAAGTAGACGGTAGGCTTGGTTTAGAACAGTGTTTCTTTCTCAAATGTGAGTGGATATCAGATTAACCTGGAGAGCTAATAAGGAGCACAGAAACATAGACTCATTGAAGCAGAGTAGAGTCTGGGCTTTTGCATTGTTACCAAGATTTCCCAGGGGATTCTGATACATATGAGATTTTGAAAGGCACTTGTTTAGAACATTTTTATTTTTATGTGCTGGTAAGATATCTAAGTAGAGCTGCTGAATAGTCAGCTGGATATATGGGTTTGAAGCATGGGAGAAAAGCCCAAATGAAGATGTATGTTTAGGAGTCATTGACATAAAGACAGGAATCAGAACAGTGGGTGCCCATATACAAGAATAAATTCAACATGGACTAAAGACTTAAATGTAATACTATAGAACTCCTAGGAGAAAATATAGGCTGTAAACTCTTAACATTGTTCTTAGTAATATCTTTTGGATATGTCTCCTCAGGCAAGGGAAACAAATAAAAAATAAATAAATAAACACATGTGACTACATCAAACTAAAAATTTTTTGTACAGTGAAGGAAGCCATCGACAAAAGGAAAAGACAACCTACTGAATGGTAGAAGATATTTGCAAATGATATATTTGATAAGGGGATAATATCCAAAATATACAAGGAACTCATATAACTTAACTCCAAAAACACAAACAATTCAATTAAAAAATGGACAGAGGACCTAAATAGACATTTCTCCAAAGAAGACATACAGATGGCCAATAGACATATGAAAAGATACTTAACATCCTTAATCAGCAGAGAAAGGCAAATTAAAATCACAATGAAATATCACTTCACATTTCTCAGAATGGCTATTATCAATAAATCAACAAACAACAGTATTAGTGAAGATCTGAAAAGAAGGGAATCTTCATAAACTGTTGATAGAATTGCAAATTGGTGCAGCCACTGTGGAACAGAGTTTGGAGATTCCTCAAAAATTTAAAAATAGAACTATCATATGACCCAGCAATCCCACTTTTGGGTATTTATAATAATAATAATAATAATAATAATAATAATAATAAATCTAAAACACTAATTTAAAAGACATATGCACCCCTATATTCATTTCAGCATTATTTACAGTAGCCAAGATATGACAGTGACCTAACTGCCCATCAGTAAGTAAGTGGATAAAGAAGATTTGATATACATCTTAATATATATTATACATATATAATAGAACATTACTCAGCCATAAAAATGAATGAAACCTTGCCATTTGAGACAACATGGTTGGACCTAGAGGGTATTATCCTAAATGAAATAAGTCAGGCAGAAGAAGTCAAATACCACAATGATCTCGCTCATATGTGGTTTTATAAAACAAAATAAATGAATAAACAGAACAAACAAACCCAAGATGCAAAGAACGTTTTGATGGTTGCAAGATGGGAAGGGGTTTGCAGGGATGGGTGAAAAGGGGAAAGGGGTTAAGATGTACACATTGCCAGTTATAAAAACAGTCACGAGGATCTAAAGTATGGTGTAGGGAATGTAATCAATAATATTATAATAACTAGGTATGACATCAGATGGGTACCAAACTTATGGGGGTGATCAATCTATAAGTTATATATATATAAATGTCTAATCACTATGATGTACCTGAAACTAATATTATAATTAACTATAATTGAAAAAAATTTTTAATTAATGAGTATAAGTGTAATTAACTTGGAAGAGAATGCAGTAGGCCAATGGCCTCATTCTGAGCATAGGAGCCCGCCATTGACCACTACAGATTTATTAATATATAAAGTAGGAGGTGTGGATGTCCAGTTGTCTCTTTCCTCCAGAGAGGAATTACTAAGAATTTGCTATAAATCCTACCCCTTCACTTTGCGGAGGAGGGATCTAGGGCCCAGACTAGTCAAATGAGTCCCTCGAGGTCACACAGTTTGTTAGTGCAGCTTTGGCCCTTCATTCTAGGTACCCAAAATCCAAGTCTAGTGTTCAGGATGTGATGGCTTTCTCTCTGGCCCTACAGTGTGCTGCACCCCGCCCCACCCCCACCCCCAACTCTGGTCATGTATGATGTTTCAGAAAGGCTATTTCTCTGTCTTCATTTCTTTTTCTTTTTTTTCTCCAACGTTTATTTTATTGTTTTTGATAGAAACAGAGAGACAGAGACAGAGAGAAGGGGAGGGTCCAGAGCAGTCTCCATAGTTGCACATCATCAGTTTTCAACATGGATTCATTCCACACAAGTGTGGGGGTGGGGGGGGGTGGGCGCTGCACAGGGTGGGAACTGGGCTGGGGGCCTCCTGCATGGAAGGTGCGCCCCCTTGAGCCAGGGGCTGAACCAGGGGGCAAGAACCCAACTGGGGGCCTCCTGCATGGGAAGCACACCCCAGTTCAGCATGTGGGTCCGCACAAGCCAGGGCCAGGATTCAATACTCGATCCCCAGGGCTGCAAAGCAAGCGCTTAATCCGGTGAGCCATCCGGCTTCCCCTTTGTTTATTTTTCTTTTCCTTTTCTTCCAAAGTATTGCCTTTTGAGTTCACATCAGCTGTCATCTTTGCCAATTGGCTCTGTTGGCCTTTGAAGTGCTGCACACAGAGACCTAACAATATTGTATCTCCCCAACCCCATCTTCAGGCAGAGGTGGGTGGGTTATTAACTTTCATTTATCTCTTGGTTTTTCAGGTCTACTTCTTTACATTTTCTTCATAGTTACTCTAGAATTTACATATATATGTGTATATATATATATATATACACACACACACACACACACACACACACATATATATATTTCTTTCTTTTTTTTAATTTTCATAGTCTACTTAGGATTAATATTGTACCAAATTATATAAAACATAGAAACAACAACATAATCAACACACTTACCACTCCACCCCTGCTGCCTTTTACATTATAATTGTCATCTACATACATTAAAAGCCCCATTAACTATTATCTTTGTAAGACAATCTTACAGTTTTTCCTTAAAATAGTCATATGGACTTTAAAGATACTAAGAAGAAAATGTTTTCTATTAACTTAAGATTGTTACTAATTCTCTTGCTCTTTCACCATTCCTGAAGGTCCAAGTTTTCCTTCTGGTATTATTCCTTCAACCTGAAAAACTTCCTTTAGCATTTCCTGTAATGTAGGTCTTCTGGCAATAAATTCTCTTAATTTTCCTTTATCAGAGAAATGTATATTTTGCACTCATTTCTGAAAGATATCTGCTAGATAAACAATTCAGGTGTATAGATTTCTTTCTTTTAGCACTTTAAAGATGTTTCATTGTCTTCTGGTTGCCATGGTTTCTGGTGAGCATTCCCAGTTATTTGAATCTCTGTTCTGTTGTATATATACTGTGATTTTTCTCTGGCTGCTTTCAAGATTTTCTCATTATCTTTGGTTTTTAGGTTGACCAGGATGTGCCTGAACAAGTTTCCCCCCCAAAAATTTATCTTGTTTGAGATTCTCTAAATGCCTTAAATTTGTAAATTTATGTCTCACTGTTAGTATTTGGGAAGCTTTTTAGCCACACGTCTTCAAATATTATTTCCTGTCCCTTTTTCTCTTCTTCTAGGACTATAATTACTTATATGTAGAACATACAAAATTGTTTCAGAGGTTCCTGAGCCTCTGTTCATTATTTGCCCCATTTTTTTCTCTCAGTTCTTCAAATCTTTTAGCTCATTGATTATATCAATTGTCATCGCCATTCTACCCCCCCCCAAAAAAAGTCCCTACATGACTTTTTTTCTGGTATTGTACTTTGCTCTACAATTGCTTATTAATCTTTCTTTCATACTTTCTAATTCTCAGATAAAATATCTTTTTATTCATTATGAACATATTTTTCTTTATCTCATTGAACATAAGTATAATAGTTGCTTAAAAGTTTGGGTCATCCTCAGGCTGGCCTTTTTCTTCACCACAAATAAATGGATCACATTTTCTTGGATCTTTGTGCCTAGCAGTTTTGGATTATGTACGTTATGAATGTTATGATATAGAGATGGTAAATTCTTTTGTATTGATCCAAAGAATGTTGATGCTTTTGATTTATCAGAAAGTTAACATGGTTAGACTCACCTTGCAGACTCTGTCCTGTCTGCAGTCAGCAATAGCTCAGATTTCAGTTCCTGTGGTTTTCAGTCTTTCTCACACATGTGTAGTTCAAGGATCAGCCAGAGAATTGAGAAAAGTTTACACCTGGAACTTGAGAGTGCCTTTACTTAGATCTTTTGTTTTCAGGGATTATCCTGACTCTCCAGCAGCTTTGATTATTCTGGATTTCTTCTCTTTCTCCAGCCAGAAAGAGGGTGGGTTTTTCAATTGGAGTTTTAGTCAAGGGGCAGACTTGTAAACTGCAAAAGTAAAATTCTCCTCTTGCTGTTCAGTTTCTGGAATCCTAGGGTGGTTTTTACTTTATTTTCTTTTCTCTTCTTTCCTTTTCTCTTCTCTTCTCTTCTCTTGTATTTTGTTGTTATTTAATGGGGAATCTATTTGTTGGAAGGACACTCCTCCAACCAAAAGTGGAATGAACCTTCAACTTATCTTCCCTTATCAAATAGTTCCATAAAACAGTCCTTTATATTGTTCTATTCCTTCTTAATACCCCTTTTTCGTGCAGTTCTTTCAAGACATTTTTTAAATCATCTTCTTCTAGTACAAATTGTTTTACTTTATAAGTGAAGATGTCATTAATAGCTATTACGGTTTTCTAGTTTTTTCTAGTAGGCCCTCAACCTTCATCTCTCATTCTGTCTTAATTCTCTACCACACACTTGCCCAGGTCTTTCGTCTCTGTTTTAAATTGTGGTTTCTAGCTCCAGGAGCATTTCCTTCCCACCAGTCTCCCAGAATAATGAAGAGATAAAATGTGTGCCTTTGTGCTTTCTTGCAATTGGAAGGAACCCACTCAATTAGGGAAGTGGTCTGAACTGCTCCTAACATGCCATCCTTTAAGAGGGACAGATAAATGAACTGGGCTGGGTTCTAACACCTGTGTGACTTATACAACTTTCTCTTTGGCAGATATACTTCTGAATACTGTGATAGGTATTCAAACAAACATTCCCATGTGTCTTAGTTTACTTAGGCAGCTATGACAAAATACCATAGATGGGGTAGTTAACATGACAGACATTTATTTCTCACAGTCCTGGAGACTGGGAAGTTCAAGATTTAGTTCCTGGTGGGAATCCTCTTACTGTATTGCATGTAGCCACCTTCTTGCCGTGTCTTCACCTGGGTACAGGGAAGAGAGAGAAAGAGAGAGAAAGAGAGAATGTGTGCACATGCGCTCTGGTTTCTCTTTCTCTTCCTATAAAGGACACTAATCCATGAGAGGGGGCAGGTCCCACCCTCATGACCTCATCTTCACCTAAAGGTTCTACCTCCAAATACTATCAAACTAAGGGTTAGGGCTTTAGCAGATACATTTCAGGAGGACACGAGCACTCAGTCCGTAATGTCATGCTTGTATTACAGACCAGTTCTCAATGTTTGATTTCACATGTCTCAAATATTTACTACCATGAGGACAAAGAGCACACACGCACCAGGAAAAGCGCCACCTCTTCGATCAGCCCTTTGGACTTGGGGCTTACACCCCCATTCCCAAACGTGATCTGCACCCTTCATCAGGTCACGCTGGTGGATGGAGCCCCAACTGGGCCCCATACATCTAGTCTGGACGGCAGCTTTCTCCTGATTTGGTCCACCCTCTCCTCCAGCGTGGCTGGCTTTGTCTTTTGATCAGTAGGAAGAGGCCTCATTCAGTCCCTTTGTGAGCATAACTTTCTCTTCTTAGTATTCAGCCAGGTTCCCTTCTGCTAAAGTCACGTCGACTTTGCCATCCTTTAGCGCCGCTGTCTGTTGCTGAGAAGTCTCCAGCCTTTCTCCACACCTTCGCCCAGCCCTGCTCCCGGCGGGCCTCCCTGTTTTATCATGAAATGCACTGCATCTTCAAGGCGCCTCTGATCTCACTCAGCCCTTGCCCCGCTGCTCCTCCTGCGGCCCCTTCCTCGCCTTTTGCTCCCCTGGCTCCTCCCACACCCTATGTTTCTTCCACTTCTGACGCTCACTTCCTTCCAAGCCTGCCAGTTTCTCATGCTCCTTATTTTCTCTCTTCTAATGTTTGCTGACGCTGCTCTCCGCCTTGCTCTGTCTCCCTCTGTGAACCTCCACAGAGCTGTTTCTTAGGCGTCTGCCCTCCTGATGGGAGGCAGAAGCCATCTTCTCAGGCCATTTGCTGGCTACACCCTGGTCCTCCCTTGATCTTGGTTGCTTTTCTGGGTCTTCCTCACATGCTAAGCTGTCTGTTGTAGCCCCTCATTTCCCGTAGTGACTGCCTGGCCCCGCTCAGGGACCGCTCAGCAGTTCCACTTCCTCTCGAATCAACCCCATCTGCGTCAGACTCGTTTCTTGCACTGCTGTCTTAAGCATTGAGCACAGAGAGTCCATCTTCCCTGCGGGACAAGGGACAGCCCCTCTAGGATGATCTCTGAGAATCCCTGGCTCCATGGCTCATCCTGAACCTGTTGGGAGAAATTAGGCCTGCCTCTCTTGTGCTCTACAGAGGCCCTGTGCCCCTGTGATGAATTTCAGTCATTTCAGGTCCCCATGGAGGCAGGACCCTTGTCCCATCCCCCACCCCACCCCCACCCCCATTATTCCTGTGAATTATCTCGGTGGCAGCCTCCATCTTCATTGCATTTCCAGGAGAGGACCTCGAGTAGAGCTACGATCATCCACGCTGAAATCCTTCGCAATAGAATGTGACCTTGATTCTATGCTATCGTGTTGCCTGTTTGAGACCTGTCTTCAGCAATGTGGGCAGGAAGGTGCCATGACACCCTCTCTAGAACTCTAGCCTGCTGTGGTGTAGCAAGGTGGTTTGTTGAACATGGTAGGAAGAATACAGGACTTGGATTCAAATTATGCTTTATAAATTTGGCCTTCAGCCTCCTCATCCCTAAAATGGGATTCTTGGGAATTTGCAAGCCTGCATGTGACAGAGTACTGGAAACAGCTTCCAGTGCAAGTCCTGCCCCTGTCGCAGCTCATGTGACCATTGTCGGGGCTGCCATGAGTGCTTCCCCGGTCCCAGGAACCCCTCCCCGGCAAGACAGGCTCAGGTATACGTTGTCACGGTGTTAACTGGTAAGAAGAAGGTCCTGTGACTTTGCCTATCTCTAGTCACTCCAAAACGGAAACCGATAGGGCAGGGACCCATGAGAAATGCAGGAAAAGCTGATAGTTGAGGACTCTCATGACAAGATCACCATGGAAGAATTTTAAAGGAAGCTTCTCAAGAGAAACAAGAGAGGCGATGCCGGGATGGCTCAGTGGGTTGAGCGCTCATCTTGCAGGCCCAGGGTCTGAGGATCAAATCCCAGCCAAGGACTATGCAGACCCATATGCTGAACTCTAGTTCAGTTCTCACCAGGGTAAGCTTCCCATGTGGGTGACACCCGGCTTGGTTCCTGCCCTCTGTGGCCCAGCGCCCACCTGTGGAATGAAACTATGTCGAAAACTAATGACATACAGCTGTGAAAACTCCTCCTTCTCTGTGTCTCTCTCTGTCTCTCTTTCTCTCTCTGTCAAACACAATAAAAATAAATCTAAAAAAAAGATATATAGAGAAAGAGAAATAAGAGGGGAAAGACAACTAAGATCATTGCGTCCATTGAAACCATGCTTTTCACACTTCACTGTCCATAAAATCCTGGGAGGGCTTGTGAAAGTACAGATTTCTGGGACCTCACCCCCAGAGTTTCTGATCTTTGAGTCTTAGGTGGGGCTCAGAAATGTGCATTTCACACAAGTACCCAGATAATGCTGATAATGCTAGTCCTGCACCACTCTTGGAGACCACTGCATTGACACTGATTTAGGGGGCAGACATTTCCTTCATCTTTCAAAAGTCAAAGTAAATCTGACCCTGCATCCCTATCGTGTCTGGTTGGAAGAGAAACCATACTTTCTGTCATCTTAGAACTCTCCGTTTCTTCCCCGAGCCTAGGGGACAATGAAGGTCCCGGGGCATCACTTGGGCACCATGGACTGGGGTCCCTATGCCTCTGGCCCAGTATCACCTCTGTCAGAGGAAGGGAGGGCTCAAGACCTAGAGGCAGATGCTGGTTTGGGGCTCTGTGGTGGGGACACCCCAGGTCTTGAGATTCTTCTACGCCATAGCATCAAAAGCATACAAAGTAACAGCTCAGTCATTTTAATTGTCACAGTTATCAGCAAGCTGGCTGCTTAGTAATCTGAGATTGAACTCAGAGAGGGTTTCTTATATAGCATTTGTTTAGTCCCCATCTTTTGTAAGTAAATAAGCCTTGAAAGAAGGTCATTCAGGGCACCTAAGGGAGTCACCCATGTCTGGAATGGAGAGTTCTTTTTTCTCTAGCAAACATGCTTGAGAATATTTTGAAGAGGTGGATCTGCAGAGAAAAGATGGAGGAGGTTAAAGCATCAGCCTCAGGGGTCCCCCATTCTTCATGTCAGGCTCTCAGCCTGACCTGCATGGGAGAAGTGGGTGCTGCAAACAGTCTGACACCCCTCTACTTTGGCACAGCCCAGAGGAGTGGCAGACCTGCATCACTGTCCCCTGACACAGGAGGGGAACGAAATGGTTCACCACCATATGATTCAGGGCACAGGACGGTTCTGTGAACTTTCCCCCAAGCCTGTGGCGAGTGGCTGCCATCGGCAATACACACACAGCACACACATGTATACAGTGCAGTACACACACATAGACACACAAAGCAGAGTCAGAGACACACAGGGAAATACACGCACGCACCCAGGCTCCCCAGAGACATCAGCTACACGCAGACACAACCTTCTGAGTACAGGGTAATGACAGGGCTCCTTTCTTTCTTTTATTTATTTATTCATTTTTTATTTTTGAACTGAACTGGGGGCCTCACCGCATTCAGGAAGCACACCCCAGTTCAGCATGTGGGTTCGCCTGGGCCGGAGCCGGGATTCGATCCTAGGTCCTCGGGGCCTCAAAGTGAGCGCTTAACCCGCTGAGCCGTCCCGGCTTTCCCGAGGCTCCTTTCTTTCGTTACAGCCCAGAACAGAGTTCAGCTTCTTTAGACATCTATTTTAGATTTTTGTTGTTCTTTATGATATACTTATACTTAAAAGGTGCAAAGAAAGCAGAAACTTCTCTCAAAGATAATCCTGCCTACAAACCTTCTGGAAAAAGCCGCCTCGGCGTGCACTTGCCAGCTCCCCTTTAAGAAGTTACTGCTAAGTGGGTTGATTCCCACTGCCTGACGGGTTTCAGCTGGGCTAGAACCTTCATCCTTCAGAATGAGAAAGGTTTGCCAGCTTTCTGTCCAGCGACCCAGGGTCCACCTTTGCTTCCCACAATTCCTGGTGGTTTTTACATTTAAATTACACTTCTCCCTTTCTGATCCCTGGCTTCCCTCATGAGGTCATTTTCCAATTAGAATTTCTCACCCTTCTTTCAGTCACTGAGCTTGGGTAACCAAGTGTCAGTTGGGTGGATGGGAGAGTGGAGAGGAATAAAGACAAGCAAGGGAAAGGGGGGACCCCTTTCACTGCAGCCAGAATGAAGCTGAGTCCTGGTCCCAGGGAAGTTCTTCTGTGGCAATAATCAAGGTGAGGGAGGAGCCATTCACATGCCACTCTGCCTCATGCTCTGCTGTTCAAACAATTCTTCAGGCCAGTCTGCCGCTTCCTCCATCTGATATTTCTCCCTGGGTCACTTTGTTACCAGATGCTCAGTTAGGGATACCAGGCCCTGACTGAAATGCCCTTTTGAAAAGACTCAGCAGAATTAGTAGGAGGAAGACCAGTGCTTTATTAGCCTGAGTGAGATCAGGATAGGAGTCCAGAGTCCCAGCCAGCTCGCGCCGTGAGGACTAGAGCAAGGCGGGGGGCAGGTTTCGCGGAATGCATACCCTCTGCTCGGAGCCTGGTGTGTGTGGTCACGTGGGCAAAGCCCTCCTCCGTATGGGCCTGTCATCATGCCTATCATCATGTAGGAGGGGCCAGAATCCTGGGGGTGGGCCCATGCACTGCCTCTACTCGCCGTTTTTCCAACCAACACATGTTTATTGAGCACTTAGTATGTGCAAAGCATAGCAGTAAACAAAACAGGCGGTTCCTGAGCTCCTTGCATTTCCTTCGCAGCCAAAAAGATGGGCGCTAAACAACAAATTACGCAATTAGCTATAATAACTGTTGTTAGGTGCTCTGGGAAGCATATATCCATCTGTATCACAGGACCCTGAAGAAGGAGCATTTGGGCTGAAACCCGGGGATGGAAAGGAGTTACTTAGGGGAAGGGTACAGCCAGGGCCTCATATGCCAGAGCTGGACACAGACCCTGCTTTCTCAGTGAGGACTGAACGTGGAGGAGAGGAGAATGCTCAGGGAGTCTGTGCTCAGGCACAGGTGGGCATGCTGGGAGACATGGAAAGTAGGGGTGAGTGAGCATCGAGGGGTAGGGACTGTGTAAGCAGCCCAAGTGGGCCCGCAGTAGCTTTGCTCCAACCTGTGTACTCCAGGGCATAGGAGAAGAGGAAGAATGGAATTAAGAGTCCTATTGCAAGTCCTCAGGGACTTGGCAGTGGGGGGTGGGGGTGGAGGGTCAGGGGAGGACTGTAAAGACATAGAAAATTGAATTGTGAGGGCCCTGGTTGGACGTACTCCTAGCAGAAGGTGGTGAGCCAGATTTCACCTTCTCAACTGAGGTCCTGGCGAGAGTTAGTCAAGAAGTGAGTGAACCAATCAATCAAGGATCAATGATTTCATGCAAGAGGCAAGAACCTCTGTTAGCATAGGAAATTAAACTTATATTTAGTATGTTGATTAGCAGTAGTATCTGTAAATCACTCACTAAAATATAGGCTTATTTTTCTGATTGGGTACTTAATAAATAAAAGTTTGGAACCCTAAGTAAAGAGAGTAAAAAGAGATTACTTTCAGCTTAAGTGAGAAAAAGGGGTGGTATAGATTCCCAGATGAGTTAGATATGAACTAAGCAGTAAAACTGGGCACATTGGGTACTTGGCAACTGTTTATAGATGAATAGATAGGCAATGGGTAAGTGGATAAGGTTAAAAGGGCTCAGAGGCTGAGGGTTTTTCCAGAAAGAGATAATACTCTGATCAGAATGAAAGAGGCCACAAAGTACCTAGTATGCTCACTGGGCAGTGAACAGGCTGATTTGGCTAGTGTTGGAAAGAGGATGTGTGGGCCAATAAAATCATGGTGTGTTAGCCCTGGAGGGCCTTTTTATTAGATTAATTGTGTTCCCAAAACAAGATATCAATGAAATCCTAACCCTCATACTTGTGAATGTGGCCTTATTTGGAAATAGGATCTTTGCAGATACAATCAAGTTAAGATGGAGTCATACTAGAGGAGTGTAGGCCCTAAAACTGATCACTAGTGTTCTTATAAGAAAAGGAAAATTTAGACAGACAAATGCAGGGAGACAATGACCATGTGATGATGAAGGCAAAGTTTAGGTTGATGCATCTACAAGCCAAGGAAAATCAAGGATTGCCTGCAAACACCAGAAACTGGCAAGGAGAGATTCTCCCCTACCAGTTCCAGAGGGAGAAGTGTCCTGCCAACACCTCGTTCAGGCTTCCAGAACGATGAGACAATACACTTCTGTTGTTTCAAGCCACCCAGTTCAGAATACTGTGTTACAGCAGGTCGAGCAAACTTATACAAGCCCATTGGTGACTAACTCCTTCGCCACCCTGGACAGCTGTGCAGTGAGTGGGTAGGCAGACTATCAAGGATTAAGGCTGGGACACAATGTGGAGGTTCTTGGATATATATCTGTAATTTACCCAGGATTCAAGACAACTTGACTGCGTGAGATTTAAGGCAACTTAAAACAACCAAGACCACTTTATAATCCTTGTTTGTCAAGTTCACTGACGTGGCAGTGCATCTTTGTAGGAGCATTGCCTTCAATGATCTATGAGCACAAGAAGTTAAATGAAAGTACCACTCAGGTTTCAAAAACCCTGACCATACGTTTCTTGACTCTTTCAGTCTGACTTATTTTGCTTAGGGCAAGGTGGGTGGAAGAACAGGGGGAACAGGGAGTAGGGAGGGGGCATCAAATATACGGTGATGAAAGGAGAGCTGACTCTGGGTGGTGAGCACATAATGCAATACATAGACAATGTAATGTAGAGTTGTACACCTGGAAACAATATAATTGTTACCAACCAATGTCACCTCAATAAATTTAACAATAAAAATAAAATGTTAATATTAAAAAAAAGTGGGGGGAAAAGGCCCTGACCAGCCTTGAGATGCTAGAAGTCTGCAAATCTCCCTGTAGTTCTGCAGGAACCCTGCACATTTTTAAAGAGGTTGATACAGTGGATGTGGTGCTCTTCGCATGTTCCCAGCCCAAACCCCTCCAGGGCCTCATAGGGCATGGCCTAGCAGCTCTCCTGTGGGTCTGGAGACTCTCTAGAGGGCAAGGTGTTTATCCAAGAAAGGGAAGCCAAGCCCTTTAATCCAGCCCCTGCAGAGCATACAGAAGAAGTAATCGTGATTTTATAAAGACCCCAGAACCCCAAAACCAGCACGCTCAAGGCTGAGCATGTTTCACTTCCTCTAGGAAAGCTGAACTAAAAAATCTGAAGGCAGCCAAGAGACTCCCTTTAGTACAGTTTACAGATTCAGTAGTAAAAGAAAGAGGGAGTCAAGACAAGAAAGAGAGAGGGAGAAGAGTGAGAGAAGAAAGGGAAGACCTGGAGGATAGCTGATCAAAGGCCATGCTGCTAATATTTACTCTGCAGGATTTTAGAAGTGAAGATTTCATTTTAATCTTCCCACAAAAGCATTCATGTAAACCCTTTCCCTGTGAGAAAGCGAGAGAGTAAGAAACAGGAAACAAAGATTCTCAATGAAAAGATCCACGTAGACGTCCGCTAATATTGCTCACTTAGAGAATACATGCCATCTGGGTGTTTGATAAAAAGAATAAAAAGACATAAAGAAAAGTTCAAAGCCATGGGTTTGGCGTGTGAGTTGCAAGCTGCTCGCCTCTTCCTGTGGCCAGCTCTTTGTTTTATTGGAGAAGGATATATATATATATATATATATATATATATATATATATATATATATACCCCTCCCCCTTGGTCAGCAATGACTATTTTTTCAAAGTGACATGTCAGGTATTTATTCCTATATTCTCTTGTGGCCAAAGAGCTGAGCAGTGAAAAGAGGGGAGGGGAGGGGAAGTGACCTAGGTGACAAGAGCAAGACTGACATTTATTCATTAATCATCTGAGAATTTCCCATTAAAATGCAAAGCCATAGCCTGGTTGTGCCCGGGACTGACCCAGCAGCAGCTCATCTTGCTACTCCATGACAGACAGCACAAGGAGACCTGCTTTTGTCCACACACATTTCCTTACTTGCCGTCTAGTAGTATGTGTATGTTTGGGGCACGTACCCTGGGGCTCTGGCCCATGACTTAGGCTGGAGAGGTCATGGAGACCTGGTTATAGGCTCCATCATTTTTTATTTTTTGACAGAGAGACAGAGAGAAGGGGGAGGGCCCAGAGCAGTCTCCGTAGTTGTAGGTCATTAGTTTTCCATATAGTTTCACTCCACAGGTAGATGCAGAGCTATGCAGAGCTGTACAGGGCAGGAACCAGGCCAGGGGCCTCCATCATGGACTCCGGCAAGAACTGAACTGGGGCTACCCCCCATTTCAGCATGTGGGTTCACACAGGCCAGGGCCGGGACTCTATCCTCAGACCCCAGGGCTGCAAAACAAGCACTCATCCAGCTGAGCCATTCCGGCTTCCTAGGTCCCATCATTTCTGAAAACTTTCCCTTTGAAAAGGAATTAGGCCCACTCCAGGGAGCATAGTTGATGGCAGAGAATCCTGGAGAATCTACTCCAAATTGCTAAGCAGTGTGAGCTCATGTGCTTTTACACCAACATCACCAATAAAATGATATGAAATGGCTTTGTAGTGGGATATTCTACTCTGAGAAATTAGAAGAGCAAAAGTTTGGCCAGGAAAGGGGACAAGATAGATAGGAGGGAGACTTACCCCTTAATATCACTTTAAGAGAGCTTATATTCCTCCTAAATTACTTTTTCCTATTGCACATGCTAGGGTTTTATTATCTAAAATTATGATTAGTATTCTACAATAGTTTTCGGCACTAGAAAATTATTTTAGTAAGTAATTATTTAAAACCTATTATTCAATTTTGGGGGTTGTTTCTTTGTAAAGGTTTTTAATACCTGTTATCCTACAAGTAATCAGTGTCTTTAAATAACAAACACACTACACTCATTCTTTCCTTGCTTTATTTTTCAGTGTTTTTATCACACTTTAAATCACGTAGCATAACTCAGTCCAATAACTGTAATGACAGATTCAATACACAGGATTTCCCAGTAGGTAATTTGGAAGGTGGTTCCTTAAGCAGTTATAAGGACAAGGCTGAATTTTGAACCAGAAAATGTGGTTAAATCTTGGCTCTGACAACTTGTAACCTGGGATAAGTTACTTTACCTCTCTTAGGCTCTGTTCTAGTATGTTGAATGGGAATAATATATTACACTTGATCTAGATCATATCATTATTATAAAGATCAAAGGAAAATATTATCTTAAAAGTGCTTTAATAAACTTTTAAAGTCCTATAAAAATGTAAAAATAAAGTTACTTTAAAAGCTGATGAAATAGAATAAATTATTCTGGCTCTTAGCAAAACATTTTACCTGATTTGGGAGGTAAAAACCTGTTCCAATAAGATATGACATGCTAAATATAATTAACAATGAATGAGACTAGTTCCTTTTAATTAATACTGCAAGTGACAGGATCCTAATATAAAATCTAAGCGATGTGACATAGAGAGCACAAACTTGGATGGCAACGAGACCAAAATCTAAACTTAAATGTGTTAGAGAGTCTAACACATTACTGTTAGGGCCAGAGGACCAGAAAACCCACAAAAGGGCAGTCATGGAGCTCATGACCAGGCATATAGTTTTCAGAAAGTACCAGGTGCCTATGATACAAAGAAATGGCTTAACCACAAAACACACCCAACCCAGGTGCAATGTCTGTCGCTTTCCTTGTCCCCTTTCTGGTGCTTCCTGATACATTCCCACTCCCACTTCTGGTGCTACCTGATAGCTGCCTGTAAAATGCTCTCAACTCTCCAGAAGGTGCTGACGCCACTTTCGGAGTCAGCCCTGCGGGTCTCTTTCTTTAATAAACTCGCCTGTGGCCTGAACTCTGTGTGTTCCTCCCTCGGCAATCCTTTCAGTTACAAAACTGGATGAGGTATTTACTTCAGGAGCCTCGGTTTTTAAAGCTGTAAAATGGGGATAAGAGCCTATCTCTTAGTATGATTGTGAGAATTGGATGATACTAAGTATGTAAGTGCCCTGCAGAGAAGTTAGCACCAGGTAGACACTTCATAAATGTCCATTTGTTGTCACTTCCCCTGAGGTGCCTCATAAGAATGTGAATGGAGCTATATAGCCTGTTCTGTGAGTGTCTGTTTCTTCAACGCAGAGTCCAATAATATTCCCCCAATAACTGTACCACAAATAATGATGCCTTTTCATCTGAAACTTACTGCCCTCGCCGTAACAATTCAAGAATTTATCCTAGCTCTGGAACTCAACCTCATTACCCAAAACCTAGCATTGAAGTGCCCATCAAGCCAATGTAAATTCTCCAACTTCAGTACATGAGTGGTCAGTGGGGGAATGATACTTGTATGATGTTGAATGAAGTCCTGTGGTTCTCATACAATCTTTCTCTGGAATACTTACGTTTTGAAGCAATCAGGGTCAAGCTTTCTTACAATTTAAAGAGAAAGCTTTAGCGTAAGGAGAAGACTTCAAGAAAAAAGTTGAACATGTACGGAAAGGCCTTTCTTTAGTACAAGTAGTGGCTAGTTTAATGGTCTCCAAAAGCTCTATATTTTCCACCCTGTTATTTGGTGAAGCTGAGTAAAGATTAGGAAACTGAAAACATTTTTCTTTATGTTGAAGTTTATTTTTTGACAAAGAAGTCTACACTCTGGATCCAATTTTTAATTTTGACCAAACCGGTGTTAGGATGTTGAATGCCCCCCAGGATTTTCAGGGTTTTAGGCTGCAAAGGAGCGTATATGCTGATGCAAATGCAGGTTGTCATTTATCTGTGCTACTATGTTTATTAGGATTGTTGTGGTTTTGTTATATTTTGAATGATCTACTCCAACTACCATTTTTCCCCCATAGTCTCTGTTATTTGATGGGGCAGAATGAGGCTCTTTTGAAACATGCGTACAACATTATAGCAGAAGTGCCTCTATTAGAAAATCAGAGTCCATTCAGTCACTTTGAGGATATTTAGGCATAACAAATAGTTGAACCATCAGAAGGCCTAACCATCTAAGACAAGGAAAACTTGTAGGGGTTTCAATAAGATCCAAATGAAAACAATCATGTTAAAACATGTATGTGAAGCAAAGAAAAGGAAAAATGGGGGTCCGCCCTTGCATATGAGTCTCCAGAATGCCTCTCTATCCGTATGGCCAGTGCTCTTCTCTCCACATTCTCGAGTTAATAAGGAACTGGGCTGGGGCACTGCGGGGGTGATGGGTAGGCAGGCCTGGCTGGGCCCCAGACCACCACCCTGCTTCAAGCACAGCCTCCCCTCTCTTATCTGTTTTAGATATTGAGCTTTTTCCAAGGTTTCCTTTCAAACCAGGGTTTTGCCACTACAAGTTCAGTATTTGAAAAGTATAGACTATTCATTTTGATGACAGTAGGTCATTTTATGTAGTCACTATTCCTGTCCCCAACTATACTTTTTCCAACCATACTTTTTTGCCCAATGTTAATCTTTAAAGAAGATTCCAGGGAAATGTGATTATATTTTAGGAGCTCCAAAGCTAGGGTATTGTCCACGTTACATTTTTTTTACTGTCTATATTTGAAATCATGATAGAAATGTCTCAGGGCTCTCCTCATGGGCTTCTCTGTAAAAACAACTTCAAAAGGAAATGCCATTGTTTGGTTGGAGAACACCTTTAGATACATAATGAGTTGAGAAGGAGATTTATAAAAACTGATTATATTTGGATAAGGTTTCCAAAAAATAGATATGCTTTTTAATTGTGTTGAAACCATCCTCTATTAGAAGTGAACTCTTTCCAGGACCTGCTGCTGGAATTACATTTAGTTGTCATGTCTCTTTGGTCTCCTTCTATATGCAATATTTTCACTGTCTTTCTTTGTCTTTTATGACATTGATATTTTGTCTGAACACAGACACCTTTGTTCATTAATAGAACATTCCTCCTTGTGGGCGTTTTCTGGTATTCCTCATAATTATTCAGATTCTACTTGGCCATAATCCTCTGTAGGTGAAGTTGTATCCTTCCTAGAGTATCATATCTCAACACATGATATCCATCTGCCCCTCGTTGATATTATCAATTTTAATCACCTGGTCAAGAGTTTTGTCCAACTTCTCCAATTGTATCGATAGCTTCATACAGCATATATCTTACATACATTCTCTCCTATAACTTATAAAGCAACTTGTGGGGAGATAGGCCCACAATGCAATACCCTGGTCTTTATAAAAAAATCTCACCCCCACACTCCTAGTTTTAGCATTCATTGATTCTTACCTGATCCTGTCTGTGTTATCCTGGCTGCAAAATGATGTTTTCCAAAGCTAACCACCATGCCAGCACTTGTCATTGACAAAGAGGTATTTTGGATCATAGTTCCATAACCCAATCAAACATTTCTTTGCTCTGCTTGAAAACTCAACCTAATAACATTCTGAAGATCACAACCTCTTTGATTTTTGCCTGGGATGTTTTGGAATGACCTTTGGACAAAAAAAAAAAAAAAAATGATAATAAGATTCTCATCTGTTCCCAGGTCGCCATTCCCTGTTTTAGGCTATGGCTCTTCAGATCTGGTCTTATTCCATCACTATCCGCTCTGTTCACTGTTTGATATAAATAGTCTATGGTTACTTGAGGTGAGGTGAGAGCAGGATGAGGGCAAGTGGACAAGTTCCTGTCAGCTGCACAAATATGCTGTGTTCTTCGTTTCAGCTGCTCTGCCCTCCTGCCTGCTCTGCTCCAGAGCTAGGACGCCCTGCCTTCTACTTGTCCTAATCTCACCCGTCCTATGCCACAGGCAGTGAACTCTAGCTCTGGAGAGCCCAGAAAGCTTAACATCCTGTCATCCTTGGGAAATTCTTAGATGCTCCTATAAGAGGTAGAACCTCTGGATTTACAAGGCCAGACAGCAAGCCTTCTGCTTACTGTGTGCAGAGGCCAAAGGTCTTGGGAACTTCCCAGAGCTTCTCTTGACTTATGGTTGAGAATTATTTTCTAAGCCTTGTGAGTTCCCAGGCCTTGGGAAGCCATGGCTCTGGTAGGAACAGGAGTTGTTTTGAAGGGCTTACAGTTCACCAGCCCCAGGTAAAATGGGTTCTGAACCCTCTGAAAAGAGAGAGTCTTCAGACTTCAACGGGAGATGTTGCCATGACTCTCATAATTCCAGAAAATTATAAACAGAGGCTCCACAGTTCTAGGGAGAGATTCAAGACTATGGCGAGATTAGGAAAGCCCCAACTCTAATGAATGGGACCGCCACATACAGAAATGCTCAAGTTCAGGGTTGGAGGAATAGAAACTAAGGGTCTCTTCTTCCTGCTGTGAAAAACCTGGTTGCCTTTGGGACACCCATATGCTAATTTATTCACAGGCTCCCTTGGGCTCAAGACAGACAGGCAGGGAGGCAAAGACCAGGGTTCTAGACCCACCAGGTTAGGGAAAAGTTAGGTCTGGGAATGTGGGAGTGAATCCGGGAGTTGGTTTTCTAAGAAATGGGGAAGTGTGGTGTAAATCCTAAGGTAGCTCAGAAAAGAGATCAGTCAAGGGGAGAGGACAGGTAAGACACAAGCAGCACTGGCTGCAGCCTAAATCAAGCTGTGCCTCTAGCACAGCCCGAGCAAGGGTTCTGTAGTGCAGGACTAGGCGGGGCAACAGAATCCACGGCCAAGAGTAAGAGATTGGGAACCACCACAGGCAGCTCAGCCCAGATCCCAGCCTCCGCGGTGCTCGCAACAGTGTTGTTTCGTCTGTGCTGGTGTCACGCCAGCGCCCTCCTCCAGACTGCTCAGATTCTCTTCAAAGCCTCCAGCTCCCTCCTCAAGTTCATACCCAGCCCTGCATCGTTCTCAGCAGCTGGCGTGGCTTCCTCTTTTATCACAGTATCCCAGAGCTTTTATGTTCTGCTCAGTCCCTGTTTGTGGAGGGAATAAGAAATTAATGAATGAATGGCAAACCTGTCCCTGGAGATCTGAAATACCAAGCAAGAGAACAGTCAGTGTCGAATGGAACAGGAGCCCACATACAGGGAGCAAAACGCTGTCCCAAAGCAGCTGGGTTCTCCACAGCGGGAGAAAGAGACCCTCCGTGTCTGCTCTTCCAACCCCGGACTTGACTCTGCCCCTGTGGCTCTTAGTGACTGTTATGACCAGCCCCACTCACCCCACTGTGACCATTCTAACCCCCACTCCCTCCCCCCACACCTAGTGGAGGACTGATAGCAGGCAGGGGAGGGGGCTTATCAGACCAACCGGAAAGGTTAGCCCATCGAAAGAAAGGGACCTAAAGAAGTTTCTAGAATGCTATATTTTAAAAATATTATTATAGTTTTATTTATAAAAATAATGCTTAAAAACATCAAATTATAAAAACATGTTTATAGTAAAGATGAGGGGATGCTGGATGACTCAATGGGTTGAGCACTTGTCTTATGGCCCCAGGGTCCGAAGATCCAGTCTCTGCCCTGGCCTGTGTGGACCTATCTGCTGAACTGAGGTGTGTCCCAGTCCAGTTCTCGCCAGAGAAAGATTCCCAAGTGGGAGACCCCAGTTTGGTTCCTGCCCAGGGCATGCCTCCCACGCAGGAATCCCTCAGCCCAGTTCCTTCCCTGAGTGGCCACGCACCCACCTGTGCCACAAAAATATATTGAAAACTGATAGGAGCCCAGCTGGGGGCAAGAACCGAACTGGGGGCCTCCTGCACACCCCAGTTCAGCATATGGGTCTGCATGGGCCGGGGCTGGGATTCGATCCTTGGTCCCCAGGGCTGCAAAGCGACTCTGTAATTAATAGTTTGATATGTTTTCGTCCCAACTTTATTGTTCGTGTGTATATTTATTTTTATATCACTTTTATGGTCTCAGAAATGGTCTTATACTAGACATGCTGATTTGTTTATCAACATGCTCTGTTACTTAGTGATATATATCATAAATATGACCTTTTGCCCCTTTAATCTCTTACTTGATGCCTTTGGAAACCTTTTGCAGTTGCCCTGTACATTTTCCAGGCTCTTTCTTGGGCATCCTTTGCATGAATGCTCTATAGAAACTATTATACTTAACAAGCTCTCTTGGGATGACCATCTAAGTGACTTCTGATGTATTATTTCAAATCTGTGCTTCAGTGAAGATTCTTATATAGATATCATTGCACACTTGTATAGGTATTTCTGTAAAATAAATTTAAAAAGAGAAATTGCTGGATCAAAGAATTTACACATTTAAAAATTTTTTTATTTTAAATTTTATTGAAATTTATTTATGTATTTATTTATTTATATGTATGTATTTAAAATTATTTAAAAATAATTTCAATCATAGAAAAGTTTCAAGAAGAATAAAACAAACAACACCCATATAACCTTTGCCCAGATTCTTCACCTATTGTTATCATTTTACCTCATTTCTTTATTATTTGCTGGCTCTGCATCCGCCAAATATTTCTTTCTAAACTCTTGGTAGATATGCTGCATATATCATGGCTCTTTATCCCCATATATTCCTGTACACTCAGTGTGCATTTCCATATTTCCTGAGACTAGGGATATTATATTCTCTAATATAACTACAGTATAATTATCAACTTCAGTAATTTAACATGGATCAAATACATCTTCTGCTTGTATTCTAAGTTTGTTAATTGACCCCAAAATGTCCTTTTTAGCTCTTTTTTTTTCTAGTACAGGATCTAGTCTAGGGTCAGATATTGCATTCTGCTGTCATGTCAGTTTAGTGTCTTTTAATGTGCAACATGTTCACAGTCTTTCTTTGTTTCTTATGATAACAATTTTTTAAAGAATACCGCCGCTCTCCCCTTTTTTTACTAGAACCTTTCTATTGGGGGTTAGTGACTTCCCCTCATGATGAGACCCGGATTATGCATGTATTACATTATGTAATACATTACGTAAATGATGCTGTGTCCTTCTCAGGATATCACATCTGGAAGCACAGGAAGTTTATCGGTTCCTCAGGGTGATATTAAGAATTGCATATTTTACATTTTGGTAGAAAAGAAGTTTATTTTCCAAAACCTCTTGCCAGTTTATAGTCCTGCCACAGTTTGTGAGATTTCCCTGTGTCCTCGTTCTCCCTCACACGGGACCCCATCTGTCTTCTTAACTTACTCCCGGTCTGTGCCCTGTGCTGATTGATACTTTATTTAAAAAAGAAAGCAAAGAATTGTTTTCTCATTTTACTTTGAGGAACATCTTAACATTTCTACCTCACAACACATGTTCCCCAAACATCAAAAAATGGGGTATGCTCACACAGCCTTTTGCACCCTAAAACTCACTCGGACTTGGCCAGTCTGGGGGTGATGATGGCTCGGTGGCGGGTGGGGGGTGGAACCCCTGCTCTGAAAGGAAAGCAGAAGCCAAGCTTTTCTTTTCCCTTCAGGAGAGAAAAGACGCTACCTGCCCTCCGTACACAGGGATACGTCTTCAGTTATGTTTCCCTCTTCTTTCCTATCTACTATGAGGAAAAGGCAGCACAGGATTTAGAACAACAGGACCTAGGTTTCATGTGCCCCCCTTTATCTTTTATAAGATGAGAAGCCATGGCTACTGTCCTCTCCTCCCCAGCTCCCAGTGTCTATAGAATGAGCCTCCAAACACCTGGTAACTGATAGGGAAGCTCCACAGGAAGGTGCTGGCCTCCCCGATGGCCTCTGGGGCTGGCTCTGCCCCTCCATGGCCACCTGTCATTGCCACAGAGGCGGACAGGCGCCCAGAGAACAGGGCTCATGCCGGGAGGCAGGCGGAGGAGCCTCGCGCTCACATCTTGCGCTCCACCAGCATTAGCTAACAGCTCCTCATCCGCCCCTCTGAGATAATTAAGCATTATTATCCCTATTGGCAGGTGAAGACAGTAAGACAGAGTGGTTAAGTGACTTGGTTATAACTGCCGGGAGTGTTGGAGGGAGAAACCATGCCAAGAAAGGGGTGCAGTTCAGGAGGCCAGAAGAGCTTAAGCTATTTAATGTAACTGATGATAGCTGTTGGAGGGTGGGGGCAGGGAGTGGAAATAGAGGTGGTGTGGCTTGTGGACAATGGTAAGGCCCCCCCAATTACACTGTGAATAAAGAATACACTGGTATATCTACTAAGATGGGCTGCCACGCATCTGTCAGACAGTCACACTGCGTGAAGAGAGGGGAAAATGGAAGGCCAGAGTCAGCTCAGGGAGGACAACGAACTAAACTCCCCGGGCCTCCCAGAGCTGGACGGAGTCTCTGAGGTGCCTGTCAGAGGCCAGCCTCCATCTGCTGGCAGAATCCACCTGACCCACAACCGCCTCCTCTCTCTGCTCACTGTCAGGAGCCCCCACCAGCCACACAGCCGTAGGAGGTGCTGTCCTCCCGTGGAGCCCCAGGGGGTGCCTGAGGGCAAGGTGGGACGGCCATCAGGACCTACTGACAGACACAGGACTCACAGAGGCATGGGCACAAGTAGGAGACGTGCAGTCTCTGGGGTAGGCCTGGGACTAGGGGTGCACAGCGGTGGGGGTGGGGGCCCCAGGAAGAAGCACAATTCCTGCTAAGTTCAGAGAAGCGGTGGACACACACTGGACATGGCCCAAGAATGGAAGGGTGGACAGAGAGGGGCCATCTAGCCTCCTCCTCCATCTTGTGCCTCCCCTGTGCCCTGGTCCTCGCCACCCGCCTTGTCATGCCAAGGGCCTGGAGGCTGGCTCCCCACCCATGCCCCACCCCTGGGGAGGGGTTTGGGTCAGTATCAGAGCAGACCTATCCTTGCCCACCAGGCCCTTGGTGGGCACTGGCTAGGTTGGCCAGATCCCCCTTTATTGTGTTCTTTTGTTTTGTTTTTATTAAATTTATTGAGGTGACATTAGTTAGTAAAATTACATAGGTTCCAAGTGTACAATTCTACATTACTTCATCTACATGTGCCAGTGCATGCTCACCACCCAGTCAGTCCTTCCATCACCATCTATCTGATGACCCCGCCCTCTGCCCCTCCCCCCTCCCCCCTTGCCCTCTGGTTACCGCTAAACTATCGTATGTGTCCATGAGGTGTTTTTTTTTTTTTCTATTTTGATTGTTCATTTTATTCTGTTCAGACATCCCATTTTAAACGGGACAGAAAACAACGATACTGTCCTGCTTTAAATGCTATCTCTGGTCAGCCTACAGACACCTTGAATTTAGCCCGGTGACACGAGGCTGACCAGATGTACCGGACAGTACCGTTGTTTTTTGTCCTGTCTCTAATGGACCATCTGGTCAGCCTCGTCCTGGCTCCTTTCGGAGGTTAGCAGCGGTCCAGTATCTGGGACAGGAAAGTGCAAAGACTCTAAAGCCCGTGGGGCCAGATCATCCAACCACTGTCTCCAGGGGCAGAACTTGCAGAAGGACTGATAATGAGGCCCAGGCTTCGGGGAGTGCACTGGCGAGGCCCAGCCTGCCCCATCACTGGGCTGATGCACTGCGGAGTCCCTGGAGAGCGCCCTCCTCAGGGCAGATGCAGTACTGTTCCCTCCACTCACCTTGGTCTGGCCCAGACTCACCACTCACTGCCTATTCGTCAAATGAATGAAGGCAGGCAGTGAATGTATTTAGCCCTTGTCTGTCCATACTTTCAATTTAATTATAAACTGAAGAAGTGCTGTGTGATAAAATAATCATAATCATAATAATACCCACATCTCAGTCATCAGGGACTATTTTGGGGGTGAGTAATAAAAGACAGCTGTTGGCTCTGACAGTGTAGTATAGAGTAACGATGTTTGTATGGTTGAACAGGGTTTCTGTTTTGTTTTGTTTTTTCCCCCCCATCTGGGAAACGTCACCAAGTGGCCTTTCTGTTCTTCACACATGAAGCACATACTACCATACGCATATTTTTAGTTAATTTACGTCCAAATAGGCCTTTCTCTCACTGCTGGAAAATGATGTTTGGGCTGCAATTACCTTTCCCAGCATCTCACAGAAGGGTTTCAGCGCTCACAAAGCTCAGGGGAGAGGCAGCAAGGACCCCACCGACTGTAAATCTCTCCATTTGTAGTTATTCAAATCACATATTTTATTACTCGTAGAAAATACATTGTGTCATTCATTTTGGAGGAGCAGCTAATGCTTCAAGAAAAGCTTTGAAAAACATTCTATTTAGAAACAATTTTGTCTGCAGCCAAAGCAGTGTGTCTTTGGGGGTTGTCATCTCTCCCAGCCCTTTTCTCTGTTCTGTGTGCTATTTGCATGACAAATAAGACCATCCTCTCAGAGAGCTCACCTGCTCCTGCAGCCTGGTTCCCACCGAACGTTCTAATTCTCTGTATGTTGCATTATAATCCTTAGCATAATAATAAATTACAGTGTCACCGTCAAGACTGTGGTTGCTGGAAAGAAATAAGCAGCAGGGCCAGATGAACTCTCTCAGAAGATGGAGAGACTGTTTTCATGCAAATTCCTGGCATCCTAGGGAACAGAGAACAGCCTCTTTATTATATAGATTCAGTTGCGATTCAGAAGCCAGAAGCCATTTCCACTGGCTGTTAGAAGCTGGTAGTGTTCGGAGAAAGATAACCTTTTAGGCAGAAACTTCTTTTCCTTCTTGGCTGATATGGGTCTTATCTGGAAAAATCACTGTGCTGATTAGGTTGGGGAAAATGGGTCCGTGTACTTCCTGAGTGCTTTTAAATAGAGACATTCATTCTGAAATACCTTCTTCATGTAACACTTGGAGCCACATTGGCCTTCTCAGTCTAGGGCAGTGGACAGTAACTAGGGGACAGGAGGTTGTGTCCCATGGATGTCCCCTGAGGGCAGGGCCATCTGTGTCTAGACTCTACAAAGTGCCCCTCTCTCATGGGCAGCTGCCTCACCGAGGCTGGTCACCGCACAGGCAGGATGGTCACCGCACAGGCAGGATGGTCACTGCTCCATGGGCAGAGGCCACCTGCCACTCCAGAGGGAGGCTTGCTATGCAATGTGAACTTCAGTCTGCCCTCATTCTCCTTGGGCCACACATATACTGAATGGAAGCTTTTATGAAGGCTTTTTCACCTCCATTCTAAGATCTTTTGAGGGTTGGTGCAATGTTGGCACCACCCCCGTGCCCTCACACTGCAGACACGGCTCATCAGTCATGGCCCTCCTCCTTACTGAGCCCAGACAAGGCTGCCGAATGCTTCTCAACCCAGCTGCTAACACTATAACCAGAGTGTGTATTCAAGACAGGACCTCACTCACTTCATAACGTATGCTGGGTTGCTCTATGCTGGTGGTTCTCCGTGTGTGGGCACCATGCTGCAGAGATTTGTTCAAAATGTAAATTCTCAACCCCTATCCCAGAACCAGCGCATTCAGAAGTCTGGGTTAGGGCCCTGTGATGTGTGTCTTAACAAGCCTTCTGGGAAATTCTGATGCACACTTAAACTTGAAAACTGCTGCTCCTGGCCAGTGGTCATGACTAGTGACTGCACATTAGAATTACCTGAAGCATGTTAAAACCTCCCAGTGCTTGAACACCACTCCCAGAGATTCTGAATGAACTAACTTCCCCAGTGGGCAGCAGAGCTTGAGAACCACTGGGCTGGCCCTCCTGGGTTTGCCCAGAAGAGGCACATTGATGCTGCCTCTAGCTACTTGAGCCTGGCATGCCCACCTGGGCTGGTAAGATGAGGGTGAATGAGTAGGATAAGCGATGGTGGCTCTGGATCATCCTCAGAGCTGCCTTTGGACTGTGGTCGTCATTACCACGTTTGTGGCAGTGCCCTGTGCTGCCTCTTGAGTCCTCACCCCCACAGCACTCACCTTGCCATCAAAGGGCAGTCCTTCAAGGTGTAGACTGGCCTGGGGCTGATTGATGGCACTAAGGTGTATTATGGAGGCCCCTGTGGTTGGTTTATCTGCTGGGCTCCACCCTACATGTGACAGATAGCCCTCACTCCTGAATTCCACTGCCCCCTAACAGGAGTTCCTGGTGGATCCGCCATCTGGCAATTTAACAACAAGCCATTTTAAACCAGTACCTGATCAAATTGTATGCATTCAATGCATTCGTCTGCAAACTGGATGGCTTTAAAGAGCAGGAATTCATTCCCTCACAGTGCTGGAGGCTAGAAATCCAAAATCATGGTGTTGGCTGGGAGTTGTTCGCCAAGGGCTCTCAGGAAGAATCCTCGTTGCTGGTGGTGGCCGTCAACCCTGGGAGTTCCTTGTCTTGTAGATGCATCACTTCTATCTCTGCCTCTGTCTTCATATGTTATTCTCTGCCATGTGTCTCTTTGTCTTCACATGGCCTTCTTATATGGACACCAGTCACTGGATGTAAGGCCCACCCTAATCTAGTATGATCCCATCTCATTGGGTTGTATCTTCAAAGATCAAATTTTCAAATAATGTCATATTCACTGGTATGGGAAGTTAGAACTAGGTTCTAGAACCAAAGCTATAAGCTGTGCCTGTGTCATCTTGCCATGACAAGGCCGTGAGCTGGCTGGGTGGCACTGGGGACATCCATTCCTCCTGGAGAGTGGGGCTGCCACATGCCCAGCAGGGTGCTGGGCAGAGTGGGTGCTGCAAAGATGCTCGCGGGGGCTGGTTGGGCGCGAGGACCTAAGCCACCTCTCCATACAACATCCTCTTGTTGTTATCATACCTACTGGCAGATGCCTGAAAATGGCTACCTTAAAATTAATCCTCTGCCAGATATATTCTCTTTGTTCATCAAAGCACACACACACACACACACACACTACAGTTTGTCTTACACCTCAGTTCGCACATGATTATTCTGAAGCAGTGGATTTCAAACTTTGGGAGAATTTCTTGGCAGCACAACCATTCAATGCCAAGCCGTATGTGGAAGATCAGTATATGAAGTCATTTGGAGGCCAGAGCCCTCTCCCTCCTTACCCCTTGTCCCTCCCCATTGCTCCAACAGGGACACTCCCTCCCCCAAACCCCCACCACAGAGCTGGGGCAACCTGGTTCTGCAAACCATGTAGTGCCCTCAGCATCCTAGGGGAAGCAAGTGGCCCAGTGCTTGGAGAAACCCTGTGCAGGGGTTCAGCCCCTCTTTGCCCACGTGGATGCAGACTCCTTCCCAGTGAGCCTCACCTGTTCCTTACCCCCCACCGAAGAACTCTTCCCCGTGTCCCTTCCTATCCAACAGAGCAAAGCACCACTCTGTGTCCCTCTCGTGCCTGCGTGGGTGAGGGTCCAGGACTCGGCGAGCACTGTGCAGTCATGTGAGTGTGTGGGCCTTAGGCCTTCGGATCCAGATGTCTCTTCCAGTGGGAGGACCTCCTTCCCAACAGAAACCCTGCCTGCTGCCCCGCCATCCCACCCACTTTACTTCTAGTCCCCTCCACCGGACTGGTTATCATTGTATCAGTTAGTAGCAATCCTTTCATCTAATTGAAGAGAAGTTAAATACTCATCACCGTAATAACCTCTGAGCAGCACAAGGCGACACTGATATAGAATGTTTGAAAGCTGAGAGGACAGCTGAAAATTCCCAGGAAAGAAGGTCCCCATTTCCCTGCTCCCCTGACATTGGCCTCCTTTCTGTTCTGCCTCCCCTGCTCTCCTGGCTATGTGGGAGAGCCGGTCCTGACAAGCTGTCACCTGCCTGTCCAGGACAGCTCTTCTCGGAGGCTCTGCCACCTGCTGGGAGGGGGCCATAGCAGTGACAGGCCAAACGCCGTGCTCAGTGAGGCCCAGCGGCACATGGTGGCAGGAGGGCTGAGGAGCCCTGCCCGCAGGCCTGGCATGGCCACTTTGCATGCAAGAGGGAGCAGCTCCACAGCTGTCACCCGCGGCCCTGGGGGTCTGCTCAGGACTTGGCAGAGAGGACACCTTCAGACTCCCAAATCTGCTCTTTGAAATTCAGAAGACCATGCTTTCATCCCCCTCCTTCTCTCTGTCACACACACACACACACACACACACACACGCGCAATAAGCCCTAACTCCCTTTTACTCACAGACCGATGGGGCTGGCCAAGTTTTCTGTGTCTCTCATTCTCTCACACACATATTGATACGTTCTCTCACAGAGTCTCGTTCGCTCTCTCGCTTGCTCTCTCGCTCTCACACATGCGTACACGCGCGCGCACACACACACACGCACACACACACACTAATTAAATTCCTGTTCTCTCCTACCTTACTCATCCCAGGTATTATGAAAGAGCAAAAACCCCTGTCCCCCTCCCCTCGGGGCCAGACCTCTCCAACATGTGACAACAACCCCTCCCCTAATGGTGACACACAGCCCTGCCCACCCCCGCCCCCCTGAATTACTGGACTCAGGCCTCCCAGGTTTTGACGGCTCCTGGTTCACTGGATGTGTTTTCTAGATTTCCCCCAGCCATGGGTCCGATGTAGATAAAGTCAGTAAATTCACTCTTGTTCTTGGGGGTGGGAACAAAGTGTCCTGTCGCTCAGCAGCGGGAGCCTGGCCGCCAGGCGTTAGTCACATTGCTAGATGCTGGCATTTGAGCTGAGGACATCTCCCACCACAGAAGCCTGCCGCCCTCCTTGGGGAAATCAGGACGGTCTGTGCAGAAAGCTGGGCATGTGTCTGGGGAGGCCACGCGGATCACCTTTCTGCCTCCTGGGTAGGAGACCAGATCAAAATACACTTTGCTCCTTTCTTGCTGGTGCTCAGATGAACCACTTATACATTTGGAAGGTATTTTTGCTAAAGTCCAACATGTATCTCTGGTGATCTGACAGATCGTGAGAATGGTCAGTATAAAAATAGCCTCCTTCAGCCGAGGCGTGAGGCCGGTGAGAAGGCAGGGCAACGGCTGCAGGTTTCATGTATTATGGAGGCAGAGGTCGGGCGTCGCCCATGGGCTGTGGGAGGGAGAGCCTGGTATTTGGCAAAGCACTGAAAATGGGGAGCATATTTGCTCTAGAGAATGATGAGTTTTGGAGGGCAGCCTTGGTGAGCACCCCCACTTTACCCCTACCAGTGACACCAGTGTCCTGCAGAGTGAACCCTGCCCTCTGCTCCCCTCCCTTTCTTTCCCCTTCGGCATCCGGGCCTCAGCTGTCCGGAATTACAGGTAGTCCCCATCCTCTCTCACCCCGGCATCTGCGCATGCTCCTCTGCCTGGACTCCACTCCTCTGGTCCCTTTGCCTGGTCAGCTTCCACTGGTCCTCTAGGACTGAGCACAGTGAGGTCAAGTTAAGACCTGCATAGCTCTTGCCCTCCACACCAGGCCGGTCCCAAGCATTCACTGAACAGTAGCCCACTTAATCCTCACAACAACTTGATGACGTAGGTATGATCGTTACCCCCCATTTTACCACTGAGAAGCCAAGGCCCAGAGAGGTTAGGTAGCTTGCCCCAGGCCACACAGGTGGAAAGGAGCAGTACTGGTGTCCAGGGCACTGGCCCTCTGACTGCCCCCATCCTATGTGAGGATTCTCCTGTGCTTCTCAGAACACCTTGCATCTCTCTCGGCCTCACCCTCCTCACTTTGCGTCTTCATAACAATGTGGTATAAGCTGCGGTTTCCTCACCTGCCACCCCAGTCCACATGCAGCCTGAGCACAGCCCGCCTGCCTGGCTCAGCTCTGGGACACCAGCTTCTCAGGAGGAACCTGGCCCAAAGCAGGGCTCGCTGACGATTTGCTGACAGGGCCAATGAACGACTAGATAGAGATCATCCCTTAGGTCAGGGGTCTCCAAACTACGGCCCGCGAGGCCCTCTCATCTGGCCCGTGGAGACCTTTTTATCTGAATACAATAATATTAAATAAATAATTAAAAACAACATCTATGTTTTGATTCTTTTTTATGTGGACCTCGAATGTGTAGTCGGTCCCCAAACTGCTGTTTGATAGTTAATGCGGCCTATGGACTGAAAAGTTTGGAGACCCCTGCCTTAGGTAAACAAGGCAGGCCCAGTTCTGGCCCACACACTGAGGGCCACGTTGGGAATATCCAGGGTGGGGTTGCAGGGCAAGAAGAAGGAGAAATAGACCTAAGTAGGGCCCCTTAGAAGAGTGTATCCCCAGCCTCCAGTGTCCACAGCCAGAGTCAACAGAGACCTCAGCCCAGGGCTCTGGGCAGGCTACGGAGTAAGGAACTTCCTCCCCCCACATCTCCTTCCCACATAAGCTCCCCCCATACTCACCCCCCCCCACACACACACAGATACACACACACATACCAGAGCGTGAGCACAAGGAACGTGGGGCAGGGAGCAGTGCTGGGTAATCTTGTAGTGGTAGATCCCCCTGGGAACATTGCTCATCGCATTCTTCCTTTTTTATTTGTTTGCTTCCTCCTGACCCAAATGTCCTGGCTCATACAATGCCAGGGGCCAAAGACAGCCAGCCATGCCTGCATCACAAAGCTCATGCAGCCCATCTCATGCAGGAGGGAATTTCATGTCGTAGTGCATTTGCAACAGTCACATTCTCTCCTCCCACCCAACAGTGACATTAGAACCTATATGCAGGGAACTGGGGACAAGGGGCAGGGGTGAAGCTTCAATACCAGCTCTCACCTCACATACTATCTGGCCGCATATAGCATGAGACCGGCACAGGCCACACAGATCCTTCTTGAGCATCTGAGGTGCGGTAATGGGGGGCTGTTCCTGGGGCACAGAGTAGCCTAGCTGTCTGCATTCCCGAGCCGTGGGAGCAGGGGAGGGCGAAGACGTGTGTGCTGGGTTTCTGTTCACCTGCCTTCCACTGGAAACCTGACAGCCGGCTGACCAGTGCCCTCCTTCTTCCAGGGAGGGAAGATCCCCGTGAGATGGACGGCGCCAGAGGCCATTGCCTACCGCAAGTTCACATCCGCCAGCGACGTCTGGAGCTACGGGATTGTCATGTGGGAAGTCATGTCATTTGGAGAGAGACCCTACTGGGATATGTCCAACCAAGATGTGAGTGTCAGCAGCACCTGGTTGCCACAACCTCCCATCCACGGGGTCCCTCAGGCAGCTCAGGGCCTCCTAGCCTGAACTTGAGGTGTCCGGGGCAAGGAATCTAGAGAGCCCCTCAGCACCAATGTTTGAAGCAATCCAAGAGCCCAGCGTGGAGATGTGACAGTCCTAGTGACCCCAAAGCCAGTAAAGGTACTCGGGCCAACGGAGGAGACAGTGGGCTGGTTCTGAACGGCTGTGGACCATGAATAGGTCAGGCCCCACATAAAGCAGGAGAGTCTCCCCTGCTTCAAAGCGCCCAGCCTGTGTGTTGTCACCCACCAGGCCTGACGTGGGGGAAGCAGCGCGGGTCAGAGGCGGCTTCCAAGCCCGCTCTGCTTCTGGCACTCGCACCTTTCAGCTTGAAAAAGAGGAAGTGTGAAGGGCCCTTCTTTCCTAAGAGTCCACTCTGCCAGGCGCCAATGTCACCTATCAGCTCAGGAGGAGTGGAGGAAGCTTCCCAGAACTGCTGGGATTCACACAGGCCACAGCAGTGCGACTCTGTCCCAGTGAAGGTCACAGCACCCCTCCAGGCTGCCCTCAGGCGACAAGGGTGGGAAAGGCAGGAGAAAGGTCTCGTGAGATGCTTTAAATAGAGGCATTTGGGGGGTGTTCCAGATGGAACCTTTTGCTCCTTAATTACTAAAATCTTGGAAGCCTTTTAAGGATGATTTGCTTTGATAAGGCCCCAATCAAAAATCCTATCTGGATTTCCACAGGGGTAGACCCTGGGCTGTTCCCAGGGACCTCTCCTTCTTTGTATTTTCAATACATGTGCTCCCCTTGGAGCTGAGAGGATTACTGTTTGCAAAAGCCTTCGTTCCTCTGTTCTCTGCTTGCTCTCGCTACCACCTTGGGGGTGGGGGTGGGGGTAGGCAGGGCTGTCCTCCATCCAGATCGCTACTTGGGCAACCAGCCTCACCGCAAGCACCTCCACGCTTGGGGGAGCTCTGAAGCGCTGGTAAACGCGAGAAGTCTGCCCTCAGCCAGCCCTCGCTCCAGCCAGAGGTTCAGAGCCATGGCGCTTGCTCAGAAGATTGAGAGCCATCTGGGAGCCCAGAAAACATTTTCCAATGAGACAAAAGAGGAGCCGGGGGCCCCCACGACAATGCGTCTTGCTCCCATGGGTAGAGTGGCCTCAGCCTAGAGCCGGTAAAATGGCCTTCTCCTTAACCAGGTCCCAGTGCCACCCACGTGTGGCATCTGGGTCCTTCATTATCTGTGATTATCCATGCCTTGCCTCTGCTCCTGGATCGTGCCGAATCAGTAAGTATCCGAATTAATGCCAAGGCTGGTTCATGAAATCAGCAGCACCCCGGTTCCGTCCATACCATCGGCGAGATGAATAATAAATGTTAGCCCGAAACAGCCAACCCATTTTGTGCTGCCCAGAGACTTTAATCCTATTAAGAACAATTCAGCACACATAGAATGGATTATGAAACTGTCTGACAGGCAAGAGTTGACATTCAAGATATTCTCAGCAAATGCATTCACCTATGCTGAAAACAAATGGAATTTCTGATATGAGACTTGCAGAATGTCCAAATCATTTATTCAACAAACACTCGTTGGATGCTAACTACGACAAAATATGGTGCTCACTGGTTCTGTTCTTGGGGGTTCACACTCCAGTGACACATACATAAGGCTACGGGGACATGTAGGTGGGGGAGGTAGAGAAGGCTTTCCAGATATTTGATGCTTGAGCTGAGCCTCAAAGGGATTAAGAACATCTGCAAAGTAGCTGTTTATTCTAATTTTGTTGTACGTCTCCAAATAAAGGCCCAGCACATTGTTCCAAGTGTGGTTCTGCTCTCTGTGGGAGGTGGGAGGAGCCTTTTGCCCGTTCAGAAAGCATTCCAGCCTGACTTGCACAAGAGCCAGGCCGGGCTCCCAGCGGCGGGGCGGCAGCCCCACTCATCAGAAACCACTGAGGTGGTGGCGGGAACGGGTTTTACAGATGACAATTGAAGGGCTTTAAGAAAGAGAATTGTAGAGGCAAGTCAGAGTGCTGGTAATTGGGCTTCCGGAGCCCAGGAAAGTCTTTGAACGTGTACAGAGAGTTTGTCAGCCAGAGAGAGAACTTGGAAGTTCTGTAGCTTGGATCTGATTGACAGAGATAATGAGAGTGGCAGAGTCTGTGGAGAGGAGCTGCTGTTTTATTGAAACATCAGAGCTTAACTTAACCCCCTCTGCCCTGGTTCTTCCCCTGCTCTGAGCTTCTCCACTTCACTCTCCAGGTACCACCCACTGCCCAGCTTGCTGATGGTAAAATGCATGTCTGGGGGCAGTCAGGAGCCCCTGTGATGACGGCAGGGCAAAGGGGAGGGCTCTGCTCATTTCCCAGAGGAACTCTAGTCACTTTATCAGGAGCCCAAGGCACCTGGAGTCAGACCACATGCTCCTGTCCCCACCCAACCCCCACACCTGCCACCTCTGGGTACAGGTGAACAAAGGCAGCCGGTCCCTGCCCCTTTAGGCCTCAGGTCCTTTGCTTACACTGGCCTTCAGGATGGCTGAAAGGGTTGCTGCAGACCCGTTCCAAGTGAGCCGGCAGCCTGCTCCGGGTACAGTTGCCTAGACTGGTTCCCTCATGACCCACCCACACCCTCACTCACCTTCTCTCTAGAAACTGATCTCATTCTTATCTCCAATCTTTTCCATATCCATTCATCTCATCCTGTTAGAGACCTAGGAAAGGGGCTCAGGATTCACTTCGATTTTCTTTTTTTAAGATTTATTTGATTGTTTTTGACAGAGAGAGAGAGAGAGACAGGGAGAGACAGAGAAGGGGGAGGGCCCAGAGCAGTCTCCATAGCTGTACATCATCAGTTTTTCCACATAGTCTCATTCCACACAGCCACGCAGGGCGGGAACTGGGCCAAGGCCTTCCACATGAGACGCACACCCCCGCAAGCCGGGGGCCAAGCCAGGGGCTTCCAACATGGGAAGTTCACCCTGGCAGGAACCGAACTGGGGCTCCCTCTACATGGGAAGCACACTACAGTTCAGCATATGGGTCTGCACGGCTGGGGTTGGGACTGGGTCTCGATCCTCAGACCTCGGAGCTGCAAAGCGAGCACGAGTACTCAACCCGCCGAGCCATGCTGGCTTCCCCTCGCTCCAATTTTCAATTTGGCTCCGGAGGACACCCAATGCCCCCAATCTTGGGCCAGGGCCAGGCTTTCCAAATAATTCAAACATGGACACTGGTGTGTGGAGCCATCTGATAGCCACATTGAAGGTGCATGTCCATGCTGCTCCTTGTTCTCCATACCGACTGGCAAGGGAGGCGTGACTGAAAATGAATCTAGTCACAAGTTACATATACTCAGAAAATTTGAAAAACACTCAGATCTTTAAAAACAGAATAAAATTCTCCAAAGCCATAGCATGTCAGTAGAAGATTTGAGTAGATAAATGCTATGTACACATCATTTAATGACCTAGGTATGGAAGGTAAAGGATTTTTTTTTTCTTCCCATCAATAAAAGAAGGATCAATGCTCCCAGAGTATTAACTCAAGTACTAACAAAATTATCTAGCAGAAACAGCAAGTGAGATAAAGTCCCATTCTGAAAACACGAGCATGGGAAGTGGCTCAAGCACTATCATGCTGGACCTCCAAACGGCCAGCACAATGCAGTCCTCTTTGCAGAGGTGACATTTACTGGAGTAGATGTGGCAGAAACGATGGCTTCCATGTGATACCAGGGTTCTTCCTACTAGTCATCCCTACACTAGGGTGGACATCTTCCATACACTAGTCCCCCCATCTCTCGATGCTCTGCCAGGAGTATTTGGTCAGCTGGTCACACCATGGAGCTAAGCCCCCTCAAGGGCCCTGACTCCAGTGCTCTTTCCCAGGAAGGGCGGATGGCAGAGTAATCTCCTCAGCAGGGAAAATGAGTATGTTGGGCTCTGACTTCAAATGATTTGAGCAGGGCTGCCAGCAGTGCAAAGGAACATGAACCGCTCTGCACTGGAAGACTTCTGCCTTGTGAAGAGCTGAATTTGAATACTAGCGCCTCCTGCTGGCTCCACCTAGCTTAATTTTAGGCAACCCAGAAAGAACTGGTGGGGCCATTCAATGGGTAATCCCGCTTGTCTCCACAGTGATGGGGACTCTGATACAGGGCCCCTCAATCTGGCTGCCTGGGAGGATGGAAATGCTACCTGGCTGCTCATCCTCGGGGATTACTTGGTTTAGCCCCACACCCCTATTTCCTGCCGTGAGGAAATCAAAGCGCTCCAAGGACTATTCTCCAGAGTGAGCTTACACTGGCAGCCTAGCAGAGGTCTAGGAACAGTGGGCTTTAAGTTATTCAGAATTTAAAATTCGGTACCCTGTGATTTATTCCCAGCCCTATTACTTATTAGCTGTGTGTCCTCAACCAAGGCCACTGCTTCTGCCTCCATCTCCTCATGGAAAAAATGGGACTAAAATGTCCTCTTCAGAGGATAGTAAGAAATTTGATTGACAGCAGTTTGGCAGAGAGAAAAATTTGTCAGTGGTGCAATATATTATTCAGAGTGAATATTCCCAGTCACTGGGTTTTTTTTTGTTGTTGTTTTTTTACATAGTGATATTATTGGTATGGCTTGAATGCTTGTTTGTTTTTTTGCCACTCTGAATAGAAGGAATAATACACCTTGATTATCTCAGGTTATCATATTATCTCATGTCCTATATATTGTGCATAGAATTTGTAAAAACATAAACTGCTTAAGAGTACTCACTTTGTGACCAATTCACAAAATAAAAGGAAAAAAGGGGTGAAAAACCCACAAGAATAATCAGTGGAAACGAATCTGATATTATTTAAGGTAGAGGCAAAAACACCTAAAAAATCTCTGAACTCCAAACTAGTTGCTTTGTTGTTGAAGGTGCTTTAACTGTTTGTTTTCATATAAAATCAATGCATAATTATTACAGAAAATAAACTTATAAACAAGCAAAGAGAAAAACATAAAGAGCATTCATGTTGCTACCTGCCCAGAGGCAACCACTGCTGGCTCCATGGTATATATCTTTCCAAGGTCTTTTCTATGCATGTGTATAATTATTGTTCTTTTTGTTTTGATTTAATTTTTGTTTTTTACAAAAGCACGATTATGCCATGCCTGCTTTTGTGCAGCCTACTCTTTTGCCTAACATTACAATGTGAGTCGATTTCCATTTCAATAGGTACATTTGTGCAGCATCGCTTTAAGGCCTACATTGCATTCCAGGCCTTCCATTGTGCTATGAGTGCACCACGATAAATTCATCTGTCTAGTGCCGGGCCTTTTACAATTATGTCGGCTATTAGAAAAAGCACAGAGCAGGCCTAATTGATTCACACGAATTGGAGATTAAGAAGTAAAGGTTGAAAAACACAGCCATCTGAAAAACAAACAAACATACCTGAAGATCCTAAAGTCTTTACAAAACTATCCCCTGAAGTTTGTAAAAATTACCAAAACCTGATTGAAAGGGATTATTTTGGATCACCTTGTTATTTTGACCATTTTCATTGCACTGAACCAATTTATTTAACCAAAGTATCTTCAACCCAATCCTGGTTGCTGCCTCTTGAGAACAAAGGCAAATAATGCTAGGAAGTAACTGAGGGTCCCTGGCGTGGAGCAGGCTCTCCCCCAAATGCTCTCCTTCCCTTCATTTCTCTTCCCTTAGCAGTGGAGGAATAAGGCCCAGACAGGCTTTCGCGGGTGTCCATTATAAATAGTGGGTTTACTAGGTTTCCCATGTGCCATTGTTTCATCTGCCCAGCTGCCAATAAGGCAGAATTGGGTCAATGTTCTTTTAAAGAGAGGAGATGCTCAAGCCGTTCACCAACCTATTCTTCAATAAACAATTACAGAGATTCATTGTGTATCAGGCCCTGAATCAGGTGCTGGGGATAAAAAGGGACAATAAGATGTGTTCCCAGCTTTTTAGGATCCCACCGTCTAGGAAGAACAGCCAGTTACACAGAATATCCATTATGGTGGGAGGTCTATGAGCACAGAACGAGGGCACCTGGGTCAAGGGCTCCCTCCTGGGGGGCTAATTTGTGAATGACTAGCTGGTGGCTCGTGACCCATCACAACTGGTCCCCTGTGTGTTACTACAGGTCATCAATGCCATTGAGCAGGACTACCGGCTGCCCCCACCCATGGACTGCCCAGCTGCTCTACACCAGCTCATGCTGGACTGTTGGCAGAAGGACCGTAACAGCCGACCCCGCTTTGCGGAGATTGTCAACACCCTGGACAAGATGATCCGGAACCCAGCAAGTCTCAAGACTGTGGCAACCATCACCGCTGTGTGAGTCTAGTCAAGGTGGTTCTAAGGTGTGGGTGGTCTCATAGCCAGAGGCAAGGCCAATAGCAAAGCTTCTAGCTTTGGGGTCCACTGAGAACAAGGTTGAGGTGACTGAGCTTATCCACTAATGGAAGAAGTTCCAAGACTCTTCCCCTCCTTTTTTCCTTGGTTCTCTCTAAAATGTCACCCTCGTCCTGCATGGGCTGTAGACAGATATTAAGAATCCTGAGTTATATAGTAGGAATACTTCCCATTGGCTTCAGATGAGCTAGGCCCCGGGCTCTCTAATATTGGAGCAGATCTGATTGCACCGGTATGTGGGCCTACTTTGGGGCAGTCCTGTTTCTAGAAGGTGCCCTTTCTGTTAACCACACCAGTCTTCAAGGCAGGTGGAGCTGCAGACTTGGAACCTTGGTTAACCTATTAGCAAACAAAGGCTCTGGTTGCTGTGGGACAAAGAAATACAAAGTAATTGGATTTGTTATAAGCAAATGAACAGAACAACTGCCAACTACTGTCAGCAGCTGTCATCTGTACAGTCATCCACATCTCAGTCTTAACTCATTTATTAATTTATCCTTTCAACCAAAGTTTATGGGGTGCTTATTTGCTAAGCACCTTGCCCATTGCTGAGACTATAGAATGAACCACTTAGACATGGTTCCTGCCCTCATGAAGCTTAGAGTCATTCGGGGGCAGCAAACATTAATCAGATGATCACTTGACAGCCACTGGAGCAGGGAGGTGTGTGGGGCTTGGAGAGCATGTACGGTACCTTCGTCTGGTGTCAGGGAGTCTTCCAATGAGTGTTATTTCAGTTGAGAGCTACAGAGCAAAGATGCAGGAACTGAATGAAAGAAGATGGGAGTAGAAGGGCATGGGTTCCAGGCCCAGGGTGAAGCGTGTGCAGAGCCCAAGGGTGGGCGGGACAGGGTCAGTGTATTGAAAGTACAATTTGTGAGGGGACTGGGGGGCGGGGGGTGCTGAGGCTGGAAATATGGGCAAGTCAGAGCCTTTAGGTCCTGTAAGAATTCTGGGATTGAGTTTCAGAACAATGAGCAGCCATTGAAGGGTTTGACCTGAATCAGGGTTGGGAGCAGGTCATTGACATGATCATATCTGCATTTATAAAAGAGCATCAGGCTGTGGTGTGGAACTTAAGCTGAGGGTAACAAGCGCGCATGAAGAAAGGCCACTTGGAGAACAGTGCAGGGATCCTGATAAAGAAGGGAGGGTCTTCAGTCAGGCTAGTGGTGTGGAAAGAGGTGGATGAGCTTCAGTGATTTTGAAGGACAAACGTTTGTGAGTTGGTGAAGGATTGGGCATGGGTGTTGAGGGTGAAGGAGACATCAAGATAGCACCCTGGTTTCGGGATTGGGTACCTGGATGTCTGCTTTGAGAATATGCCAGAAAAGTGGGCCACTCGGTTCCACTTATTTCAATTGGCTGAGGATGGAACCAGAAAACAAAATGTTACCAGTAGATTTGAAGAGGTTGTAGTGAACTGTATATACGTAGTTGCAAAAGGACCATATCTTCACATTTGATCTTAGCCAAAAGGCCGAGAAGCAATAAGACTATATTTTTAGATGATGAAGCTTAGGCTTCAGTTTACTAGTGAGTTGTGGGCCTTCCCTTCTATTCAGACTGCATGCTAGTTGGCCTATCCTTTGGGGCTGACTGACTTGTGACAGTGCCCAAGAGGCAAGAGGACTGGCCACCTGGCCTTGAGAAGCCATGCCAACTGCCAACTTGGGATTCTGTAAGGAAGGAAGAGCCAGGTCATCGCAGGGCTCCCATGTCATCCTCATTGTGTCAGGGACATTCACCCAGTATGTGGCTCTCTCACGCCCTGCTGCAGCGGTGGGTCACCTGCTTCTCTCTGTCTCATAGGCCTTCCCAGCCTCTGCTAGACCGCTCCATCCCAGACTTCACGGCCTTTACCACCGTGGATGACTGGCTCAGTGCCATCAAAATGGTTCAGTACAGGGACAGCTTCCTCACTGCTGGTTTCACCTCCCTCCAGCTGGTCACCCAGATGACATCAGAGTAAGTGACGAGAATCGCCTCTGTCCACTGCATGGGTGGGAGTCAAGACTCCTTCCCTGCCAGTGCCCATGGTGACAGTCCTGATTTTTGGCCTCAGCCACAGAGCTTTGCTTCTGTAGAGATCCAGGCCTGGTGGGAAAACACCTTGGAAAGATGGAAGAGAGGCTGTGCGTGGGGTGGGAAGGCCAAGATCATTCTGGACCCCACATGAGAGTTGTACAGTCATAGCCATATGTCATTTGCCTAATCACCAAGAGTCTCTCCTCCATTGAAGTTTTTAAACTCAACGCATCAAAGGCAGCATCCAGATGGAAAGAACACAGCCAGCCAGCACGTTAAACAACGTCGCAGGAAGAGGCATCGCACTGACTCAGCAGCTAGCTTAGATGTAGGAGCAGTACTCCTACGGAGAGCGCACTTGTGACTAAGCATACATTCCATCCCCACGAAGTATGTACCAGCCTGCGGCCCCCACAGGAGTGCAGAGGAATACAAAAACTAAAACTAGTCAAATAAACTGAGAGCCAGAAAGGGTCTTAAAGATCCATGAGTCCATCATTGCCCCAAGAATGTTCTAGGGAAATGGTAATAGGTTCCCCTTGGAAAAAAGGTCCCCCAGTCAAATAAATTTGGGAAATATCACACCCTTTATCACTCTCTTGGGGAGTCAGTACACACATTAGTTTTGTAAAGACCATGAGAAATCCTGAAATCAAGAAATTCATCAACAATTATTGAATACTGTGGATCCAGTATTTTTGAGGGGCAGGATTTTAAGGAACTGTAGTTTGAGAAATGTTTAGATAGTTCCACCCCTTCCATTTAGCAACTCAGAAAGTAGGCGAAGTTAGTGCCTATAGATTTGGGGCTTATAAGTGGCAAAGCAGGGGCTAAAGCCTGCTTTCCTGGCTGCCAGTTCCATATCGTTCTCCCACTCTCCCCAGGGCCGCAGTGGCGCCCATACTTTGCCGCACACTGGAATCGCCTGCGGTTCTTTAAAAGTACTAATGCCTGACTCCCACACCGGATCTTCTGATGTAATCGGTATACAGTGAGAGCTGGGCATCAGGATTTTAAAAACTCCCCTGGTGATTCCATAGTGCAGCCAAGTTTGTAGTGTAAAGTCTAAAGTCAGTCAAATTTTGAACACACACACACACACACCCCACATACACACCATAGGGGATGTCACTGGCTTCCTAGGCCACAATGTGTACTTGACAGCACCAGGGTAGGACCCTAAATACGCATTTCCCATGGTAGAGGATCCGTCAGTCCACCAGGCAATTGATAAACACGTATTGATCATCTGGTCTGTGTTGGGCACTGTGCTAGGCATGGGGCTTCCCTCCTGGGGTGGAACAGTTGCTGAGTCCCACAGGTGAGGGTGGCCATCTACCCTCAGCAGTTGAGCCCGAGAGATGGCTTCATGACACTCAGCCTCTGTCCCTGACTCCTGCTTTGCAGTGAGTCCATCTTCCCAGAGTCCAGCTCCATTTCTTAATATATTTTTATTTATTTATTTTTATTTTTGACAGAGAGAGAGAGAGAGAGATACAGAGACAGAGACAGAGAGAGAACTGAACTGGGCAAGCTCCCAGTTCAGCACATGGGTCCACACGGGCCGGGGCTGGGACTCGATCCTAGGTCCCCAGCGCTGCAAAGTGAGCGCTCAACCCACTGAGCCATCCCGGCTTCCCCCAGCTCCATTTCTTGAGGCTTATTCTTGCCAGAAATGATGGAACCTCCTCTTTCTCCTGGGAAATGGCGTGAATGTGCATCTAGCCTTGGGTCCGTTAAACTTCAGAACTCATTTTTTTAAAACATGAGTTCATTTCCTGATGATGACTAAAAAAGACAGTCTCTGACATTATGAATTATTGTCAGACACCCAAAATAAAGAAATAAAAAAGAACCAACTTCATCGTCTTGTAGAGGTAATATGGACGGTCTTGAAATTTGTCCAACTCTCAACCCATGGGCCACATGTGACTCAGGATGGCTTTGAATGTGGCCCAACACAAATTTGTAAACTTTCTTAAAATATTATGAGGTTTTTCTATGTTTGTTTGTGGGTTTTTTTTTAGTTCATCAGCTGTCATTAGTGTTAGTGTATTTTATGTGTGGCCCAGAACAATTCTTCTTCCAATGTAGCCCAAGGAAGCCAATAGGTTGGACACCCCTGATTTAGATGATTGGGTGCCCGGGTGCAGGAACAAAAGTGTGGATGTTCAGGAAGACAGGGCTACTCCTGCTTCTCCACTGTGGTCTGGCTGAGTATTATCACCTGATCTCCACAAACAGAAGGAATCAAGTGGAGTAATTCGCTTAGTCCAGGAATAGCCACATGAAAAAGAACAAAGAAAAGACTAAAAGGAAAGTGAAACTGAAAATTAAGGCATTTAGTTCAAAGTAAAAAATGTCGACACACTATTGCAGCAATTTAGTTTGTTTCTTCGGAGATAAAAGATGGGGAAAGAACATGAGCAATTGAATGAAATAGATTGTGAATTCACAATTTAAGTATACCTCTTAAAAGTGTTTGCTAAAATGACATGAGCAATTTAATGACCTAAACCGGTCCAGTCCGTGGGAACTGAAGGCCAGTTGAAAAGAGGGAGATCAGGAGAGACAAGGCACTGGGTCCTCCTAGGGATATGGTGCACAGTATACCACGTATCCTGCTATTCCAGGGCTTTGAAAGGTGTACAGTCAGGACCTTAGAAGAATTTGAGAGCAGGCTTTCAGTGTAACTGAGAGCCAAGCAGTCTTGAATTCGAACACCAGCTCCACCGCTGCTTTCCCACTGTGTGATCCTAAGCATGTTACTTAACTTCTCTGAGTCCTATTTGCCTCATCTATAAATGTGCAAATAATAATAATGCCCACCTCACTGGTTAACAGTGAGAAGTAAATAAAATATCAAATGCAAAGCACTTGGCCGATTGCCTATTGCCTGCCTATAGGATGTACACGAGAAATGATTGCTGTTACAATACTATCATTGATTTGAGTGGTTTGTCAATTTTTACAAAATGCTTTCATAAGTATAAATGAGATAGTGTATGGCACCTGAAAAACACTCAAGCAATGTCAAATATTGTTATCCCCAAAGTCAAATATAAGCCATAAATTGTCCCTATTAAGACTCACAGCTCCAAGATGAATCCCAACCAAACTCCTATCCTAACCATATTGCTTGAATTTTTGCCTGGGCAGATATTTGAAAGTTATTTTCAGATCACCTTTCTTAAAAATTCATGATATTAAAATTCAAAGAGGCAGAAAATGGAAACTCAGGGAAAAGACATCAGAAAACCCAGCAAGCCCCACATCGTTTTGATCACAGTGGGTGATCACTAATTTAGGCAGAAAACGCAACAGAATAATGAAAGCCTCATACCCTGTATGCTTGGAGTGTTAAAAAAAAAAAAAAAGAGGCAGAGGAAAGTTCTAGTTCAACTAGGGTCATAGACGTAATGAAAGGGCTGCTCCAGACCCAATAGGTGAGAACAAGGCACAGCACTTCCAGGATTGTCATAGTAAACTTGAGCAAGAAAATATCTAAGGAGGTGTTTCCCAAAGATTCACAAATTTGGGCCCCTTGGATTTTAATCACTTTTATTTGCCTCCCCAGCTATTATCAGGAGCTTTCTTTCTATGATGAGTTTTGATCTGTGACAAGCTGCACTAACACTAACATGCCTTCTTTTGTGGCTTTTGCCTCCTAGAGACCTACTGAGAATAGGGGTCACCTTGGCAGGTCATCAAAAGAAGATCCTGAACAGCATTCACTCCATGAGGGTCCAGATGAGTCAGTCGCCAACAGCAATGGCATGAGAACTCTTGTCTTCTGGGGGGTGGAGAGGAAGGAAAAGGACCAGGCTCAAGAGGGAACCAGAGGTTGACCACTGTGGAATGTTCTGGAAAGACTGGCTTCTCTGCTGAGAAACGTATGACATCAATGAAGAATAAACTGGACCTGTCCCTCAAAGTCAACTGTCATTTCTCGGTAACAGAAGCATGTTTCAGATGCTGTGGGAAACCAAATATATCATAATAAAAATACAAAAAGGTGATTTTTCAATGGAAGTAAAGACACAACAATATGTGTTGGGGACCAAGAGTAAACCCAGCTCCCCCCTTCAGTGGGCTGGAGTCAGCCATCCACAGGAAGGAAGGGAAGGAGGTGGAGGGAAGAAACAGCCGCGTTCCATTTTCTTCCTCACCAATGACATTCTTTTCTTTTCTCCTTCCGTACTCCTCCCCAAGAGTCCTCTCCCTTCCCCCACATCCATTCCCTTCGCTCACGACTCATTTAGGGAAGTTTCTTCAAACAAACCCCAGCTCCTGCGTCTCCAGGTGTCATTCTGTCAGTTGCTAAAGGACTTCGCTGACCACTGCATGGGGGATCTGACCAATTCAATTAATGTCTTCATATTGAAGAAGAGATGTACCTTCAATTGAAAACCTTGTTTTTCTTTTGTTTGCATTTTCTGCAAAAAGGAAAAAGAAACCACAAATTGGAAAAAGAAAAAAGAGAAACCTGTTTCCGTGTGCGAGAGCACGCATATGTTCGTCTGCGTTATACAATGACTGTGCTTGTTCGTAACAGATGCAAACAAGAAAGTTCTGGGAAGTCTTTGCTCTGGAAAAGTCAAAGGGGCCTGAACGTATTATGGGTCGGCCCAGTGGGCCTCTTGGCTCAGTGGGGAGGAAAGAGGGTGGGGAGAAAAATAAAATGAAATGGGGAAAAGCTCTCAAGAGCTGGAAAATTCAGACAGGAAACAGGTGAGTGGTTTGAATTGGATGCAGTGTAGGCCATTCTCGAATGATACTGACTGATTCATTATTCTTGGTAACATCTGAAGAGAAGGAGAAGGAATGGGTTTCTGGAGACCGTTCTTCCGCTTCCTGGAATCTGCAGTTCAAGAGGTGGCAAGAGAGAATTCTTCTGACCTTTTCTGTGGACTGACTGGCTTAAGCCGTGTGGCATCCGAAGAACGTTTCAAATGTGTCTGTGTCTCTCTGCATTCCTTCTTGTTCCTCGTTGTTCAGTTCACTTTTGTAAATTCCACCTAACATTTAAATACTTTTAATTTCTCCTTTTATCTTAATCTCCTTGCTAATTTTATCTGTCTAATTAAAATGAGCAGAAGCATGTCTGGGTTTACATAGAATGGTGTCAGACTGTGTGTTCTCAGACCCCAGTGGGTCTGTCTCCAAGTTACAGGAGAATTCTTAACAACCATCTTTCCTCCCCCTAATGGAAGGGAGGGAACACATCTGGACCTGTGACTCCCCAGAAGCAGAATATATTAGAATCTCTCTCACTGATGTGACCCAATAGAAGAACCGAATAACTATAGGCTCTGAAGCCTTAAGAAGTCACTGGCAAATAAACATAAACAATCACCAATAATCCACTCTCAGCCCTGATTTCAGTTCACATACTGAATTTGAGAGGTTCACATCCAGGGTGGTTTTGTAAGAACCACTGAAGACAGTTTTTAGATGGCTTGTTCATGGTGTGGCTGTGAACATGTCATTGGAGGGGAACGGTGTGGCTACTCCTCCCACAAAGCTGTTAATACATACTTAAGGTGTGATGAGCCTTATTTCCTAGTCCAAGGTTACTTTGTACTTGGGGATGTCCTCACCTTCTGAAGAGGCTCATAGCCCTAGGGGTACAGCTCCAAAGCAGAGGAGCCCCAAAAAGCACCACCCTTGTGCTTAACCCCTGGGGGACAGGAGGAGAATGTCAGAACTGTGTCCACAGATTGCCTGTGGTTGCAAAGAGCTCCACTCCAGCCCCACAGTGTGTAGAAGGGAAAACTTCCCCTTACTAATAGCTTACCAATTCCATGCACAATTTGCTAATTATCCCAAAGACCTCAATCCGTGAAGTGTATTACAAGCCTAGGCAATTCCACTAATCTACTCTTAATTTTCCACAGGAATGAATTTTAATTTGTCACCAAATTCCTCAGGCAGCATCCTCAATCCAAAACCCTCTCTGCTGCTCCACCAATGACAGCCCACCTTTTGGGCTGCAGTCATAGCAAGGTCAAGGTGAAGGCTGTGCCACACCTTTTGGTTGGAGTTTACCATGAGATCCCACAGAGGGGGGGGCAGGGGGGGAGGGAAAGAGAGAGAGAAAGAAGGAGAGAGAAGAGAATCCAAAGTGCACAAGGAGAAAGCATGAGGGGTCGGCAGAGCCAAGGCCAGGGCCTCGAAGCATAATTCTCAGTGGGAGGAGCGTGACCAAGCTTTCAGCATGCCCCCCACCACCACCCCCGATGCCCAGCACAGCTCACACACCAGGCTTCCCCAGCCCACACCCCAAATGCAGTGTGCCTCTGCAGATTGAGACCGCACGCCTTCCCTGCGCAGCACGAGTCATTAGCATCTCTGAGCTTTGGTTTCCTCATGTGCATGATTTGCGATGACTACCTTTTGTGAAGACTATCTGACATTTCTGAGCAGGTTCTCTGTGCCAGGCACATGCTGCGTACTTTACCTGTATTATAACTCTCTTCCTCACAATTCTCTTGTGAAGTAGTAGCAGGGCCTTTACTATCCCCAGTTTTCAGATGAGGAAACTGAGATACAAAGACCTTTCCTAGATCACACAGTGCTGGAGTCAGGATTTGACTCAGGCAATTCGAATCCATGCTCTTACCTACCGTCCCAGGGGGTCTCGTGCTTGAGCATGCATTAGCGTCACCTGGAGGGTGTGTTAAAACACACCACTGGGCCCCACCTCCAAGTCTTGGAGTACCAGCTGCTAACAGGTGCCATCCAGGGTTCTCTGCCACCAGGAAGGCTCACAGGACACTGAAGATCCATGTCAGAGTGAGCTCAGCATTCCCTGAGATGCTTTGCAGTTCATCTAGAGGTGACAGGGTCATTTTCTAAAGTAGCCAGAGGCTTTGTAGTGGCTAAGATATCCGCAGGGCTGGCGGGGCTGAGGGTGGACAGGAAGATTGTCAAAAAGGGGACGGGGCGGCAGATCACACTGGAAGGTCAGTGAGGTTGACTGAAATCAAATGGCACCCGGGTTCACCACCAGGGAGCCTCCTGAGACCAGGAGGTTGGGTGTGAGGACAGGTACACAGCAGTCTGAGAACAGACTCTCATTCCCTCCCAGAGCGTACAGGCCCTGGTGGTGGTCAGGGAGTGGGGCAGTGTGTTCAGCAGACCCTGCTTAAGGGTGATGGGACGGACACCCTTGGGCAGTGGTGGGTGGACCTTCATCACAGACCTGGGGGGAAAAGAGAGCCTGCCTCTCCCTTCCACGCACCCCTGCATGCTCCCTCCTGGGCTGGCCTTGTTATCACAGCCTTTGATGGGTGCCTATTTGCTGTGAGTCATGACTCGGCACACAGCAATCTCAACTAGAACCTTCCAGAGCCCCAGGCTGGGAGTGAACACAGGCCATGTCCTGTTCACCTCTGTACCCAACACCCAACACCCTGCCTCACACCTGGACACCGCTCAATACATATTTGGTGATTTGAGTAAGTCTGAGTTGAGAAAATTGAACATATTTTACCTACAAAAGCCTGTGACCTTAAACAGCACGCATTTAAAGAAATTAATCCCTAGGTATTTAGTTGTAATCTTTCTCACTTATCTCTCACTGATATCAATTGTAAATGATTCTAATTTTAGTTTTGTGGAGTTTAACACACTCCTTTTTAACCCTTCTGCATCTTTATTATATGTGAGAATCTTCCTCAGAGCACAGGCCTGGGAAATCAGCATCCCACCAAGTGCCAGTCACCATGCCAAGTTGCCAAGATGCAGCAATGAATGTGGCACGGCCCCTGGTACAATCGAGTCACATCAGAAGGGCACAGAAGAGCCATGGGCAGCCCGCCCTTCTGAAAGCTGAACAATGCTATGGTCCTGCCAGGTTTGACATCGGCTGGCAGAGTGGGCGTGAACAGAAGGGCTTCCTCAGCAGGGAAACTTCACTTGTGTCTTTTACCAGTAATTATACACTGAGACTTTGTTCCAAGAGTTGTTTTACCTTTCTAAAGCTATCTGTACTCCAAGAGTATCCATAGTCACCCACTCACCAGAAGAAAAGAAAGTTGAAAATACAACAAAATTACAGGTGAACCAGCCCCTTCCAAGGTCCTGAGAGACTGAGCCCATTCTATTCTGTTCTCCTAAAAGAGAGAGGGTTGCTTCTCTCCAAGAAGACTTTAGTTTCTGTTTCTGGCTTTTAAATTCATATTTGCATGTACATTAGGAACTGCTCTGGAAATGGTTTTCTGACACAGAATATGGTGACAAGTTCCAGCTACCATCTTTATAGCAGAACGCAACTTTGTACATAACTTCAACAGGGAAATAAACAAGGTTATGGGGTCACAGAGAAGGGCATAGTCAATTGTCCTAGGGGGTCAAAGAAGCTTATCCCTGAGGGACATCTGATCAACTGGAAACTGATGAGGGAAAGGACTTACCAAATGGGGGAGGGGGCGATAGTGGTGGTGGGCTTAGTGTTGTAGATGGAGGGAACAGCATAGGGAAAAGTTCAACAGCTGTGGAGCAGGTGCGTGTCTGTGAGGTCATAGGCCAGTGGGGCTGGAGAATAGACTGGGTGCCCCGGGAGGTAGGCAGGGAATAGCACATTCAATGTCTTATATAGCATGAGAAATCTGGGTATTATTCTGATTGCCATTGGTAAAAAGTAGTTTGAAGTAAGGGAATTATATTTTCTATAAATCACTCCAGCTATTAAATGCAAAATGAAGTAGGTGTTACTAGGCTCAATTCAGGGAGACGAACTGGGAGGCTGGTGGGCAAAAAGTGGAGGTGGCCGGGATGTGAAGTAGCAGTGGGGATGAAGAAAAGTAGACCGAATGAAGAAATAGGAGATCAGATCAGCAGAGGGTGGATGTGGATTTGCTGTTGGGGGCGGTGAGCGGGGAGGAATCAAGGGTGACACTGCAAGTTTCTGGCTTGGGCAACCAAGTGGATTTTGATGCCATTCTCTGAAATATAAAAGGAGAAAGAAATGGGGGAGACAATATGAATTTGAGTTGCCCAGGGGCCATTGGATATGGGAGTTCAGCAAAGACACTTGGGCTGATAATATAGATTTGGGAGTAATCCTTTTTCGACACGGCAAGTAGAGCCACAGGAATGGAACCGTTTGCTACAGGAAAATGTATGCGTGAGGAAAGACGTTGGGCTGCATGGAACCCTGAGAAACAGCTGTATTTAAAAGGTGCAGTGAGGCATCAGGACAGAGCCAGGGCAGGGAATGAGGGAAAGTCAGAAGCACGCATGGCCATGAAGCCAATAAAAAAACATTCCGGGCAGGACAGTAGTCCCAGGGCCCAGCGCTGCCAGAGGAGCCTTATGCATATACAAGGCAAAGGTTAAAAACTATGAGTTTAGCCACAGGAGGTCACAGGTGACCTCATAAGGGCAGTTTCAGCAAAGAGGTGGTGGTGGAAGACTGGCTGAACTGAAGGAAGAGGGCATCACCATCTTTCAAGAAGGGGAGAAGAAAAGGAGGGATGGAGTTGGAGGAGGGGCCTTTCTTTGGGTTATTGTTATTTCTTAGTAGGTAAGGCTCATGCATGTTTAAGAGCTAATTAAAAAGAACCCAGGGGAGAAAAGAGGACAGGCCCTGGAGAGAGCCAGACCCACACAGAAGGCAGGGAGGGAGGGAGGGTGCAGCTTCAAATGCAGCCGTTCTAACTGGGGTTGGAGGACGAGTGAAACAAGCAATGGCATGAGTTTCTAGCAGAACTGGAGCTCACCTTTCCATTTTCTCACAACCTAATCACTCCATTTCCACAGCCTCTTAGGCAGACCACTGAAGAGCCGTGATTGAACCCGCAGGCCCTGCCATCATCATGAGAGAGCGCCACGGCCAGCATGCCGATTTCTGATGAAATGGTTGAGTGGGTAGTGAGAGGGATCTGGCGAGAAACAGCTCTGCAGCATCCTTGGTCCCTTTCCACTCCAAATCCATCTGAGGCTGCCCACCACCAGTGGGTCTCAGTCCAAATCCGTGATCACGGAAGGGAGGCCCAGGGCCACGCCTCCAGCAGAACTTCCCAGCAGGTACCTCCTGCGGCCTGCCCAGACCCTTTCCACTGGTGTTCCTGTCCTGGCCACGCCTGTGCACAGACCCCCTCCATTGTCCAGCTGTCAGCCCATCAGGACCCAGCTCAAATGTCACGGGTCTTGTGAGGGTGGCCCAGTCTACAGAGTGAGGCATCTCTCTGTCCCCTAAACAGCTGTCCTCCCTTCCTTCATATTCGTCCTTGTAGTCCATGAGCTCCGTGGATCATAGTCACCGGGGTGTCTCCAGGGCCCAGCACAGGGCCCCACATAGTCACTCTTTATGGAGGGGGAAGGGGACACAGGCATAGCCAGGCCCAGGGAGACTAAGCCCAGAAGGAAGCGTTCTTCTGAGCGATTGAGAGTCAAGACATCGCTAACCTCTGGGAGTAGGATGGCAAGTGCCGAGGAGGAGACGCTGAGCTAGGATGGCAGTGAGAGGCCACAGGTAGTCCCCATGGCATGGAGGGGTCCACACTGCGAAGTCCAGGGTAAGTTCATGGACATCCTGATGAATGGATGGGCCCAACAACAGAGCCCAGCAGACAGGCGGGGGGACTGGGGTAGCTACGCTTTAAGATCAGCCTCTCAGCCATAGGGCAGAGCCCAGGACCCCAGACTCCCAGGAACTAAGGTGGGGACTTGGGGAGCAGACACTGATCACAGTAAAGAAGAATTCCTCCACTCATTCATTCAACCAACATGCCGAGCCTGCTGCTGGGCAGGAAGACAGGACAGACAGGTAGAGCCGCCTGGGCTTTCCTGCTCCCGTTCGGTGGAGGCTGAGGCGGCCTCCGCGGCTGCTTCCCCAGCTCTCACACAGGGTGGAGACGAGGTGGGGCTGTTCTCCTAGACTCTTGACTACTATGCGACACAATCCTGATGGTGCACAGCGGTCTTTTCCTGTGCAGATGCTGTGGCTTCTGTTGGCCAAGCAGGTGGGTAGCCACATGTCACCCCAAGGCCTTTGTCCATGTCAGGATCATGGGCACTAAATAAGGACCTCAGCATGTGTCCCGTATCTAAACTGTACAAACAGAACACACTGCTTTCAAATCCGAGAAGTAAGCACACTTTTTGCTGGATTGCTGTGGTTCTGTGCTGACTCTCTGAGTACCCCCAACCCCACACCCCAAGCTGGGGCAATAGGGCTTGATGACAGCCCAGCCCTCTTCTCCCAGCATGCACTAGGAAAGGTCAGGACCCAGGAGGCCGAGCATACTTGTGCTCAGTTCTCAAGCCAGTGGGCCTTGGCATACCAACTGGGCTTCCCCCTCTTGGTCACAGACATCTCAGAGATCTCTAACCACAGCCAAGAGACATGCAGAGGCAGATAAGGCGATTCGGGCTCCCATAGCAGGATTCATCGTAGAGCGAGAGCTGGAGAATTCTATGTTTAGATTTTAAAGTGAGTCTTTCTAACGTCTAATTAGAGGAGGTATTCCTGGGGAGGGGGCTGGAAATACGATCACAAAAATAGTAATCACAAATTCAGTTATATAATTGGTAATAGCAATTGCTGCTACTCTTTTTTTTTTTTTTTTTTTTTTTGAGTCCTTGCTATGAGCCAGGCAGACCAAGTACTTATACAATTGGCATTATGATATTTGTTTTGAAAATGAATTAACTAGTAAGGCTCAGAGAAGTTCACACAGCTTGTTCTAGATCACACTGAATTCTCAGGATCTGAACCCACATTATCAGCCTGAAGTGTGTTCTCTGATCACTCTGCATACTGCCGCCTGAGCTAAGCATCTTCTAAGGATTTCTCCTGGCCATCCCAGTGCTGTCACACAGCCTAGGTAACTTATTATACTTCGAAGCTCTGTGTCTGTAAAATGAGGGTAGTATCATTTACTCCACAAGGTTTTTGCAAGGGTGAAGTGAGCAGCCACATATAAATCACATAGTCTAGATCCTGGTTCTTAGGGAGTGCTCAATAAATGGTGTCTAGCAGCATCACTTAGTTTACTTCTAGGGGGCTGGGAACATGAACTAAAAATAGAAAGCAAACCCGTGCCCAAGGTTTGTTGTAAAAAGTCTTCTTGACTTCTGATAAAGGTCAATCCTTAACCTCTGTGGATTTGGGGTTTTGTGAACTTCACAATTGCATGTATCTGTCATCTTAATCATTCCTACCCTTCGCCTTGCATGTTTGCAGAGATTGGAATTGAGTTTTGCCTTGCTTCTAGGTGGATTCCCAGGCTGCCTGTCAAATTGGAGCAATGGTTGAATTCTGTAGACTTCTTCAATGTTGCATAGGCACATTGCTTGCTTCTTTTCACAGGCCCAGGGCCAGTCCTTCCTGCTGCTAAACCTAATCTATTCTTCAGATTAAAGACCAATTTCTGGACTTATTAGTCACTATGAAGAGCTTTCTTCAGCTAATAAATGTTCAGAGATTTTCTTGTGTCTGAAAAGCCATCCTCAGGGGTCAACCTGCTGGGCTTCTCAGAGTGTCAAGTGCACCATCAGTGAGCAAGAGGGCTTTCGGATGTACATGTTCAGACTACTTAATCCATAGTAGTGATACATGTATTTTAACATATATTAGAGAAAAATATATCTAGCACATAAAATACATATATTATTTCATAGATGTTATAAAGTTCCTTTTAAAATAAATATATTCAAGTAAAACTGTGTCTTGGTCTTAAGAAAACAGAGTAACTAAATGATAGTACAATTAATATGTGGATATGGCAAAAAAAAATTGTAAAGGAGAAAACTGAAAAATAGAATTTTGGAAACTTAGGAATCGGTCTCACTCCTCTGCCTTTCCCAACCTTGGTTCTGGCACATTCCATGGCACTCGCTGTCCTCATATCCATGGCTCTGCCCCTCGTCCTGGAGTTCAAGCTGGAGCAGCGCCCTGAAAGGCCACCTCCTCTCGCCTGACTGTGAGGCTCCGTTTCACTTGAAAGCATCCCAGAGTCCTCCCATCGGGTCAGCTGCTCCTCCGCTGAGACCCCTCCAGTCCCTGTGCTCCTCCCCATCATGATAGTCACTCTCTGTATTAGAGTGCTCTGTGTACACATCTGTATCCTACCCTCCCAGCCCGGGAGCCTCTGCGGACCGGAGAGCATGTCTTATTCACGGTCGAATCTGCAGGCCTGGGGCACAGTCCTCACACAGTAAACCTGTTAAATAAGTGAACTCATAATTGAATCCATGCACCTTGGCCAGGAGTCACCTTCAACCAAGGAAACCAAAGGACCAACAATAGTCATTGATTCCATTGATTCCTCTTGAAGTAACTTCACCCAGGCTCAAGGTTGGGCCACGTTTACTATTCTCTTTAGAACCAGGTTTATATCTCCCTCTCCACATGGTTTTATTTGTGCTTTTGCTAAAAAATATGCAGCAGCTGAGCAGGGCACCTGGTAAGTGGTCTCCCTGCTGAACAGAGCACACGGCACCCAGACTTGCACCCAGTTTGTCCAATGGGAGAAGAGCTCCTTCGCCTATTGGTGACCTCCTGCCTTACTCACTGTCTGACATTTTCCAAATGCAAAGTGCTTACTGCCACTTGGAGAGATACTCTCTCTGACATCCAATGTAACAATTAACAATTTTTTTTATTGTTTTTTCCCACCATCGGGCCCAGCTCCTGCTGAGATGTTTCACAGACAGGGCAGTTTGCCAAGCATTAACCTGTCTGGCCCAGGGGGCATAACTGTACAGCTGATTTCATTTGAGTGAACATCATTCCTGTGGTCTTATTTGTCACATGGTGCTGGGATTTAGTTAACTCTTTGTGTTCTGAGTCCTGCAGCTAGCTAGAGAGCAAGACAATCTAGCATTTCTTCTAAATTCCAGAGTAGCAGAGCTAACCAGAAGATGCCAAAACTTATCCATTAAAGGGCCAGACAGTAAATAGTTTAGACTTGTGGGCCAGATAGTTTCTGTGGCAACTATTCAACTCTGCCATTGTAGCATGAAAGCAGTCACAGATGATACATAGATAATGGGTGTGGCTGTGTTTCAATAAAACTTTATTTATAAATACAGGAGGGCTGCATGTGGTCTACATGGGCCTTCTTTTTGCAGAGCCTGGTCTAACTAGTGATTAAGAGCACCTGCTCTGGAGTCAGGCCCCCCTGGACACAGCCCGCTCACGTGGAATGGAGGGGCGGTGGCTAGAATCAGGGAGGCTGTGGCAAAGATCAGGAATCCAAAATATTGGTAAAAGCCTCACAGACTTAATCCCAGTCCTGGGCTTGTCTGATCAGCCTTGTCAGGCAGTCCTTACCAATGGTCTCATGAGAGCCACTTCAACAGATTCTTACTGTACTATAACCCTGCTTATTGTCACCCCTGTTACAGAAAGGTAGAAACAAAGCAAGATCCTCAGAATATCACTGTGAATAATGAAATGGAGATAGCTCCATGGAACCTGTCTCTTTGGCTGATTAGAACGAATGATGAGACATTCTCCAAAGGGCTAAGAGGAAGTCAGGGGAAAGTACCGTAGAAATGTACAAGCAGTTGACTCAGGAGAGGGTAGTGGCTGTAAAGCCTTGAAGAGATTCTTTAAGAGGCTAAAAAGTTATTCATTCATTCATCTGTGCATCCATTCATTCACAAATCTTTATTGAATCCCTATACATGCCAAGCACTGTCTTCACTCCAATGGCAATCGCCGTCTAACAGGAGAATAAAGAAAAATAATTTGCATGCTGCCGTAAAGGCAGGACTCCTGAGGGAGGACTGAGGAGGCTGAATTGTGAAGGTTTGGTCTCCTGGGTGAGGGAGCTGGAAGGAGACATGGTGGCCATCTCGACAGTTCACTGCTGTCCACAGTAGGCTGGGGGCCACAGGTTTGCTCCAGAGAGGGACTGGCTTGAGAAGTGTGCCCCCCAGCTGCCAGCACCCTCACTCACAGTGGCCTCTGTCGCTGACCTTGAAGGGAATGACCCTGATGACCCCGGTGCTGCCTGCCCCTCGGCATGGCTCTCAGAGCCAGCAGCCCAGCTCGGTGGCCTCTGAGTCCCCAGAGCTTTTCCTGAGAGTTTAGTAAGATTTATTGCACTCCACATACCACTGAGAAGTTGTCCCTTCTCCAGCCCACAGTGAGCAGGAAGCACACTCAGCTGCCTCACACGTGTAATTAGAAGGAATAAGAGCAGTGAGAGAAACATTGGTTAAGTAAGCCCAAAATGACTTGTTTTCATAATGATGTAATAAATCTCAGGGAAAAGAAGCTCAATTAAGCCAGAGCACACCACTGTACGTTTTCCTCTTGCCAACACGTCAGACTTTCAGAAGGCTTCACAGGTCATCTGGCCCACACAGGGCTCTGCCTGGACCAGACCAGGAGGGCGGGAATCCTGCGGCACAAGGTGGACGGGGGAGGAGCTGCATGATCTCCATGGGCCCCGATGCTTCTGTAGATTCTGTGTTGCTTGCTTCTCTCGTTCAAGGCCAAGCGGCTGCATCCTTATCTGAGCCCTGCCCTCTGACAGGACCTGCACTTCTGGGTCAGAACCCTCTCTCCACGTAGTCCTTCCTCTGAGCATATTTTATGTAACTGCCTATTGATCAGCTGCCCCTCTCACCGTGATTTCGCCCCTGGCGCACCTCTCACTTCCCTCCTCCTCTGCTCTGTGGAATGCCTTTTAGTTGTCAGTTTCATTTCTATATTTCCATGGCAACCACAGCCCCAGCCTCATTGCCTTTCCCTCCTTGTTCATCTCCCCACCCCCCTCTCCCTTTTGCTAGTAGGATTCACAGGGAAGCTGCTGACACGCTGGTCTTCTAGTAATTTTCCTCATAAACAAACAGCTGAGAAGACGGAGGCGGGAGGCGGGGCTGTGTGGCGAGGCCAGCTCAGGGAAGCTGGCAGGGGACAGAGAAACCCAGAGTGGGGCTCACACAAAGAAAGAGTCCTGGGGTGCCGTGGTTGACAGCAGTGTGAGGTCACATGAGCCTCAGCCTGGGCAGGGGGAGAGGTGAGCAGGTGTGGAAGGCTCCCTCCAGACGTGCAGCAATGGTGGGCCAAGTGCTACACAACTGTTGGCCATCACAGCGGCCCCAGGGGAGCCGTGCCTGCCTGGCTGCCATGACACAGACCAGAGGGAGCGAGGACACAAGCTGCAGCCACGGGGGAAATTATCCCAAATATCCTCATTACCAAGGCAAGTGCCTCTGAACCCATCAGCACTTAACTGCCGGAAGTGCCCTCTCCCTGGAAGACAAGGCCATTTCGCCAACCCTAATGGCAATTTACATCCATCCCAGTGGGTCTGCTGTGAGGCATGGGCTCCGTGGGGTACCGAAGGTCACCAGACAAGGCAGGTGTAAAATGCAGGCCACCAGGCGGGCCCATTGCTGGGGGCCAAGGCCAGGCAGGCAGCTTACGCCGCGGGGAGTAAGCAAGTCAGAGCTCGGGGAGGAGAGTAAATATTAATAGCTTTATTACGTGCCTTTCTCATAAATAAGAGAAATATGTCTTTGGCTGCTAATGACCTTCAAATTAGCAGCTTTTCCAGAAAGCACTTATGTATTTTTAATTCCAAACATAGCTGTCAGTTGCAGCAGCAATGAAAGCAGCAGGGCAGCTGGGTAGTTTTAAGTAAGAGGAAACCCAGATCATTATTTTTGAAACTGTCAGCTTTTACGCCTTTTCACGGATTCACGTTCTCTCATCTCTCCCCTCCGCTTCTGTGGTCTTTGAAGATTCCCAGGCTTATTCTGTGGGAGTGGATACAAGGCACGAGTCTGCCATAGGGAAGGACCTGGGGCTTTAGCTTCCACCTTGACTCTCAGGGAGTCACAGTCACTGGCAGGGAGGCAGTGGCACCAGGCCTTGTGAAGAGCTTTGGAGAAAAGAGGAGAGAAGAGAATTCCAGTCTGGGGTGCATCATGCTGAGTAATGGGACTTGGGGTTCCTTCTCCACTTTGTGCCAGATTCTAAGTTACTAAAAGAGAAATGAGTGATGTCAGAGCAGTGAAAGGAGGGACAGACAAGGGCATAGAGGAGAGATAAAGACAAGGGGAGAGAGGAGACTGAAAGGCAGAGGTAGACAAAGAAACATAGTGAGGATTCAAGGCTAGGGAAGAAGCAAGCCACAGAGCCTCACTTCTCAGAGTACGGATCCCGGACTACCATGAGTGGCAGCACGTGGGAACTTGTTAAAAGCAAGTTCTCAGGCCTCGGCCCAGAAGCACATAATCAGAGGGATGGGCCCCACAATCTGTGTGTTTATGAGCCTTCCTGGTGACTCTCATGCTCACTAAAGTGTGTGGACCGCTAATTTGGAGCAGAGGACCCAAGGCAGAGAAAGGAAGAGAGGAGAGGATGAGAAGGAAGAGGTGAAGTTGATAGCAAAAAAGGAGGAGGCACACAAGAGAACAGAAAAATGTGCACATGAATCCCTGCAACCCCAGACCATTGTCCCTCCACTCCAACTATTTTCAAATAGCCCACAGGTGACTATTTGACTCACCCTGTAGACAGCAGCACCCACACTCACCACCTGGAGCCTCTTCACCAGCAGGTTTCTGTATCAGGCTTCTCCCAACACCAAGGGAAGATGCATGTGGCCTGACAAATGGGGCTGGTGTCCTCCTTTGTTTACACGGGCTCCTGAGCAGCCCTTTCCAATGGGTACTCCATTTTTATTTCAGTTACCAGGTGGATCAGCGTCTAGGCTGAATTTTAGATCAAAGGTGAGCTCTTTTCCAAGTTGTCAGGCCGATGGACAATGACCAAGGATATTTCCCCCTTGGTCATAGAGCTCTTGGTGCCTAAGGCATAATTGTCCCTGTCTTCAAAGTTAACAACTGCCTGCATCCATCCTTATTAAATGTCTACTCCATGCAGAGGTGACTCAGCCTGGCTGCTCCATCCCAAAGGCCTCTGGTCTCCTAGGTAGTAATTGAGATAAGGACACCTGCAAGACCCCAGTCCCACCCAGACCTCAGCCTAGTGTTTGCCTTCTTCAAAAAGTGGCTTTCTTAAGCAACTGTTCTGGTACATTCTTAGTAGGCACTTGGGACTCTTCTGATTTTAGCAATGCTAAATATAACAATTCATTTAACAAATGTTCATTTAGTAGGAACTACAAGCCACCTGGAAACAGACTCTATTTCCAAGTGCTTAGGATCCATCAGTAAGCAAAAAACAGATCTGGGTCTTAACCAGGATCTAGCAAGGGACCAAAAATGAACACTAAAGTAAACATAAATAAATTACCTAACATCTTTGAAGGTGACAGTGCTGTGGAAAACAGAGAAGTTAAGATAGGAGAAGACTAGTTGGTTGTTTTAATTAAGTTGATCAGAACAGAACTCACTGACAAGGTGGGATTTGAGCAAATGTTTGAAAGAGATAAGGGAGTGAGTCAGGATGGAAGCGTTTTGGCAGCAAACTCACCAGAGTGATGGCCATGTATGTTCAAAGAACAGCGCATTGACTTTCCATATACTATCTCATGTAAGCCTCACTATGCCCTAATGTACCAGGCATTGTTCTTAACATTTCACTCGTGTAAAATTGAGGCTTAAGAAGCCTACCTTTTTGGGTTAAAGCTGTCCAGATAGTGGGCTGCAGTGCTGGCATTCTGATCCTGATTGACTAATCCTAAAACCCAGCTTGTTTTCTAAAACCTACCTTGCCTTTCATTGTCTAAAGACGGGTGTGGGGATGCTGATCACAAATGAAACACAGCCCAGCCATGAAGAGAAGGGACATGTCACAGCTGGTAGTTATAGACTGCAAGGAAAAACCACATCCACCAACTATGGCCCAGCCTCCTCCCAGGGCAGATGCATCTCTGCCAAGGCATGGAATCATGCTAAAAAAGGTAAAACGCCTGGCCCAGAGCAGAGAAGTCCTAAGCAGTAACAAAGAAGTGAAGAAAAATGCAGCCAGTCTAAGTGGTTTCAAGTCTCTAGGCTCAGATCACTGGTGTCACAGGACTCTACCCAAAGTTATCTAATAGTCTAGAGTTGAGGCAATCTGGGTCCATTGCTGAGGACGTCAATAGCCAAAATATGGTAGATGCATGCCATGGAGTGCTTGTGTTCCAGATAATGAACTACTAGATATTCATCCAGCAGCCTGCATGGACTTTAAGATCATAGGGCTGAATGAGCAAAGCAAGAACTAGGATGGACATACATATGACAATACCTATTTTACATGAACATGTACAACCAAAGTATCCGCATTGAACATGACAGAATGGTTGCCTATGGTTGGAAATAATAGAGATAATTCTCCACATATGTTATTTGCTGCCTTTAAATCGTGTGTGTGTGTGTATGTGTGTGTGTGTGTGTGTGTGTCTGTATCTGGACATCTGAGATGCTTTATTAGTCTGCCAACTCTTAGTCCAGAACAGCACTATCTTAATTATTGCAACTTCATTGCACATTTTAATGTTGTCTAACATGAGTCATCCATTCATATCCACTTTTATAATTCTCATAAGTGTTTCCACCTGTGTAGTTTTTCCAGTTGAATAATATGATAATTTTGTAAAGGCCCAAAATATTAGTATTTTTATTGGTGTAGCTCTAAATATTAGGTTAATGTGGGAGAGTAGAAATATTTACCAGATACAGTGCTAGTTTATAAATATAACATTTTCTTCACCCATTTGAGAAAGTAGTCCTTTGTAGCCCTCAGCAAAATTTTGTACTTTTCTTGTAGATGTTATATATTTCTTGCTAAAAATTCCTATAATTTATGTTTTGCTGTAGTCAGGGAATCTTCTTTTTCATTATACTTTCTAATTTTTTAATGTATATTTTATAAATACCCAACATGCTGAGCATTTATTATTATTAAACACATCTTCAATGGAATTTATTATTTTTGTGTGGTTTTTTTTGTTTGTTTTTTGGGGGTTTTTTTTTTACATTTATTATATTGGTTTTTTTAATTTGGGCATGTAACAATACAGTCTTCAATAAAGGAGATTATTAGGTCCAAATTGTTGACATTTTTAATTTAATTTGTTTTCCTGACATATTGCATTGTCTGGAACTTCTAGAAAAATAATCAATAATAGTATTGGCAGATATATTTATCATTGTTCTTATTTAAGTGAAAACACCTTTATTGTTTCAAAATGAAGTGTGATATTGGTTGCCACTATTACATAGATATTCAAATAGGAAATTTCTATCTTTGATGTTCTAAGTATTATTATTTATAATAGATATTTTACTTTTTCAAATGCATTTTGATACCTATAGAGAAGTTAATATATTGAACCAGACTTGAATTTTTGAAATGCACTCCACTTCATCATGATGTGACTGCTTTTGCTTTCAATTTACTTGTAGATCTGATATGCTACAATTTTACTTGAGATTCTTGTTTTTGTATTAATAAATATGATTAGTATACAGTTTATTGTTTGTGTATTTGTGCTAGTCTTTTCAACATGTTATTATCAATGGCCCTGATTATTTAATAGTCACTTTTATTAAAGTATAATATAGAGAAAACATTGTCCAAATTTTAATCAACAGCTTGATGAATGTTCACATAGCAAATTCACCTACGTAACTACCAACCAGATCAGGAAATAAGAAAGCCAATGGCATGAAGCATTCTCCCAGTCATCTTGCACTAGCTTTGTAAAAGTAAATAGCTAAACATTCTCCTGCCTTCTGAACCATAAATTGTTTTGCATTCTTTTGAACTTTATGTAAGTGGAATAGTATAGTATTTATTATTCTGTGCCAGATTTGTTTTGCTCAAATTATATTTTAAAAACTCATTTTAATAACTGTATAATATTCCATTATATGAACATACCACAATTTTCTTATTGCTCTATTGTTATAATTTGAACTATTTCCAGTTTTTTTTTTATAATTTCTTTAATTATACTATGAATATTCTCACATGTGCCAGTTGGTGTAATGGCTTTCCATATACATTTGTACATGTTTCTGTTAGTAAAACCTAGAAGTGAAATTGCTGGGTTATAGAATATCTATCTATATGTACTGCTTAAATAGGTACTTTAAAATAGTTCTACAAAGTGGTGGAATGGGGAATGAAGTTTCTCCCAAAGAAATAGATGCCACTTTTTTTTTCATGTAAATCCCAGATGCTGTTGGGCCAGCCCAGCTGAGTAATTAAATACGGTATTCTATTTCCATTTGACAAGTGAGGTTCATTGGGCACTCCTCAACTCGTTAAGTACTGAGCTTGGGGCACAAGGACTTTATGGTAAGGCACTCACTTTCCATAAGAGCAAGTTAACAAATGATTTTCAAAAGGGTGCTCATGAGCTCTGTGGATCCATCCACATAGTACCAAGAAACTCAGAGTAGGGTTTGAATTTTATCTGAGTTTATCAGCCATCCCTGCTGACAGACGTGTGATCACACCACAGTCAAAGCCATTGAGACCCAGGCTTCTGACTTGCCAACTAAGGGGATATCGTTTAGGTAGTAAAAGCTTTGGACATCAGGGAGTGGAGACACTCATGCTAAATCCTTGCTCATTCACTGGTAGCAAATCACAGTGCAGTGTAAGCACCCATGGGGAAATTCTAAGTATTTGTTGAGCACTCCTCTGATCAGAACACTCTTCTCTGGATGTTTCGAGAATTCACAGGACATGCATGTAAAACATCAGCATCAATTACACATTCAGTAGCAGAAGCTACAACTATAGCACATTCAATTGGCCAGAAGGGTCTCAACCACAAAATCAGGTTAATATCTCAGCCCCAATCTGAACCGTGTCCAAACCCCATTAGCTGAATGCACAATGGTGAGATGGGTCCCTTCATCCAAAAGAACCATAAAAATCTGAGTCTCTTTCCACCCCGAAGTTCCTGAGAACACAAACAGGTGCATATTGCCTATAGTGCCCCTGGGGACAGGAGGCTATCTCAGCTCCATACCTAATCATCTTTCTCCATAAAGTAACTGAGATAGAGGAGGATCGATGAACCAAGGGGATGGGAGGAGAGTTGCCTCCATACATATAAGCAAGGCATATTTACTTTCCATTTTGAACAGTGCAGCAGCTGCTCTCAACTCAACCAAACAAACTTCCATTGTTTTTTGGTCTACCAACACAATATGTAATGGTTAGGTCCTCATGGGCTGACACCTTTTAGTTCATCCTTGGGAGCTCCATGACTCAACAGCCACAGCCGCATTAATATCTAGCTGGGGCCATGAGGTGTTCAGCTTCTGGCTGACTTGGGCCTTTGAGGAGTCCATGTTAATCTGAGCATCATTTCCCTTTACTAAGATAACACCTTCTAAATTCTTACTCGATTTCCACATAAGAGCTAGGGTAGCCGGGCTGACAACAGCATTTATGTAGATTTCATTGGGTCCGTTTCTCTTTCTGCAGTGGGTCACTTTCATTATTATTGTAAACCCAGTTCAGGTCAGGAAGACCATCAATACTTGTCAATGCCTCATTTATGGCTTTCCAGGAGAATCTGTCTGTTTTAGAGGTAACTTCCTTTTTTTTTTTTTAATATTTATTTATTTATTTTTATTGTTTTTTGACGGAGATAGAGAGATACAGAGACAGAGAGAGAACTGAACTGGGGGAGCTCCCAGTTCAGCATATGGTTTCACACGGGCCGGGGCCGGGATTCGATCCCCAGTCCCCAGCGCTGCAAAGTGAGTGCTTAACGCACTGAGCCATCCCGGCTTCCCCTAACTTCCTTATCACAGTCAGTACCTACTACAAAAACAAATAAACAAGAAAAAAAAACAAACCTCCAAACATTTTACTATTATCTCCAAATGGACCTGCAATTGGCATAATAGGCTGTGGGAGAGGTGGAGCCATAAGATGGCCCAGCTGTGCCCATTCTTCCTTAACAAGCATTATGCATCCCACCGCCTTTATCTCCCAGGACCCAGGTGAATCAGCCAAAGGTGGCAGGCATGTCCAAACTGTGGCCCAGGATGGATTTGAATGAGGCCCAACACAAACTCCTAAAATGAGATTTTTCCTAAATGAGATTTTTTGCAACAGTAGTTTTTAGCTCATCAGCTATCATTAGTGTTGGTATATTTTATGTGTGACCCAAGAAAATTCTTCTTCCATCATGGCCCAGAGAAGCCAAAAGGTTGGACACCACTGGTCTACAGGTTCTCCTGTTTTCTACATGTACTTGTAATGGTTATCAACTTTCCTCCTTAAATGCTCAGCACATGTGGGTGTTTTTGTAATGCTTATTTGATAGAACTAGAACCTTCAACCTCCTGCTCTCAGGGCAAAAGTCTTATTACTTATTATTGCAATAGGGTAAACTTGAAGTTGACCACCTGACTGGTGAATAAGTCCCCCCACTAGAGGAGTTTTGCACATCCAAGGTCCAGCTTAGTTAGCTGTCTTTAAACCTATTTTCTAGTATGTGACCTGCAATTTCTCCCCAATTTCTTCTCATTAACAGGCAACAAAGTGGAGGACAATCTATCACCTAATTGAACACACATTTTGGTCAATATGATTACTGAAAGAGTCAAAACTATGGTGGGTCAGAGATTTTACTCTACTTGCAAGTTAACAAGCCACCTCGCCACTCTTTCAGGGAGGCTGTTCAATCAGACTCCTGGGTCAGAGATGAAGGACAGTACTGTATTACTCCCAGAGACAGCACTTACCAGAGTCTCATACTTTTTGGACCAGTTCCCTGAGCCCCAGTTCCCATAGGGTGGCATGACATGGGCCACATGACACCTACACATACAGTATATTTCGTTGCAGATGGGGGACCTGAACTTACTCATCAGTAAGTTACCTTTTGCTCCAGAGAGAGACATTATCTTTATTATACTAGACAAGTATGCCTGTGCTTTGCTCCAGAAGGTGACACTATCTCTGTCTACCAAGGCTATTTGTTATGTAAACATTCTTAAAAAGATTAACAGGGGGTCTCCAAACTTTTCAGCCCGCGGGCCGCATTAACTATCAAACAGTAGTTTGGGGGCCGACTACACACTCGAGGTCCAAATAAAAAAGAATCAAAACATAGATTTTGTTTTTAATTATTTATTTAATATTACTTTATTCAGATAAAAAGGTCTCTACGGGCTGGATGAGAGGGCCTCGTGGGCCGGATGTGGCCCACGGGCCGTAGTTTGGAGACCCCTGGGTCACTAGAACAAGGGGCAATCATTGCCTTATCCATAACACATGCAAGAAATCCATGAAGAATTGTCTCTCAACACATATAATTTACATGAAGTTCATCTTTTAAGTTGTATAGACTTAGGAGTTTTGAAAAATATGCACAGTCATATGCTCACTACCACAATCAATATAAAATATTTGTATATTTATCACTCCAATAAGTTCCCATGTGCTCCTTTGTCATCAGTTTCTCCCCTCCACCCTCAGCCTCTGGCAGCCACTGGTCAGAGTTTGGTCTCTAGTTTTGCCTTTCCAGAGTGCTATATAAATGGCACCAAAAATATAGGCATTTGGGTCTGATTTCTTTCAGTTAGCACAATGTTTTGGGGATTAATCCATGGCATTGCATGTCTCAGTAGTTCATTTACTGTTTTGCTGAGTAATATTCCAATGCGTGTATGTATGATTTCTTTATCTATTCAACAGTTTGTGAACAATTAGATTGTTTCCACTTTTTGACTATTATGAATAAATATGCTGTAAACCTCCAAGTACAGGTCTTTGTGCAAACATATGTTTTCATTTCTTTTGAGTAATTAGTTTGGAGTAGATTTCTTGGGCCACATAGTAAGTTCATGTTTACTTTTACTTTTTTTTAAACTGACTACTGTTTTCCTAAGTAATTGTACCTTTTTCATTGCTAGCAGCAATGGGTGAAATTTTACTTCATATCCTCATACTTGATAGAGGGGATTTTTTTTTTTTTTTAGTTTTAGTCATTCTTATAGGTGTTCAGTGATACCCTATTAGGCTTTCAATTTGCACTTTCCTAATGATTAATGATGTTAAGCATCTTTTTATGTGCTTATGCATCATTTTGTATATCTTATTTGGGGAAACATTTCAAGTCTTTTTTCCATTTTTTAATTTTTTTATTGAGTTTTGAGAATTCTTTAAATATTCTGGTTTATTTTAAGATTTATTTTATTGTTTTTAACAGAGAGAGAGAGACAGAGAGAAGAGGGAGAGCCCAGAACAGTCTCCGTAGTTGTATGTCATCAGTTTTCGACATGGTTTTGTTCCACACAGGTGGGCAGGGGCCACGCAGGGTGGGGACAGAGCTGGGGGCTTCCTGCATGGGAGGCATGCCCCCACAAGCTGGGGGCCAAACTGGGGGCCTCCCACACATGGGAAGCTCACCCAGGAGAGAACTGAACTGGGGGCCTCTCACATGGGAAGCACACCCCATTTCAGCACATGGGTCTGCACAGGCTGGAGCCGGGACTTGATCCTTGGATCCTGAGGCTGCTAAGCCAGCTCTTAACCTGCTGAGCCATTCCAGCTTCCCCTACATATTTTGGATAGACTTCTTTTACCAGACCTTTTTTTTTTTTCCCCTAGACATTTTCTTCAAGTCTATGGCTTGTCTTTCTATTTTCTTATTATTCAAAGAACTTTAGTTTTTAATTTTAATTAAATTTATCTTTTTAATGTTATGGTTTGTGTTCTTATGTCCTCTAATAAATCTTTGCCTAACTGAAGTAAAAGCATTCTCTTTAATGATTTCTTTGTTATGGTTTACAGTTTTACATTTTGTATTTAGGTTTACGTTCCATTTTGAGTAGTTTTTGTATATGATATAAGGTATAGGTTGAGGTCATTTTCTTTCTTTTTTATGTGAATATCAAACGATTCCACCAATAGTTGCTGAAAAAACTATCCTTCATCCATTAAATTATATTGGGACCTTAGCCAAAAATCAATTGATCGTATATTTTTTAATCTATTTCTACTATCTACATTCTGATCCATTTATCAATATGTCTAACTTGTCACAAATATTATACTGTCTTAATTACTGTAGTTTTATAGTAAGTGTGAAAATGAGGGAGTCCTCTGTGTTCTTCTAAAGTTTGTTTTGACTATTCTAATTACCTTACTTTTCCAAACAGATTTTTGAATCAGCTTTCTGATACTACAAAAAGGACTGCTGGTATTTTGAACAGGGTTGCATTGAATTTATAGATTTGTAGGTACAACTTTCCATGTATTGAGTCCTTCTTTTATAGCTTTTATTCATGTTTCATAGTTTCAGCACATAAATCTTGGAGTATATTAATATTTTACTATATTTTGTTAATCTTTTGTGTTTAAGATTCTATTGTAAGTAGAAATTTTTAGTTTATATTTCCAGTGGTCATTTATAGACATGTTAGCAAAACTATTATTTTTGATATTGAACCTGCTAAATTCACTTATTAATTTTAGGAGCTTTTTTGTACATCCTGTGGGATTTTCTACATAGACACTCTTGTTACCCACAAATAAAGAAGGTTTTATTCCTTTCAAATATGGATGCCTATTTTTAATTCCCCCTTATTATCCTGGCTAGAACCTCAAGTAAAATGCTGAATAGAAGTGATGAGATGAGAATAGACATTTTTGCCTCATTCCTAGTCTTCAGAGAAAAGCATTTAGACTTTCATACCATGTACAGTGTTGGCTATAGGGTTTTTCTAGGTGTCCTTTATTAGATTGAGGGAATTTACTTCTTTTCCTAGTTTGATGAGCATTTTTTTTTCTTTTTATCATGAATAGATATTGAGTTTTGTCAAATGCTTTTCCTGCATCTATTGAGCTGACCATGTTTTTCTCTTTTTTAGGTTGTAATACAGGGAATTGTATCAATTGATATTCTAATGTTAAACCAGCCTTACTGTCCTGGCATAGAACCAGTTTGGTTTTGATGTATTACCCTTTTTATATATTCGGGTTGCTAAAGCTTGGTTAAGAATTTTTACATCTATGTTCACAAGGGATATTAGCCTGCCATTTACTTTTCTTATAACACCTTTGTTTGGTTTTGGTATTAGTGTATTGTTGGCCACATAAAAGTAGTTAGCATTCCTTCTTCTTAAATTTTCAAAAAGAGTTTGTGCAGAATTGATATTTTTCTTCCTTGTAAGTTTGGTGGAATTCCTCATTGATGTGAACTAAGCCTGGGATTCTTTGTGGAAAGGGTTTTAACTACAGATTCAACTTTTTAAACACTAATATAGGGCTATTTAGGTTAGCTACTTATTGTTTTCATTTTTCAATTACAGTTCACACACAATATTATATTAGTTTCAGGTGTACACCATAGTGATTAGACATTTATATAATTTATGAAGTGATCACCCCGATAAGTCTAGTACCAATCTGACACCATACATAGTTATTACAATATTACTGACTGTATTCCTTATGTTCTACTTTGCATCCTCATGACTGTTTTTATAACTGGAAATTGATACTTCTCAATCCATTCCCCCTTCCATTTTTAACCCTTTATGTCTTTACATAATATTTAAGTGCATTTCTTATAGGCAGCAAGTAGTTGGGCCTTATTTTTTATTCAATTTGATTACTTTCCTTTGTGCTTAGGGTGGTTAAAGCATGTGCATTTAATGTAATTATTGAAAAACATTATAATTAAGGTAATCTTGAAATACTTTTGAGAAACACAAAATAAGTTTTTAATAATGGAAAGACTACTTACTGTGTTATTGGATAGAAAAACCAATATTATAAAGAATTTTGTTATTTTTAATTTAATATCTAAGTTTAATTTGATCTCTATAAAAGCATAATTTTGAAGCAGTTAAGTTGAATTATATGTTAATATGAAAACAAATCATGTAATAATCTCTAAGAAAATAATAAAAAATAAAAATGAGGAATTAATCTTACAAATATAAAAATAGTTTATAAATATATAAAAATTAGTGTGTTATTGACAAGACTGGAAAACCTATGAGTAGAAGAGAAAAGAGAATAAAGAAATAGACCAAATATTCATTAAAAAAAATTTTATATAAAAAGAGTGTATCAGTGTAGAAAAAATAAATTATTTGATACATGCTGCTAAGACAACTCAGAAGTCACCAGAAGAAAATACATTTTGAATCTCTTCTTCACACTTTACATTTATGTAAATTACCTTTGGATCAAAAATTTAAATATAAAATACTAAGCAAAGACATAAAAATACACATACTAAGCAAAGACATGAGATAATTTTTTTTTAATAATCTTTATATACTCAACACAAAACTAGAAGAGTTTTATAAAATGATCATTCTAAAAACATAAAATATTTTTAGGATAAAAATAGTCAACTGATCTTTGACAAATGCACAAAGGCAATTCAATGGAGAAAGAGTAATCTTCGCAATAAATGGGACTGGAAGAAATAGACTTCCATATGCAAAAACAGCAAAGAAAAAGAAAAAAGAAAATAGACTCAGACCTATGACTTTCACAAAAATTAACTCAAAATAGATCATATACCTAATGAGAAATACAAAATTACAAAACTTCTAAAAGCAATATAGGATAAAATTCACATGACTTTGAACTTTGTGATGAGTTTTTAGATATTAACATGTGTAACATGATCTTTGAAAGAGAAAATTGATATACTGGATTTTATTAAAGTTAAAAATGTCTGCTCTGCTAAAGGCACTATTAAGAGAATGAAAAGGTAAGTCACAAACAGGGAGAAAATATTTGCAAACATATTTGATAAAGAGCTAGTGCCCAAAATATAGAAAAAACACTTAAAACTCAACAATAAAAAAAATTCAACCCAACTTAAAAATGGGTCAAAGATTTGAACAGATACATACCTTACCAAAAAGATATACATGAAATAAATAAAAAATTGAAAATATGTTTACAATCATTTGTCATTAGGGAAGTACAAATTAAAACAACAAGATACCACTACATACCTATCGGAATGACTAAAATCCAAAAATATTGGTAATACTAATTTCTGACAGAGATGTGGAGGAACAAGTACTCTCATTTATTGCTGGAAAATTTTTAAATAGTACAGACATTTTGGAAGACAATTTGGCAGTTTCTTACAAAACCAAATATATTCTTATTATATAATCCATCAATCACATTCCTAGGTATTTACCTAAGCGATTTCAAAACATATATTTATACAAAAACCTACACATTAATATTTATAGCAGTTTTATTTGTAAGTAACCAAGATGTCCTTTGGTAGGTGAATGGATAAACAAACTGTGGTACATTCATCTAAGTGCTATTCAATAATGAAAAGAATGAACTATTAAGCCACACAAAAACATGGATACATTTTAATGCATATTACTAAGTAAAAGAAGCCAGTTTAAAAAAACCATACTGTGTTAATTCATTTTATGACATTCTGGAAAGGGTAAAACTATAAAGATGGTTAATAGGTCAGTAGCCTCTCGTGGTTCAGGTCAGAGAGAGAAAGTTGAACAGGTGAAGCACAGGAAATTTTTAGGGTGATGAAACTATTCTGTATGATAATGTAATAATGGCTATATGACAGATACTACACATTTATCAAAACCCACAGAACTTAACAACACAAAGAGTAAACGTTAAAATAGACAAATTAAAAAAAAAATCTAGGAGATTGGGGGGCAGTTCCTAGGATGGAAAGTAGAGTGTGAAAAAAAGAATCTAACTATATCGCCGATGCCTGGAAAAGCCTCATTGAAGAGGGGGAGGAACAGGTATTGACCTAATTAACTTTGGAAATGAGTAGAATCTTAAGACTAAAAGCAAAAGGTCCTGTACTTAAACACTGTATTCTAGTTGATAGTGTTTTTCCTAAAAGGGTGCAGGTTATCAATTTTGAAAACAGTATACACATATACTAGGGCTGAACAATTAAGTAAATGGATGGCATGGTACAAGCCAACTTTCTTACTGTGAGAATAGGTTTTTAAGAATAAGAAAGGGAGGAAGCTAGAAGAATCCATGTGGCACTAGATTGCAGTTGGAGACATCAATATGAACTCATGTTTAGCTTAATATTTAAAATAGATCCAGATCTTTACATATTGAAATATTTATAGATGTGTGTATACATGGGTTAGTATACACACACATATCTTCTTGCTTTGTCAGCTGAGAGGGCCTAGAAGCAATGACACTCCAATAAAAATAAGCACACTTGAAACCCAAATCTTGGTTTTTAATACCAATCTCCAGCAAAAGGAATAGGGCTTCTTAGAGAAACAGTTGATTCTGGGACTAGGAGGGGAAATATACAATAAGAGCCTGGAGCATCTTGCAGTAAGCACTTAAGAACTACATACACACAAAAATGGGGGTATGTGAAAGGGATACAGGAGCTTGCTTAAAGAACTCCCAATATCCAGAGGGCACCAGCATTATGGACACACTCAATGGTTTGGTGGTTACCAGGATAGGGGGGAGGAGCGGGG